>VZTI01001914.1:410171-593540 GCA_013397865.1 Struthidea cinerea
TTTTTTTTTTGTGAGGGATTGAAGCTGTGTGGTGACAGCTTCTCATAAACACTGGGTGGCATCGGTGCAGGGTGGCAGGTCGCGTGCTCGCTGCGCGTTGTGTGCCTCGGGTCTGACTGACAGCAAGGACTCGCCAAGGTACATCCTCCGTCAAACGTAACTTGCTTTTGTTAGCGCAGCAACAGAACCATTTTCCTTAAGAACATAACCTTTCCCAAATCTCCTTTTGCTAACGGGAGCCAGCTTGCACTGGAAAAGAAGCGGGTTGAGCTCTGCACTCTTCTGGAAAACCCTTCAATGCGCGAGGGGCGAGTGGAGCTGGAGCGGGGGAGCAGCTCCCAGGGAGCCTTTCGTGTGAACCGGCTTGTGGGGGAAGGGATGGGCATGGAAGAGGAGCTGCAGGGGGCAAAGGCCTGAATTGTTTGGTGGGAAGAGTTTTCCCCTTTCAATCCAGTGTGTTTCATTCCCCAGTAGAAACAAATCTACTGGAACGCACTGAATTTGGCACAAGTTCAGCTCAAAACATAATTGCCCTCAAAACTCAGACTGGCCAAACTCAAGCCCGGCCTCACGTCCCTCATTTTCCTGACATGTTTCCCTTTGAATGCCGAACACACCTGAGGGGTGGCCAGGGACCCTCAGCATCGTGGGGACAGGGGCTGCTGGCACCTCCACAGGGCTCTCCCCCTGCCCACGCAGCTCAGAGCCAGCCCTGCGGGAAGGCGTTGGCGGGAACAAAGCACCGCAAGCTCCAGCATTCCGCTGCGGATCATAATTGACCACTGAAAGCCTGAGCTACAGTACTAATTTGATAGGACTGTAATCAATTGTGTTTCTTGCTCTCAGATACAGAGAGAGAAAGAAAAGGAGTGGGAAAGTTAATCTGGATTTTTTTTGCACACCACAGCAGCAGAAAAACCTTGTCCCTTGTTATTATTTATGTTCAGAGCAGGCTGCTGTGTTGGAAACACTCACACACGGATGATCCCTGCTCCAAAGAAGCTCTGTTTTCAGTCAGGCAGACACAGAGGCCATCTGTGGCATAGTTGTGGCATAACTTTTGGCTTTCTCTGAGGGATGTGGGGCTTGGAGGAACCAAGCAGCCAGGATGGCTCTGAGCAGGAGGGGCCACGCTAAGCGTGCCACTGGCGATGGCCATCATCCAGGCCATCAGGGAATGAGTGGATATCTTAATCCTGCTCCCACCCTGGATCTGATCCACGACAGATTGAAGTCAGTGGAAATCTTCCCATTGCTGCCCTGGGCTTTCAGCCAGACGGGCAGTGGCGTATGGAGTTCCTGGGACATGAGACAGAAAGACGGAAAGCCCGAGCAGAGCTGCTGCGTGATTCCCGTGTGAATGCGCAAGTAGATTTTGCTGCAAAGAGGGCATGAAGCCCTTAATAGGATTGCCACTGCCCAGTGGGGAGCACCAGAAAACTTTCCCTTGGGTTCCGGGCATTGCTCAGCACAGCAAGTTCCTCTGAGCATCCTCTGCAGTGTGCTCCTGCCTCTGCCCCTGCCCACATCCCATCTGTCCAGAGGTGTCACAGCTCAGCACTGTGGAACAGGACAAGCCACAGTCTCACAGTGCCCACAGCCAGCAGCACTGCGAGGACAGATCTGCTCTCACTTATTTATTTGTTTTTGCGGGGCGGTACAGAAAATGACAGCTCATAAACTGCCTGCCAGCGCCCTCCCTTCCCCGTGTCCTTTGAAGCGCTGCTAACCGCTGGCTTTGAACCCCTCTGTTTATTGTGTGCTGCAAAGCTCACGCCTTCGCCACTGACATAAATTATAGAGCAGTAGAGAGAAAAGGAGGAAGATAATACAAAATGCCCTCCCAACTAACTTTGCTAATTAAACCAGCTCTGAAGCCTTCCCAAACACCCCCATGTCATGACAACATGAACAGCCCATTCCAGTGAAACTATTAAATTTATATTGCGCAGATAAAGTTAAAATGAGACCATCGTTGGTTTATAGCTGAACATGAGCCAGCAGATGCCCAGGGGGGCAAGAAGCCCAGTGGCATCCTGGCTTGTACCGGCAAAATTGTGGCCATCAGAACCAGGACAGTGACTGTAACCCTGTGCTCAGCCCTGCTGAGGCCATGCCTTGAATCCCGGGGTCAGTTTTGGACCTCTCACGACAAGAAAGACACTGCAGTGCTGGAATGTGTCCAGAGAAGGGCAATGGAGCTGGCAACATGGTTAGTGGGGACATGGCAGTGCTGGGTTAGTGGTTAGACTCAATATTAAAGGCCATTTACAACCCAAACGATTCTCTGGGTCTATGATTTACTTCCCATTACCCTTATGCCAAAGGGAGCAATCCTTTGGGACATCCTCAAGGAAGAGGGATCCCTCTGAGCCTGGGTCGTGTCTCCTCCTGCCGTGCTCTCGCCAAGACACCCACAGCACAGAGCAAACACATCCCTGCTGGGTTTCTTCCTGGGTTACAGCAACAACACCAAGGCTTCAGGCTGCGCCAGCACAGCATGTGAAATGGGAACTCACTATCCTAACAAGAATAATATTCCTTGCAGAGGTTCCTTGCATTGCTGCAGTTGAGTTATGAAACACCACGAGGATCAGGTGGACTTTGCAGGAGCTGCTCTTCTCCTGGAGCATTTTTTCTTTGTCTTTAGCTAAAATAACCTTTCAGAAAGCAGGAGCAGCATCCTCCTCCCCCTCAGCCCTCCAGTCACTGTCCTCCGCTGAACATTGATTTTTGCAATGCTCCTCATTTTTCCTGCTCTGGAAATGAACCTGACTGTGTATTTCTGCAGAGATGGTAGAAAAGAGACAGCAAAGGCAGAGATGTCTGCATGACCATGAGGTCAAACTGGCCCAGCTTTTGGGAGTCCTTAGAAGAGGCTTCAAGCTGTCCTATCTCAGGCACTTTAAATTCAAGACGTTGATAGCTGAAAAAAACCAAGCTCCGCAAGGCTGAAGGAGAATGAGTCTGACCCTGTGCCAAGGAGCACTGTCTGAGGAGCCCCGTGGTGGGGTGACGGTGACTTGCCCCAGTCAACTCCTCATTTGTGAGTGACTATATTGCATTGATGGGTGGCTATCATTTGCCACTGTACCACTAATTAGCCACCAGGCCCCTGGAGTTTCTGGCTGCTATTTAAAATCACTATTCCCTCCAAGCAAACAGCAGACAGAAGCAACCTCCATTCCCTAAATAAGGCACGGCAAGAGCTTTCACTGAAAGGAGAAAGCGAAGTGCGAGCTGGAGACGCTGTTGGACGAGGCTCAGAGATGTTTGGATACAGGGTGTTGGTGTCGGCGTGGGACTGCTCGTACCCCGCTCACCGACAGCGGCCCCACTGCTGCCGGCGGCGACTGTGCTGCAGCGTGATAAGCAACGCTGGGAAGAAGAAACTCCAGAGAAAAAAAGGCAACTTTTGCCTCCAGGTCTGCGTCTCACAGTCCCTGAGCACACGGTGAATTCTGCTGGGGGAAGCGTTTCCATCCAGCTGCTGCATTGACAGGCACAGGAGGGCTGGAAAGGCGTTGGGTGGAGCTCTGCATGTTTACCTCTATTTATCCTTTGTATTTTCCTGGTGCCAAGAGGCTCTGGGTGTTGAACAGCCCTTGTGCAAGGGGGGGCGCACACATGAGAAGGCAGATTTCTCCCAAAAACATAAAAGTGAAAAATAATAGAGATTACAGATACATTATTGCTGGACAAGGGCTCACCCTAAACAGCTATCTATAACTATACAGTGATTTAATTCCAGACCCAAATGATGAAATGACAAATTTCACAGCCCAGTTTCTATTCTGGAGCCACCTCCCTGCTTGCTGAAGCTCATTTTTTGGGGGAGGTTTTGGAGGAAAATGACCTCTTCCCACTCAGATCTCCCCGGGGAGCACTCACACGATGCAATCGCTCGCTCGCAGCATCCCCGACACAGAAGTACAAACAGCGACATTTCCCAATATCAAACGGGGAGCGGAGGGGAGTTGCTAAGATCAGGCTCTGCTCTGATCTAACTTGCATCTTGCCAGTTTAAAATCTTAATTGAAATGCTACTTGAAAGCCTCCTGAGCACAGGGAGGGAAGATAAACCCAGGCAGTCGGCCCGAATGCCAGAGCAAGGGGAAGGAAAGCCAAAGTGCTGTTTTTTTCTGAAAATATCATTTTGAGCTGCCTGTCGCTGGCAGAGGTATGACATGTTCCTTCTCCAGAGAGGGACAGGAGGGAGAGGAAAATCATCTTCCAGTCTCAGTGTGAGTAGCAAGTATCAGCTGGGCAGCAGTGCTTCGCTTGCCTGCTGCCTCCCTCAGAAGTTTGGGAAGAGGGAGGGGAAGAAGAGAAGGCAGCAGACCACCACGTTTGGGCAAAGCTGGGCTTGAAGGTCTCTCTCTGCCCACACCAGCTCCCTGAAAGCCCTGTTATTCAGCCAGACAGCTCTTGGGAGCTCGTGGGAGAGAGGGTGGAGGGAAACCCCCCAAAGTGGTCAGAAACCGACTAGCTGTTAATTACACTTTGCGACATCTGCTACTTGCGACTATTTGTTTTAACATTTCTATTTTATACGTTGGAACACTCTGATTTTTTGTTGTCTGCAGCTACTGAACCGCCTTGAAAAAGAGCTATTGCTCAACAGCAGTAGTGGAGCAAGTGTGACCGGAGCACTGCAGCACACTGACACCGCGGCAAGGACCACTCCAAGGCTACGGCAGCCCGGCTGCTGCTTTTTTAGTGATTTGGTTATTTTGGGCACCGCAGACAAACCGTTTGTTCATTTGGGAACAACAGAGCTTAAAAAACAAACGAGGTGTTAAAAGGAGGGAGCTCAAAGCTGGGCTTTCATCTGCAGGCTGCGGTGCGGCTTTGATGGGGCTGGGAGAACAGCTCTGTTCTCAGGGGGATAATAATTATGGTTTTGGCTTTAAGAAGTCCGGTGGGTTGCATCTTCACAGGCTCTCGGTGCTCCCCTCCCCGCCTCCTCGCATTTCGACTTCAAAGCAGAAGGGAAGAAGCCCCGAATAGCATCATTTTGTTGATCAAAACCCTGCACTAAACACTGGCCCCAATGAAGGAACCAGAGAGGAGCTTTTCATTAGCGGCAGATGAAAACGACACCTCGCCCTGGCTCGGCCGCAGCCGCTCCATCCCGACAGCGATATTTCCCCGGCCAAGGAGCCGCGCACATCCCCGGCCGCGTGCGGGCAGAGGCGGGCAGAGTGCCTTGCTCAGGGCACCGGCGTTTAGAAGAAAATGGCTTTCTTTCATCTGTCCAAGTAAATCTCTTTCGAACACTTGTGAGCCTGATTGCTGCCAATTTCCGCTGCTGAATGCAGCCATTCGGAGGGAAGGCATTAGGACTAAGAGATGCTCATAACATTTCAAATGAAGCAGTTTTTCTCCTTTTTTTTCCCCCATCCCACCTCGGGCTGTGTCTCTTTCAGCGTTTGGATATTCATTCTTTGAGAACAAGAGATATTTCTCTGCTTGAACTCTCTCTCCTATAAAGTCCCTGCCCCGACACGAAGGCACTTCTGCCTGGAGGGGTGAGTCCCCTTTGCAGCTGGGCACCATATAAATATATAAATATATAGAATCAAAGAACCATGGGGTGGTTTGGGTCAGAGGGACCTTAAAGCCCATCTCATTCCCCCCCCTGCCATGGGCTGGGACACCTTCCACTATCCCAGGTTGCTCCAAGCCCCATCCAACCTGGCCTTGGACACTGCCAGGGATGGGGCAGCCACAGCTTCTCTGGGCAATCACCTGCTGCCCACACTGTGGGATGAACCCAGGATTCGGGGGCTTTCTGGGCTGTGCACATGTCCAGCTCCGGCCCAGCCTCTCATCCAGCAGCTCACCCAAGTTTTTCTTGGCAGGACTGCTCCCCATCCCTTCATTCCTAGGCTGAATTGGTACCAGGGGGTTGCCCTGGCCCAGGTGCAGCATCAGCCTTGTTAAACCTCAGGGGATCCCCATGGGCTACTGCTTGACTATGCACTGTACGATACATACTGTAACACACATATATAGAGAGAGAGAGTGTGGAGGACTTGGAGCATCTCCCGGTGGTGCTGTGCAGAGCCGGAGTCGCTCGGGGTGTGTACCAGCGCCAGGCTACAACCATTTTCCGCTCATCATTCTGTGCCTGAATATTGCCACACATATGTTATGAAAAATTACCCGCTGCTCAGAGAGCTCCAAGATACAATAAGATTCACATCAACATTAATGAACCCCTGTCTCTCTTGCGGGAGAAAGCTAATGCAATAACAGCGTTATATTCGGCAAACAAATGCTTGAGACAATTTTTTTTAAGCACCAGACAGTAAACAGGACCGAAAATATCCTCATGAATTACAAGAGTCTGAAATCCTCTACTGAGAAATTAATTTAATAGCAGTAAATACTAGAACAATTTCCCCCATGTGAAAAGCCACCGCCACATTCAGTTAAAAAGCTTCATTTAAGCAGCACGTGGGCACCCACAAGGGCAGGGAAACGTATTTCATCACCTAATGGTCCTTTGGAAAAGGCTTTGTCCCTCCTGTGCTGGCACTTGGTGATGGATGTGCCTTCCCCCGTGGAAAGATCAGGGAAAGGAAGAGGGAGAACAAGCTGGAGGGACTCAGAAGGAGAAAAACACCCAAACAACCTAACAATTTGGGAACAAACTCAGGTTCAGGGAAATTCTTAAAATTTAGCCTCCCTGACCAAAACCCAGACATTTCCAGGCAGCCCCCTCATTCATCTACTGCAGAAGAAAGGGAATGTGGCACCAGGGTTGGTAATTCCCACTGATTTTTGGATGAGGCTTCATAGCCTGGAGGGGCCCTGTCTCTGAGAAGCAGCATCTGCCCAGATCACCGATCAGCGCCTGCCTCCTCCGGCCGTAATGAGATCTGGGAGCGGCTGGAGGAGCCGGCGCGCCGGCCTTTGGGGAGCAAACGGGCTTTGAAAAGAATTATGTTAATCAGAGTAGCCTTCTCCCCGCATCTGTTCAGCTGTTATTCCGGGCAAAATTAATAGGTCTAAGGAAAGATCCAATCATAATGACAATCTGGTCTGCACAGCGGGAGGTTTCATAAAGGAGCCGAACTGCGGCTCATTGAAAACACTTTAAGTAATTAGTTACAGGGCTACTCGCTTTCTTTCCTTTTAATAGTAATAATGGTTATTAATGTTTACAAATTACAGCGCCTTGCTGCAAGTGAAAGAATGGCTGGAGCCATGGGAAAACGGGCGCTCCGAAATTCAGCCTGCACTCTCCCTTGGAGATGGATTCTCTCTCCCCCAGTCCATGATGCCACTGGGGACAGGCTCCCTCTGCCAGGCTGTGGGCATGCCATGACCAAGCACTCACAAATACGAGTTGGTTCCATGCCCAAACAGGGGTTTGGCACCAAGGGATGATGGTGTGGCCGCCCCTTGCCAGTGGGCACTGTGCTCTCACGTGCCGAGCACCAGGAAAGGCAGGGAGAGAATCGCTCTGATGATAAATATGTAGGAGAAGCTCAAATCAACCTGAACTTTAGGAAAGAAGAAAGATAATTAAAATATAAATAGACATGTTTGTTTCAAAGATTGATGGCAAGCACTCGATTCAGCCTGAAGATTAATCAGGGAAGTATAATTATGCCATTGCACAAAAAACCCTGTTAAGCCCCCTCCCTGCCCCAAACAGCAGAGGAAGGAGGCGGGTGATGCTGCCAAACTACACACGAGGCTGAAGCTTGAAGGACAGTCCCTCAGCATAGGGACACTGCCATGCAGGGGCTGACACCTTTGCTCCACTCCATGGGTTTGACAGCAGCTTCCCTCATTTCCCCAGACGTGCTTCATTTTCACACACTGTGAAACTCTAATGTGGGATTTCCTTGTGTCCCTGTCCCCCGTCACACCGCCAAAGCCATTTGTGGGGATGCAAGGCATTGTCCCAGCAAGAAGACATTTTCTCTGTTCTTCTCCCTGCCTCGTAACCTCTGCAGATTCTCCAAGGACATTTCAAGTTGTAATTATGATGCTAAATGCTATTTCCCAAGCTTGTATGACCGGCTCATCACGCGGGGGGTGCTGCTCAGTGGAGCTTCTCTGTAACCCCATTACACCCGGGGGCTCTGGGGACAGAGGCGGGAGGTGGATGTAGCACCATCGGCCTCACAGTCCTCCCCAGCAAGGGATCACACGGCCAGGCCAAGGCGAGAGATTGATTTGCGGGGAGCTGTGCTCATGTGTCTCAAGCCATGTGTGACGAGCACAAAGATTTGTTTGACATCTTTTCCACGCAAGGTCAAGTTGTACTCTGCCGCTGCTGACTCAGGCAGTGGGGATGCTGCAGAGCTCCTGTGAGGGTGGGATGCTGTCTCAGCATGCCCAGCCACCAAAGACACGATGTTTCCCTCTGTGCCATTTCCAGCTGTGCAACTTCAGCCCAGCTGATCTCACCAGGTGGGCACCTTGGCAGTAGTGCATGGGGTGTACCTGCTTCCACCAGCACCCTCTCTGCCTTCAGTGCTTCCCCCACTGTATTTAAGTCACCCAGCTGTGTTTGCTCAGAACTGGGGGAGATTTCCATCTGGTGTCCTTTGGAACAAACCATAAGAGCACCGTGTGCCAAATGGAAACACAAGAAGAGGAAATTCTATACAAGAGGAAAATGTCTTCACAGCCTTCAAGTTGCTCCTTGTTACTGGTTCTCACTCTGAGGCTGTTTTGCTGCCCCAGGCTGTGCATCAGACACTCACCCCACGGGTCTCTCATTTACTGGCAGGTCCAAGGTCCCAAGGGAGCTCCCCATCACAAGGCAAAGCACGTCCTCGGCTCCTTGCATGTGCCAGCCGGGAGATGGGTCTCTGCTCTTCACATTATTTACTTTTTATAGACAAAGCTGTGACCCTGGACTCCTTTTTAAAGCTTATCTATCATGTACTTCTCTCCCTCTCAGCATCATGCTGAGAGGAGGATGGTGTGTGAGGAGGGATGCAGGACTTATCCTGCGGCATCAGTGCTGAGGATGGACTGGCACCCAGGAATCGCCCCCAGTGCAGGCAGCAGTGGGACCAAGGTCCCCACAGCCCTCCCTACAGAATGCAGGAGATGAGCAAACACAAAGCAAGGGGTGGTGGGAATTTTTGCATGGGAATCAAAAAGAACAAGCTGTCATTGACTATGGAGCGAAGTCAGGGTGCCTTGGGTGCAGTACATCGAGTGCTTTGTTTAGAGTATCTGGAGAGAGAACAGGTAAAATAACCGAGTTCAGGGACGAGGCCACGATTCCCCTGGCTTTGGAAAGCTGAGACTCTCCATATGAGAGGTCAGAGTGATTTTCATGAATCAGAGTAGTGGTGACAGATGCTCTCCTCTCAGTTGGAAAAAGAGGACTGAAAAAGCTCTTTCCCCCCTTTTTAAATGGCTCTCCATCTCCAAGAGAGCCCACGTCATTCCTGGGCCTTCAGCACTCACACCACACCCGGGCAGCCTGATGGGACCCTGTGGTCCTCGAAGGGTGGCTGTTGGAAAGAGGGAGCTGCTGTGCTCCCCTTCCTCTCCTGCTGCCTCTGTGGTGCCGGGTTCTGGACATGATGGGACATCATTATTCATTTACACACATATATATTATATATGTATATCGACACACGCACAGGCAACGTGACAGGCAGCTCCTAGACCAAACAGAGGGAAGGCAGTTCCCCCTCCACCCACACTGAGACACCAGCTCATGTGCTAATCTGTCATTGTCTTCTCTTCTTTCATCTCTGACCAAGCCTCAGAGCCACTCTGTCTCTGCAAAGAACGGGACAGAAATGCTGCAGGGTCCCGAGGCAGATCCCTGCTTTGTTTGGTTTTTTCTTCTCCATGCACAAGGATGTTGGAAAACAAAGTTAGACATAAAATCCCCTAAATTATTTGATGAAGAAAAAGGCCTGAGTGTGTGCCAGGCAGCTTTTAGGGGAGAGGGGAGAGAGGCAGCCCAAAAGCTACTGCTGAGCGTATTAAAGAATGGCATTATCAAGTGGAATAGACAAGACATGTATATAATGCATAAGTAGTGTTTGCTGCTTCTCCAAACAACTCATAGATCACCAGGACACCAGCTCCTAGGAAGAGCAGAAAGGAAAAGAGAGAGGAATGCACGATAGCATCGGAAGAGACGTGTCTGCTGCTGAGGAATGGAAAAAGCCCCAGCCAAAGCCTGGGATTTAGACAGGGTTTGGCAATGCCTGCAGGTCTGGGGAGACCTGGAGGGAACTGGCACTCAGGAACCCACGGGCCCCAGGCCTGACTGAGCTGTCCCCTGCCTGCCAGCACGGCTGTCCGCAGTGCCACCCGCGGTGCCAGCCCCGAGTGACGAGTGGGGCCTGACAGGGCGGCTTCAGCGCGCGGATGGAGCGACCTTCAGTCGCACAGGGAAGTTTTCAACAACTCCTAAGTGAAGGAAGGTTCATTTGCGTTCTCATTTAGCATATTAAAAGGGTATTATTGCTACAAATCAGAAACCTAAATGAGCCCCCGGTTGCAGCTTTGAATGAGGCTTTAGACTAAAGGTGCAGGACAGTGATTAACACGTGGCACAAAACATTTATGCTTCACAAACGAGGCCAGACATTCTGTCCCTCATGATAAGCGAGGGAAGGGCCGTAATGAAGCTGCGCAGACAGAGGCAGGAGGCATTGAGGAACACACATGGCTGTGGTGGCTCTGGACTGGGTCCCCCCATTTCCACGATCCAGCTGCTGTTGGAGAAGCTGCTGTTTACAATTGCAATGGCTCAGCGTGTACCCCAGATCCTGAAGGGCCACCCTGCTCCTTCTGCCTTTACCAGGGCCTTCTTATTACTGGCAGATTTGTAAGACCCCCTTTGTCAATGAAAGAGTTGTGCAGTTTCCTCTCTTGCCTCCTGCTCCGAGCTGTGAACCTTTCCCTCGTGCTACTTCCAGACAGAGAAGGGGAGAAAGGAGATGGGAAAGGTCCTGCTGGTGCAGCCTAGCGGGGAAATGAGATTGTTATTATTTGTGGGCTGAGATGCTGCTCGCAGACCTCCAGGCTGTCTGAGCGCCTCTGACGGGAGGTGACCGGAGGTGGCTGTCCCCAACTCATGCCACTTCAAAACATGCTGGCACCTCTGGCTCCTCTCCCTGCTCAAACACAAGGGCACCACAGCAGCGAAGCCTTGGGAAGCTCCTGTCATGGAGAAATCAGTCACTTTAATTACCCCTTGCACTGCATTTATCTCCATGAAAGGTCCCTGGCTCCTTCAGCGCTGACTGGCAGGGGGAGCAGAAAGGAGCAGCAATGATCTATATGTTTATTTATTTCAGTGGCACCAGCACAGAACAGGGGCCTCCTGCACCCCAGGCTTTTCCTACGGCTCACGAGCTTCCAAACTCTGCTCCTCCAACAGACAGAGGGGCTGCTCCAGGAGCCCGGTCAGAAGGTGGGGTGGGGTAAGCAGATCTGGCAACGGGCACCGGGGCAAACACTCCCCTGCTTTGAGGGAAGAGAGAGAGCAAAGAGGAGCTACGTGCCCAGAAAGCAGGAGGAGAGGCAGGGAGAGGGTAGGGAGGGCAGCGTGGCTGTGTCCCTGTCCCCAGAGCGCCACTGTCTGTGTCAGCCCCAGCAGCTGAGAAGCACTTTCTGCTGTGACAGGGTTTTTACTGTGATTGACCCCAATTACAGGAGTCAGCCCGCACGGACTGAGCGCGTCACCGGTGTCAGCCCAGCAGCTGCTCGGAGCCTGGAAATGCGGCTGCCCAAATCCATACAAAACGAAGGGCAGGAGCTGGGGTTAAGGGCAGCTGGCATGGTGGTGGATGCTGACAGTGGCGTAGCATCCCTGGGAGAGCCTGGCTCATACAGAGACCTGTGTGCACCCCACAGTACTGCCCTGGCCACTCACACTTGCTAGGAGCTGCCCACAGTTTGTTTACAGCTTTTCCATTCTTTCCATGCCGTTTTGTTACCGGCACAGCAACACCACAAAAGCAGAAAACCAGAACGTGAGTCTTCAGGAGCACTGCAGACCCCACACCCCGCAGCGTGGTCGGGTCCAGCTCCAGTGCCCACCTGCTGTGCTCTGTGCATGGCGAGGGATGCTGGGAACAGCCACGGCACAGGTGGGACACCTGGCTTTGCTTCCCAGTTTGACCACTGCCAGCAGCACCCAGGCCAGGCTGGGGCAGGAGTGTGCTGCTAGCTCCAGCACAGAGCACAGCCGGGGCACATCCGCCTGCTCCTCACCTGGTGCAAGGAACAGGAGGAGGAAGTGCTTTTTTTATTCATTTCAAGCTTTCTCTGGAGCATTCAGGAGCACAGGTTGCAGGAGATCAGCAAGCTGCTCCCTGGACAACTGCTCACAAACAGGTGTTTGTGTTTAGAGTCGTTGTTTACGTGCAACAAGTTTCAAGACCCCCAAACCACCGTCTCCAGTAGGCTCTGCCTGGGCAGGGATTATGAGTAACGAGAATCAGCTGTTCTGACTCAAAACGTCTCACTGTGGAGCCCCAAACCCAGCGCCTTTGTTTTCCCCAACAGCAAAGGACAGTAACAAAGGGGTTTATAAATGTTCGAGGGTAAATACACTTTCCCAGACTATGTTTCATGTCAATGACCTTGCGGAGAGGCAAAGAACTTCCTATAGAGCACAGAGACACAAAACCTGGAATAACACCCCTGCAACCAACTTTCACAATGCCAGAGGACCTGCCCACATTTCTGCCTTGACATGGGCAAAACCATCTCACCCGGCAGCTGACACATTCTCTGCCTCATTTTTGCTACAGTCACTCCTTGGGCTTCCAAGCAGTTCAAGAGCACGTGATGTGCACTCATGGACTAAAGACCTTCACCAGATAACTAAACCACTGAGCAAACAACCAAACCAACGACATTTCTGCTGCATTAACAGAGAAATAAACACCCAGAGACTCACCCAGGGTCCCAGTTGAAGGCTTTGAAGGAACATCACATTGCATCCAGCTCTAGGGAAGCCCCTCCAGGACATGAATAACTTCACCTTCCCTCAGGAAGGCAGCCTCACCACTCCCCTCGTTAGCCACCCACCCACACCTGGGCCCAGCTGCTCTTTCACCATGCTGGAAGCTCACACAGCTTCTGCCTCCCCCTCCCCCTTGTCCTGCTGTGCCTCCTGGTTGGGAATGCCCACACCACTCCACCTGTGTTCACTGGCATGCAGGAATTGTGCTCTGCTCAAAGACCCACTTCTGTTATTATTTCATTCCACCGTTATTAATACGCGATTCGATTCCATTTGTTCCATTTTACAGCTTGTCTCCTGCAATTGCCTGGCTTTAGAAATAGTTTTATCTGAGCAGGTGAGGCAGATTATAAATAAATGTTGTACCACACTTCGTATCTTAAGCAAATTTGAGACTTCCCTGATTAGGTGCTTTCGCTGGAGAACCTCGTTCTGTCAGATAATTGCAACCTCGGTTCTTTATCCTCCCCTTTTGTTCTCTTCCCCCCTTGGCAAAGCTGCAATCTTGCACGAGAACATCAGCAGACAAAACCCTTGAAAATAACTCTTCAGAAGAAATCTCATTTACTTTTTAATCTGGTTCGGAAATTTGCCAGCAAAATTTCCCCCGACAAGCAGAGCCATTTATTCCCGGTTATCATACTGGCCAGATCCTCACTCCCACCCCCGGTGATGCAGTGGGGACAGCAGAGTGTGCAGAGAGACGGAAACAGAAATCTTGATATATTATTTATTTGATATACTCATCCTCCCAATAAGATCAGTGAGCACGGGAGAAAGTGATGACCTTATCCATTCCAGCTGCCAATGCTGAAGGGCCACACAGACACAGAGTCTCATTCCACTCACTTTGGTAGGTTTTCCTTTATTTATTTATCTCCAGGCACACATGCCTGGATAATACACTTGTATTTAACGTTCCTGGTGGGAAGATTTCTCTTGTTTCCTCCTGGACAAGGAGAGTTTCACTGCATGAGTGACTTGAGAATCCTTTTGCCAGTGACAGCCATGGGACAGTGCTGCTCCCTGAAGCCATTATGGATTTGTTTAACGATGTGGCTAACGAGCGTCCACCACAAAGGCCGTGAATTTGTTCTGTGTAGCATCTTCAGGGGCAAAGCAGAGGGAAGGCCCACATGTTTCAGCACACAGAATGCCCTGGTTCCCAGTGAAATCATTAGACTGAAGCTGGTGAGGTCTGGAGCGATGTGGGCTCTGCTGTCACTCTGTACCACAAAATAATCCTTGCTCCCCCTTTTTTCCTTACAGTCTGGTGTAATCGAACTGCAGGGATCAGGGGGCTCCTGCTCGGTGCCTGTCCTCTCCTGGCCACCCCTCTGCGCACTGCCAGCCACTGCCCCTCGCAGCCTGGGGTCTTCCAGCCCACAGCTTCTCTCCGTCAGGCAGATTCCCCGGCTGAGCCCAGTGCAGGCGCCGAAGTTTCTGCATAAAAGTTTCCGTCTCTCACTTTTCCTTCTTGGAACGATGCCTCCTGTGGGAAGTGTAAATACAGAAAGATGACAACGTGTGCATTAGCGCTCGTTAGAATGTCATCATTATATCCTGCAAAGTGTCTGCTGAAGGGATCCCTGAAGGACACTTAGAGATGGAGCAGCTGCTCCGGATTTGTTCCAGCTCACATCTCAAAGAAAATGACATTGAGATGAATACGGCGTCGCGAGTGGCTTCGGAGCAGAGTGGGGGGAAGAGAGGGGTGATCGCCAGCAGCCACAGGGCCAGCATGGACCTCAGCAGCCTCCCCCCTGCCTGCCCTCTGCCTTTTCAACAGTAATGGTGTGCTGAAGGTCCCCACAGATGAGGGGTGAGATGGAGGGAGGTGTGCCCCATCCGCCTCCCAGTTCCAGTGCAGGCAGCGGATTCACTGCAGCAGGGGAAGGTTGGATTCTTTGGGGGGAAAACCCAAAACACCATCCAGATGTCTAGTAGATAACATACACCTGACCAAACTCTCAGGTGTATTTTAAGCCGGATTGTCATCTGCTGGAATCAAAACAACCTCACTTATTCCTTCAGTGGAGTGAGGAGGTTTGTACAACAAAAAGCTTCGCTGGCACCAGACCCAGGATGGTACCAGGCTCCAGCCTGCCTTTGATGGCCTGATGCCAGGGGAGAGGGGGACACGGGACTGACATGTCTGTGTGACAGCCTCCCCCTGTTTGCCTTCGGAGAGGCAGTTTTGAAGTCGAGATGCAAACGGTCCCGAGGGGACTTGCTGCAGGAATGAGAAAGGTTAAGGCCTGTGATTGACCACAAGAATATCCAGATTCTTACATTGCTGGGAGCCCTCACACTCTTTCCTTGTATCTCTGCCCAGAAAATAAAGCACAAAAGCATTGTCTTCAATTCCCCTGTCTCCCAGGAGCTCCCATCATGTCAAGTAACAAAGCCACAGACAGAGTTTCTTCACCTGACAGCAGCAAACAGCTCCTTCCCCGGGAGCAGTGTTAGGGCTGGAGGGGGACCCCTCCTGTGCAGGGGGCACAAGGGCCTCTCCATGCCAGACAGCACTTGGGGAGCTGGCAGAGACCAGGTCATGTTCCCTGTTTGCATTCAGGTGTGTAGGTCCCAGCCCAATTAATATTTTTTAAATCTCACCTGCCAAAAAATCAGCCTGCCTTGAACATGTCCTTCCGCTTCCTTGTGTCATCAGCTGTCCAGCTGCTCAGGAACTGCACATCAGCAAGCTGGGTGTGCTTCGGGGCAGAGGCTCCTCTCCCATTTTCTGCCTGAACGTGAGATGACTGAGGCAATGGAGGGATGCAGTGGGTGCCAGCCCCGCTCTGACCTGAGGCCTGCTGAAGCCACCATGCTGTCCCCAAGGGGGGCATGTCCCCACTGCTGCAGAGAGAGATAGGGAGTGTGTGGGAGGAATGGCCGGGGCACGGGCCAGTGCCAGGGTACCAATGTGAGGGATGCAACTCCCAGCACAACTCAGTGAAGATGCAAGAAAACTGCCCAGATGGCTGTTTTGTTGGAAACAAGCCTCTTTTCGGGTTTTTGTAATGATTAGGAACTAGTTTAAGCTAAAAGAACTGGAATAAGAACAGATGAAAGGCACAATCTGCCGAGCTTTATGGCATCCCCGAGCTGGGTGCCGAGCACGCCCACAGTGACTTACAGCACAGCTGACAAACAGCAACTTGTTAAGCTGCGGTGGCTGGATGATACATCTGAGACTTAAAAGCTCAAACAGAGATTCATACCAGCCCGCCTGAACCCAACACAATTCCCCATATAGGCAAGGCCTCCTCTTCCATCCTCCCTGCCTGTATATAATGCTGACAGAGCGGCTCCCTCTCCACCAAAAATCCCTCTGGCATCAAACCCAGTGATTTTTATCCTGATTTTTTAAAGCACATGCCTGACTCGGCACCTGCAGCCTCCTCTCTATGCAGCAGAGTTGCCACCTCTCCAAATAGCTGTAATTTCTTTTTAGTTCAATTATTTCTGCCCCATATTGCTTGCAACAGCTGAAGCCACTGGTGCTGTTCACATACGACACACTCTGTGTCTTTGCTCTGTGAAATACTAACACTACAGTGGTCTGAAGTCACAGAATCATAACCCATTAATAGCTGTCTTCATTTTGGCTGCAGAAGATGGCAGAATAATTCTTTTTTTAAACAAATGTGTGGATTCCAATGAAGCTGGTGCTCTGCAACTTTTGCATTAAATCTGCATTTACCTGTGCAGATACACTTGGCTTTATTGCTTTGTTTCTAGTTTATTTGCAAAAATATATTTTCTACATTTTCCTGAAGCACTGCAATGGTCAGGTTGAGGACTAAGAACAATGAGACACATCTCAAACTCCAGGTCTAACTTCCCATTCCCAGAGTGTTTGAGAGGAGCTAGAATGGGGTAGTTCCCAGGGGGAGTCCTGCTCCCCACATCCCCATTACACTATTTTTTGGGACATCTATTCTGAGGCTCCATAGATTCATACTTGCACCTTCTTTTCTGAGTGAAGCGGGGGCTTTTTTTTTTAAGGCTTTCTGGCAAATTTGCATATCCCTCCTCCTCTCCTTCCATGCTTAAGCTCCCGAAATACAATAAATATTTCACTTTCAAATCTAGATTCATTAAAGGATGCCCAGGAGAGAGAAATAATAAGATATCACTTTACAGCCCAAATAAAGCACAGAAAGACACAGCCTATAATGTATATTTCAGGCTTCAGGCTGAGATAACTCAGACATCGCTCCTGGTTAAGAAACACGGATGGTGCTGTGTCAGCACCTCGGCTGAAAAAGCAGCTTCTTGTAACATTTTGTGCCTTTTGGGAATGTCTCCCCGTGATCCTCTGGGGCTGCAAGCGGGAAATGAGGCAGCCCAGAGCAGCAGTCCCTGCACTAGGGGAGAGCTGGGATGCTCCCCTGCCTCATCCCTCCGTCCTGCACCATGCCAAGGAAACCAGACCTTCGAATTGGACCCAAAGGGTCTTCTTGGCTGCAAGCGGCAGAGACCCCGCCTTCCCCAAGACTTGCCATGGACATCGTCGTGCCTCAGCTTCAGTCACCAAGCCCCAGTGGAGCAGGACACGCTGCAGATCCCGAGTGAGCAGCACGGTGCTCTCAACCAGTGCCTCTCCTCCTGGCACGGCTACAGGACTCACCACCGCTGCTTCCCCACACCATCCATCCACCCAGCGCTGCAACGCTCACATCAGTCCCGCAGCTTTGCAAGAGAGCAAAAAAGCAGCGTGGGGTGGGAAGGGGCAGGGGAGATCCGCAAGGGAAACCCTGGCAGCGGCATTTTCTTGCTGTGATTGTTACTCTCCCACGTATACTCCTGGCTAATCCAGTAATCTCTTATTTATGTGCAGCCTAATTAAGGCTGTGAGTAGTTTGATCTTTGTTTACTTAAGCGCATAGCAGAAGATTGCCAAGACGAAATGAAATCAGCTCCAGGCAGGCAGGGCTGTGCGCTCGGGACGGGGCGGAACGGCACCGCCTCTCCGGATGGGATCACAGAGGCTCTTGCATCACACGCCCTGCTGCTAATTCAAGCTTATCTAATAAAGATTCAGATAAACCAGACCGAACCAAACCCAGCGAAGGCCGAAAGCAGCTAGTGGGATGTGAGTAGTGCTTGTCAGCCTCCGCTGCTGCTGCTGCCGGCAGGACCTCACATCGGCGGCCGTGCTCGGCAGCGGGGCTGTGCAGGGAACACCATGCGCAGGGGGCGGGGAGAGACTAACGTGGTTTTAAATCTCATGTCTATAAAATAAACCCATAACTGGGCCGATACCCTGCTGGAATCACGACACAGACACCCGCGATCTGCTCTTTGAGATCAGCCTCTGCTCTCCCTCCCACCACTCCCCATCCGTGCTGGCTCCAGGGGAGCTGTGCTAGGCTTGCACCAGGGTTCCAGGAGGGCTGGATCCGGCTTCTCCTCCCGCACCCCACGGGCTAATCTGTTCCGGCCAGCGCATGAAACCCGAATTCCATGAATTCCTGCAGGGGACTCGATGGGACGATGCACGTGAGTAACTGTGCACCAACAGGAACGAGGGGGTTGCGAGTTGCCTCTCATGATTTACACCGACACCAGGGAAACAGATGAAGTAACCACTCGTCGGTTCCCATTTACTCAGCTACTCTGTCTTAAAGGGGAGCATGGATAATGTCGCCTTTTCAGAGCGTCACAGATGAAATATGCTCACAGCATTGCATACATTACGATTTTTACACTTACCACACTGGGAGCTTCTTCTCCTCCCATCAACTCACAGAGCAGATCCCACAAGCTGAGCCAGCTAACGAGACTATTACATTCGCAATGTGCACTGCCACCCTACATCTTCCAAACGCTCTCCAAATGGATCTGTTTGGACCCATTTTAAATATAAATATTGCTGGGTTCTGTGCTAAATGTGTACGCAATGCGTTTTACGAAACCTTTAACAAATTCTGTGCAGAAGAATATGTTTTCCCATATGGGCTGCTTAAAGAAAGGCAGATGTGAGGCAATCCAAATCCCTCATATGCTTCTCCTCCTTCTCCCTTTCCTTTTGGCAAACTAAGTCAGGCAAAGACAAATATTGTATCAAAGAGTTATGGAAATAAACATGAATGTAGCTCAAGGGCACAAGTAAGTTTCTGGAATATTTTCTCTGTGCAATTAATAGGTAGCATTGCGGGGGGAGCATGAGTACCCAAAATATGCCCGAGGAAGCTAATTTTATTGTGCAGACGGTACTCTGGGATCCACAGAGTGAGCTGCGTTAAGCAACATTAGTCAGGATACTCGTAATAGGCTGCGGAGAAAGATGAGGAAACGTGTCAGAAGTTGAGGGAGAGCAGATAACACCGAGCTGCAGGGAGGTGGCTGAGCTGGGACACGGGGACAGGGCCTGCTGCAAGCCAGAGGGCAAGATGTGGGAGCCACATCAGGGACTCAGGTGTGAGGGGCTGGTCAGCCCTCTGGAGCAGGCTCAGACGCCTCTGGAGGTAGCACTGCCTGCCCTGGAACCCACTCCTGGGAAGGATGCTCTGGGACAACTGCCAGCCTTGCCATGAATTCTGCAGACGCAGGAACTCTGTGGCTGGTGAAGCGTGTGCTGTGTGGGAGCTGCTCATCCTGTGCCCAGGGCCACGTAAAAACAGATGGCAGAGAATGCACCCACAGATAAATCAGTGGTGCTCTGCACTCTGTCCGTGGTCATGACCTGGCACGCTGTTCCCATGGGATGGGCACACGGGGTCCCGCAGCTGAACCCGCTGCTGAAGAAAAACAGGAGGCCAAACACCAGCATCAAGCTGTATCTCACTACAAACCCCATTTCTTACAAGAAGAAAAAGAAATAAATATCTAGTTCTTCTGCCAGGTTCCTCAGTTCATTAAATAACCTGCAAACATTAAACCAGATGTTGTGTTTTATCGCTTGACTCAGATCATTATGACTTTATTTCTGACGGGCCTGGAATAAATGAAATGCAGTTATAAAGGTTATTTAACTATTAAAACAACTATTAATTAAAGTTTGCCAAGTCCTGGGGGCCCTGAGGACAAGAGGCAGCTAGGTAAATGTCAGTTATTATTTAATAAGTCCTTGTTGTTGAAATACGTGGCACGTGAGCTGCATCCCCAGCAGGAGCTGGGAGCTTGCAGATCTCTGCTATAAATATTTTGCCCAGTGTTTGCTCGGCAGAGAGAAGGTGGGAGGTGATTCAGTGTCAGGGTCGATTGTGCCAGGGACTGAGGGCTCAGTGAGCAGAGGAAAAGGAGCTGCAGGGCAGGTGCCCAGCAGAACTCAGCTCCCCGGGGGGCTCCGGTGAGTGGGAGACAGGGAGAGGCTCGCAGGGCCTCACTCCGTGTCCCGGGTGGCCGGTGACATGGATGGCACAGATGATTTGCACATCGGTGCACGTGCTTTGGGCTGCGCTCACATCGCGCCCGCTCCTGCCCTCCTCGTTCCAGCCTGGGAACGCTGTGGGTCGGGGCTCTCTTGTGCTTTCTGCCTACGAAGCGATGGCCCGGGGCTGGAGCCCTGGGAGGAAGAAAGGTGGCAATAAATTGTACAATAGCAACAGCTCTGAGCTCATCCAGGATTTCCTGAAACTGCTCTAATGCCACTAATTAACAGAAATAACGCTGAATAAGCTTCCAACGCATCAGAGCTTGAGGACTAAGGGACGCCACTGAGCTGGAACCTAGGGGAAAGAAATATGGAGCTGCTTTTGCAAGTTCTCCTGTAATTAGGGCTTGCTGCAGCTCTGCCCCTGTTCCCTCTGTGACGAAGCACAGCCCGTGTCCCACTGGTGACATGTACCGAGAGGAACAGCCACCTCACAAGTCCCTGCTTTGTACACGTGAACAAAAATAAAACAATAATTTGATTCTTTTAAGCATGAAGGAGGAGAAGAAGGGAGAGAGAAATGAATATGGAACAGACAGCTCGAGCATTAAATCGGGATGAAATGCTGCCAATGTTCTTTTAAAGACAAACCAAGAAAATGAAGGGGCTACACTCAGCTGCCACTGCAACAGCAATCGCTCATCAAGTCAAAGTTTCACTCTAATCACTTCAGTTGTTAAGGGGAAAAAAGTAGAGCAGTGCTGGGCTTGGAGAATTACCACTCCTTGCCATCCCCTGCCCCAGGACACCATCAGCAGGGCTGAGCCCTTGGATTGTGAGGAGCCTGTTTGCGGGCTAGACCACCCCAGATTTCTCATGTGATCCCTGCTAAGTACTTTGGAATCCCCAATAACTTATTGCAAGGAGTTTCATCTTATTCAGGAAAGCATTGCTGTAATTTTTATTTCTCCTATATCTTCTCTGAGGTGTCTCGGAACTAAATACTAACGCTCAGGTGAGCATGAAAACCTCCTATTTCCAGGGCTGGATTTTCCCTGCTGTAGACTTTGGAGGGAACTGTATTTCTTGGCTTTCAGGTTGTGTGTGCAGGGTTTCCTCTGGCACAACTGTGTATCAGCTTTCTGAGCTGACAGGGTTAATCAGGGCACAGACATCCCTGCCAACAGCTCAGGTAATTGCCGTCTCTGTTCATCGTTTTGTACTGGGCAAAGCAAACACCATCTCCAAGCCAGGCACTCGCTCACCAGCTACTGGTGGATGTCCTTAAAATTTCTCCAGCTTCTTTAAACTTGCCTACTTGACACAGCTGTGTGTCATCGCAAATTCTGTTCCGCCACAGCTTATTGCTTCTCTAGATCATTAATGACTGCGTGGCACAGTCCTGGAGCAAGAGCAAATCCCAGAGGCTCGCTCCCCTCCATCATCTCCAGCCACAATTTATCTGCTATTCTCTTTGATGCCACGGCCAGCGAAGCAGTGATGAGAGCTATGTCCCCACAGAGCCCTTCCTCCAGAAACAATGTGAAGAGCCACGGTCCCACACAGCCCTGCAGCGAGGCAGACGAGCAGTGGCTCTTGGAGAGCTCGGCAGAGAGGCAGGGTTTGGAACACAAGAAATGGCATAGGCTGGAGCCCTGCTTGCCAGGGCAGCAGGAGCAGGACTCCCTGGGAAGCCACAGGCTGGAACCTAGTGGGGAAGGAGCCCTCTTGTCCCTTCAGCGGAGGGACTTTCAAGGTTTTCCTCACAAATCCTTTCTTAGAAATTCCCTGTAAATGCAACTTTGCCAATTTAGTCTTTAGCCCAAGGGAGAATCTTTTTGGTGAAAACAAAATTAACAGGTGAGCAGGAGAAGGAAATAAAAGTCCTTTGACACCTCTGTTTTTGTCTTTGGCCAAAACAGCAGCCAGCAACATGGCACAGGGACTTATTTTATTTAAACCTTATTTTCTGTCAGGAGTAACCCCCTGAGTCTCTTGCTGTAGTTCAGATTACTGACCTGCCGCGAGTGTGGTGATGTGACAGCGCTGGAGGATTTGCTGCCTCGGTGTGAGATGCTGAATGTCCCCTCTCCCAGTGTGCTGCCCCTCCGTTGCTGTGACAGGCGATACGAGGTCGGTGTCAGGGTTGTGTGCTGCAGGTACCTTCGCCAGAGATTCAATCTGGGGCTGAAAGTCACCAGAGGAAGAAGTAATTAATGCAAATCCCCAGGGCTGGATCAATGCAGATATGGAGGCTTTATAGTCTCCCTGGAAGGTAAAAGCTCTTACTGGGTTCTGATTTCAAGAGTTCACGCCACACGAAAGATCTCAAAATGCTATAAATACCTCCCGAGGCGCTGCAGAGGCCCGCGATGCCGTCAGCGCCACGCGGAACCACCCACAACAGGAGTTCAGACCCACACGGCCTCTGCACGGGGCCTGGGATGGCGTTCACTGCGTTCATCTTGGTCTAGATAAACAATAACAACCAGCTGTGTTTGTTCAGGGCCTCCTGCTCTGTCACTGTCTGTTAGAGCCTGGCTGTAGGTGCTGGGCAACCAGGACCACTGAGATGGTTGGGGTAAAGGCAAGCTTTCAAGTTCAAGATGGTTTTTGTTTCCCAAGAGTCTGTCTGCTTTTTCCCAAAATTTCATCCAATGGACAATTTTAGCTTTTCCTACATGTTCCTAAATTTGCCCATACTTCCTTTCCAAGCCCATCACAGTTGCAGCAACATAGCTGCTGCTGCCCCAGAAGGAACACGAACAGTTTGGACTCGGCCACCCTGTGGGTCAGGATCCCTCCTTGCACTCCAGCCTTTCTTCTGCAGGGATGCAGGAGGAGATTAAGCCAGGAGCCAGGATGTGCACACCAGCTGCTGGGAAATGGGGGTGTCAGAAGAAGCAGCTCCCCATGGCTCACCTCAAGGATCCCCTTGTGGGATGGGGTGGGAGGTTGTGGTGCTCTCTGTGGGATCAGCACTTCACCATCTGCTCCAGAGCAGGCTGTGCACCCTGAAACCCTGCCAGGTGCCCCCTCTGTCGGAGTCAAGTGCAGTTAATGCAGGCAATCCAATCCAGGTGGGGCCGGTCAAGTTCTCCCCAAGGGTGCACAATGGCGTTACCAATGTTTTCACAGGATTTAAACTTCCACTACAATAGCCAGGAATAAAGTGAGCTTCGTCCGTGCGTTACTGCTACCTTTTTTGCATACAATTGAATAAATTACCCTTTGTTATGAAACATTAATCCTCTTTGCTAAATGGGATAATTCCCACCTCGGATGCAGCGGAAGGTTGGAGTGCCCTCAGAGCAGACCTGGGGGCATCCTCTCATGCAGCGCAATGACAGATGGGGCAGGGGAGCTCCTGTGCCCCGTGGGGAGAGCCAGCACATCACTGGAGGGTGAGATGTTCCCTGGGGCATCCTCAGCTGGCCCAACCTATATGTATTTTATATATATATATATATATATACACACACACACACACACATATATATGATGAATATATATTCCAGTCTAGCAAGAAGGGTGCCCACGTCTCCCTTTCTGTGGCATTGGCAGGTTTCCTCTGCCCTCACACACGCACACACCAGCTTCCGATGCTGGCACCAGGAGGGATCCATTAGGAGGAAACTCCACAAATCTCAGTGTGATGCTACAGCTCCTGACAAAATGAAGGCAAGTATCTGGTTCAGATCTGCACTTAAAACAATCCAGAGGGCTATTAGTATTCACCCTGCGTGATCCAGATGGAGTAATAGCAGCTGTATGAATAAAATTAAAATTGGAAAGCTGAGGCTGCCTCACGCTTAGGAAGAGGCTGAAGATTGGAGCTGGCAATGGCAACGCCTCAGCAAGAGTTGGGCCCTCTGTCCAGCTCGTGTGACCGGCCCTTTGCTGTGGGAACGTCCCTCTGCTCACCCCTGAAGGTGGGCAGCGCTTGGCTGTGCTCTGAGCCTGCCATGCCAGCGTGGTCAGAGGGGCTCCAGGACATGGGGACAAGGAGCACATTCAGAGGAAGACACTTTCCTTGGCCTGCATCTCTTGGCAAAGCTTGGGAACTTTCCTGAGCCTCCCCTCAGAGCAGCAGCATGCAGGAAGCCTGGGTCTGCTGGGCAGAGGGAGGGACGCAGAGGGGAGCAGGGCTGCAGTGAACCCAGCAGCCCGGGGGGAGCACACGGGGGAACAGGAATCCTCTTTGAGCAGCAGGTAGATGAAATCCATACTGCACTTAACCAGGCTGCAAGTTTCAGGCTGTAGTTCATTAATTCAAAGAGATAGAATTGATGTCCCTCCCCTTCCCATCGATGCAGTCAAAGGGTCTCTCCACGTCTCCTCGTGCCGCCATCGTATTCCGATAGCCCCGACTGCCTCTGCAGAACTGGATCGTTGCTTCCTCCAGGGAGTCTTCGGAGATGCCCGTAACAGAACCACCCACACCCCACTGGCACCAGGGCGCCGCTCCCTCTGCCTGCCTGTCTGCCCGGGAAGCGGACTGGGGAGGAAACTGCTGTGTGAGGATCCTCCGCTTGGATTTCAAAGAGACGGTGGCTGTCTGATTCAAAACACCGATTTTTGCCAAGAGTCCCTAAGCACTATTATTCATGGCTGCTTATGAAACCCCTCATTAGCTGAAGAAGCTAATTGTTGTTGTTGAAAAAATGAGCAGTGAATCTCCAGGTCTGGCGTTCTGCCACCCCAGGAACCTGGGCTTGTTTACTGTGAGGCTCAGCCTCCTTTGCTGTTGCAGACAGGAAAATATTCCCCAACAAATACCACCTTTTCCCCCAAACTACCAACTGTCTTCTCTTTTTCCCTGCCAAAATTCGATGCACAGAAACATTCAGGGGTTCTAGGGGATGCCAGCCAGTACTTTGTGCCTAATTTCAGATAAATTCTGGACAGCAGCAAAGTGACCTCCAAAGTGCCCATAGTGGGGAGAACATTATCCTGCATGAGGGCATCTCTGCAAGGACTCGGGGTGGAGCTCCTCCACCTCCCTCTGCCCACCTGCAGGAAGAGGCATTGCTCTGGGGTCAGGAGCAGCATCAATGTGACCACCAGCTCACAAATCACGCCTCCCATCCAGCTGCTGGCAGCAACGAGGCTTCAGTCAGGAGGAAATTGTTTTGCAGGTATTGTTTTGCTAACAATAGCAGTTTCTGCTTGTGAGAATGCTGTTTTGCTTAATACCTGCTTTCTGCAGAGTGGCAATGTGATGGAGTAATAGCCCTGGCACGGGTATGAGGGGTCTGGCTGGTGACAAGAGAACAGACAGCTGTATCCATCAGGAAAGAAAGAAAACAAGTGTAAAGGAAATAAGTGCTCCACATAGGAATCCCCCGACAACATAAGGTTTTAATCTTCAGGATTAAATGGTGTTTTGATCCCTTACTGCACAAAAAATATATTTGCAGGGGGAAATGTGCCAATTTTCTTCTCTGCAAAGAGAAAAGAGAGCTGGACCTGAGCAGTGTTCTGCTTATAGGAAATAAAATGCAGGTTTGTTTTGAAAAGTTATCTGATAGAGGCAAAATGAGACCCAAATCCCGTGGTGTGACACAGAGCACAACTGGCTGGGGCACCTGTCCCAGTTACCCGTCCTGCACTTTCTTTCTGGGGACACTGGAGATCACTCAGTGGCTGCAGAAACACCAGAAAATTAACTGCTGACAAGGAAGTGGCAAACCGAGTCCTAGAGGATAGAGGGGCTGACCCTGCCCATGGGAGAGAGGGGCAGAGCTAGCACTGCAACCCCTGGCCACTGCTGCCAACCCCGTCATATCAACAGCCCTCAGCCCTCTGAACTGAACCCTAAAACCACCCAGTGACCCAAGATATGTAATTATTCCT
Organism: Struthidea cinerea; assembly: GCA_013397865.1. Classification (NCBI taxonomy): domain Eukaryota; kingdom Metazoa; phylum Chordata; class Aves; order Passeriformes; family Corcoracidae; genus Struthidea; species Struthidea cinerea. The sequence goes on from VZTI01001914.1 coordinate 436,331, forward strand.
TTACATTTTCCCGGGATTGTTCCCATTGCACAGAGAGGGCTGTCACACGCCGGGCACCGAGTGTTTATGCCTATGAATTATTCACGTTCTGTGGAACCAGACATCATTATCCCCATGTGAGATAAAAGAGCGGGTGCACATCTACATGGATGCAGATATAACACTGGCTTTAAAAAGAATTACAATTCTTGGTATTCTCCTCCCAAACAAAACCCCCAAGATGCAATGCTCCATTTTTTCTTCCTTTGAAAGAAAAGCAGTAAATGCCAAGCCCTGCCAAGCTCCTAATGAGAGGCTGCTCTGCCCCACATCCCTGCCCAACAGCCATTAACCCCTGGTCCACCCTGGTTGCAACCCTGAGTATCCCTGGTGTGACCCACTGCACAGAAATGCAGGCCTGCAGAAGTTGGGGAGGAGCTGCTGAGGCTTCCCAGCTGCTTCTGGCTCTTTCTCTGAGCTCTACCTTGATGTGCCACCTCTGTCCACGATCAGGAGCAGCCCACAAGCAGCAGCTCCTGTGTGGGTGTGCAGCAGCCCCCACAACCCGACCATGAGCTGTGGGCATCTGCAGCACTGCGAGGAACCCCAGGGCTGACAGAGCTCTGAGCATCCCCGCAGCCCTCTGCGAGCCACCCCAGGGCTGACAGAGCTCTGAGCATCCCCGCAGCCCTCTGCGAGCCAGAACACCCCGATGTGGTGCCGCTGGCAAGGTGGGTCCAGCAAAGCACAGCGACAGCCCCGCGGCCCAGAGCCCCCCAAAGCAGGGGGGGCACCGCAGCACCCACTGTCACCCCCACTACAGCCGCCCTCTCCAGGATCTCCGCGAGCCCGGCTGTCTGTCAGGGGAGTGAAGCTTCTCTGCAAAAGAAAAAAAAACAAAACCCCTCTGAAGTGTGTGATAAACACGAGTGTAAAGGAAAGCGCTTGTTTTAAAAACTGGTAAGAAATCCTTCAGCTGCTGTCCTTCTTCACTCTCCGCAGGGGTGATGGAGGGGGCCAGTGCTCCTATTGATCTGACCCACAACACCCCGAGCGCAGCTCGTTACCGAAACAGAAAAACAATGTTCAGCAACACAACATCTTGTTAACTCGGGAAGTCGGGGGAGCCCTCCTGCCTCCCAGCAATCATTCCAGCGTTGCCTGCCTAAACAGAGCCGAATGGCACCGCTCTTAATGGGGTTATTAATAACTGTCACGTTCCACGAAGGTGAAATAATGTTCCTGCTTTCATCCATAGATTAGACTAAACCTGTGGGGAATTGTCCGAGCCCCCTTACCCCGCTTTGTGCCCCGACGCTGGTGCAGAGGAGCAGCACCGCTGACACCGTGGTCATCGGGATGGCCGAGGGCAGCTCCCCGACCCCAAACCCTTGGCAAAAACATCTCCATTTTTGCTCTAACACAAATGCACTCAGTGCTTTCTCGTAGTTACACTTTTAGACCTTAGTGTAACTAAAAGCCAGAGAGAGGAGAGTGTGTTAAGAGACTGTTCAACTGCAGGCAAGAAAAATCTCAGTCCCCACGTATTAATTTAAAGTTTGAGGTTTTTATGGGGATGCTGCTGAGACAGACACAGCTATGAGTAAATATGTCAAAATAATCTATCAAGTGGAAAGCTGGTCCCTGAGCTGTTCAATGCAAGAGGTAAATTACACGAAGATTATCATTAGATTTCCAAAACACCTTCCAAAAAAAGGGAAAGAAAGGGAAAGGACAAGATTTGGGTATCTTTCTTAAGGCTTAGACTGTTCCCAGCCCTTTCTTGCTTTCAGAAACAGTCATTAAATTTTGAGGTTCCCAAGCACACGGGAGCCCTGCTCTGCTGGAGCTCCTGACCAGACGAGGGGCTGCTCCCCTCCCCCTCCCTGAATACCCCCAAGCATCTTGGCTGGGCCAGCCCCGGCTCTGGTGGGAAGGATGCTTCCAAGCCCCAGTGTCACACACAGCTGGAAAGACTGGATAAAATCTGCCCACCCTGCCAGAGGGCTCCGAGTCACTTGCTGGCAGAAGGGCTAAATTAATCCATTTAATAAAGAAAAACCCTGCCTTCAGAATAAAACAAGACCCAAGATCTCTCCGAGCACTGTTTCCCTCGAGGCTTACCAGTGCTGCGTTTTCAATCACAAAAATAATGTCCTGTAAAAGACTGATTAGTCAGCTGATAATTGAGTCCTTAAATGTCAAAAACAATATGGTATGAATATTCAGCAGATCATGCCATGAAACTTACCTATTCCATCAACAATGACTAACAGTTTCTATCCCCATTGTTCTTTTCCAGATATTATGTTAATTTGACTTTTCTGAGGTGATGAACAAGGCTCCCTTAAAACACAGTCTTGCAGGTTAATGTGTAATGGGCTGCTTAAAAGAAAACAGTTTGGAAGTCGTGCCTGACTTCCATCCCTGTGCATTAGCTCCAGCTCGCAGTTCAGGGAGAGGGCCAATTGAATCAAAACTGCTCAAAGCAGACAGAGTTAATATTTTGTCTTCTGAGAAGAAGAAAGCCTGGTATGTAGATTGAAAAAAAAGAAGTCATATTTTTGTGCTGCTTGAGGTTAAACGCAGCCCAAGGGTCAGGGTCACAACACATTTCAGACTTCATTTAATTTAAGAGGGGAAAACATGGGCTGTGTTTCCTTCAGGGCTGTATCTCCGGTTTTTAAAGGGAAGCGGGCTGGTATCGGTTATAACTCCATTCCCCACCACCCTTGGGGCCCAGCCACCGTGCCAGGTTTCTACTCAGTGAACAGTATGCCCATCCAAGCCATGAGCAGCCAATTTCTCCGGGAGAATCCTGTGGGAAATGGCATCAAAGGCTTCACCACGCTCTCGGCCGTCACTGATGGAACCCAGCGCCCAGAACAGCGAATGGCAGCACGTTTAAGGACTGAAGGATTGCATCTCTGCATCTTCCTAAGCGTGTGTTTAATTAACGCCTCATCCAAACTGGGAGCTCGGGAGCCTGGCTCTCAGTTACCCAAACCCAGATTTATGGGCTCGATGTGGAGTGGTTAGCAAAGACATTTAAAACCAATCAGGCCCTTGGAGAGGCAGATCCAAGCAGCCCAGGCTGCGCTTATTATGCTGGAGAATACAAAAATAAAGCCGTCGAGCTCACCAGACAAGTGGGTTATTTGTACTATTTTTTTTAGTGATTAGTTTCTTTAATAATGCCTTCTGCCTGCAGTGGGAGAAACTCCATCGCGCTCTCACACACTGTGCTGCTGATGGATGACACTCCCATGTGACCAACCAAACTCAATTTTAATGTTTCCTGATGTCACCGAGAAGAATGAAAAGGCAATTATCATTTTCCTCCAGCCTCAGATGCTGCCAAATGCAAAGGGGTGCGGGCTCCTTGGCTGAGGAACTTTGTGCTCACCTTCGCTGAAAATTTTCAAATGCACGAGCCATCTTCAAAAATGTCAACCTTTTAGGGGAAAAAGCAAAATGGAACTTTTGGGTTTTTTTTCCCCTCAGTCTCCCTATCCCTTTTATCAGCCACTGGCTGAACCTCCCTTGCATCCTGTACTCAGAACCTTTAGGAGAGGAGAATGTCCCACAGCTGAAGCATCTGTTTCAGGTACTCTCCACCCCTCCCAAATTCCAGGTGGACCTTGGCCTTGGTCTGCAAGGCATCTGCCAGAGCTTGAGAGGACAGATCTCTGTCTGCTGACTTCTCCATGGTACAGACTGACTGTAGGAGCCATTACTGCAAATGATTTATCAAGGACCTTTTTAGAAGCTTGCTCTGGTGGGACCCAGAACCAGAGAGGGCAGAAGGGAGGAATCTGCCTTTTAAATGTTACTATTTGTAAAAAACCCATCTGTAGAAACGGCGCAAAAAGGACCCTGTTAAAACAGCATCAGTATTCCACCTGATAGAAGCCAGAGATTTGGGGGAATTTCTTTCAGTCTTTGAAGGTTTCCATCTCATACAAAACTCTGTGTATTGTTATGGACAATACCCTGTCACTCACATAGTTCCAGCATGTCTGGTGGGGGGGCTAGAAAAAGAGGGATTTTTTCTTCCATGGCAGGGTGAGAGAAGGTGACCTCTCCCGCACGCACCGAGTTAATCACTATCATGCCTCTCCTTTGCTGCCCAGGCCGGTATCCCTAATTACACTAACCTATTTTTCATTAGTACAATGGGAGAGAGTTTCGAAGGATCAGAGCTCCTGTGGGGAGGAATTAACCTCCTTCCCTGTGCCGGGATATAATGGTTGTTTATTCCTCCCGGTGGCACCATAACTCTCAGCAGAACAGCCGACGGAACCAGAGTAATACACGGGGCAAGCACAGGGCAGAGATCCAGGCTGCACACAACAGGTCCTCAGCCAATTCCTCACCAGCCAGGCAGTTAGGAAAAACCTCACCCTCTTCCCTGAAACATATTGCAATTACCAGAGCAATTGGAGTTTTAATCAGCAATGCCACGAAGTGTTTCTGACTCAGTCGCCTGTGTAAAAGTCATGCAAATAACCCCAAAATTAAACCCTTGGGAGGACTGCGAATGGCCATCTACGTTTAGAACGGGAGACGAGGGGATTTCTTGGCAGCATCACTCCTGCCGCGGTGTGAGCTCGCCCTGGGGCTCCCAGAGCCCGGCAGGGGGGTGCAAGGGAAGCTGCCGGGGACAGCCAGCCCCGGCACAGAGAGGGAGGAGAAGGGGCCCGCAGTGCCGCGAGCCCCTCGCTGCATCCCCGCAGCGGCACCGGGCAGCATCGCGGCTCACCGAGGTTTCTGCCTGCTTGGCTTTCCGCTGGTGTATTCCTTTGGTCTGGGCGTGCCCGTTGTCGCCCCAGCCCCCGTCCTTTTCGCGCTCCCCAGTGACCAGCCGGGGATCGGGTTCTTGTTTTTGCCTTCCCCGGGTCTGCACGCCGCCCTGCTCCTACTGCAGGAAGCAGAAAACTAGTTTAACATCTCATTTATTTCATAGAGGAGAAAGTAATTCCTTGCTGAATGATTGTCCTGAACCAACAATTCAGAAAGCAGGAATTTACAGTGCCTGCCGGAGCCGGGAGTGCATTACTGTAGTGCTGCTCCGTGATGGAGCTGAAATATGTTTTTCCCTCCTGTTAGCCTGAAGAGAAAAGCCATTAAATATGATTAAGGTTAAGAGATTGCTAAAATTACAAACAGCCGCCATTCAATTATTTTGGTCTATAAAATGCAACACAGATTGGAGTTATTTCTCCGAAATGTGTTTTTAGAAAATAACATAACACAACTAATGTGGTTTGATGTAGCAAATCAGGTTTCAGATACTCCTCGTAATGCAAAACTAAAAGGTTCATAATTTAACTCAAAGTTCGTAACTTGAAGTCGTCAGGTGGCTGCTCTGTTAAAAAAGTGGGGGGCCAAAAAAAAAATCAATCCTGCCCCAACGAATACGCCGTGGAGTTGTCTAAATCCAGAGAGTCAATCAGTTTTAGCACCCATTAAAGCAAAGACAGAAAAATGCAACAACTTGGCATAACAGTCACACATTTTTTATGGAGAATAAATCTCCATAACAGTTTCTGCAGTTTCTAACACGGCCTGAGGTGGGTGTGAGGGACGTGCAGGGACTGGGAGACTCTGCTGGAGTGTGAGAGGATCGTGGGGAGCGCTGCTGGGGTGTCACAGAGGTTGTGGGCAATGAGGAGCACCCGTTCCCCTCCACTCCACTGGTTCATGCAGTGCCAGGCTCACTGTGCCCCCAAAAAAACTGCACTGCAATGTATTTTCTGTCAGCAAGGGGCAAGGAGCTGAAATAATTGGAAAGTTGGAAAAAAATTGGAAAAGTTGGATGGGGATATAGCAACGGCTAGAGACTGGTATTATTATGGTTAATAAAAGATGAGGAATTGCATTATTCTGCTGAAAGCAACACAAACCTCATGGAGTCCCTGGAGGCTCCGGAGTTGTTTCCATGAGCGAACTTGGAGCGAGCTCAGCATGGGGCTGCGTGTCCGTGGTCGTGGACGGGGAGGGCAGGGCAGGAGGTGTTTCATGTGCTGGGCACTCACGCCGTGTTGGTGGCGTCGCCAGCCCCATCCCGCAGCCAAAGGAACCATCCAGCGGACCCAGCAGCACTGAGGCCTGGCAAAATCATGTCTTGTGAGGATTTCTCACCCCCTAGATGCTGCTTACTCACCTTCCAGTGCCTGCAGGATTCGCATATTCCCACTGTGGTTATCCCAACGGCCCAAAGTGGCGCCCAGGAAAAACATTTACTTCCACTTGTCAGAGTTTATACACAAGCTCCTTCTGTAGTGGGTTGGAAAGGGTTAATGTGTGAGAAAGAGATCATTTGATGAGTAACTGCATGATTAGGACCCAACGGATCGATAATTTCTTATAAATGTATAAATAATTCATTCAGCTAATGTGCTTGCAATAACCTCGCACCTACCCACTTGTGTCTCACAACAGCTACTCGCACCTTTGTCAGCCCCACATAAAGCAACACAGGGCAGAGAAAACACAGCAGACACTCCTGCTGTAGCCAGGATTTGGCTGAGCAGGTTTTTCCAGCAGAAACCTTGTGAAAAACACTGGAACTCAACACCTCGCCCTTGTGAAGATGTTGGCAAAGAGCAGCTGATGGACTCCTCAGCTGGTCATCAGCTTCTTGCCACAAATCCAAACCTTCTCCACCTTCCTGGCAAGCACTGGGGTGGTCAGAACACTCTTTCCTCGCGTTTTTCACCTCTAGTCCCTCAAAAGAAGCCTTGTGGAAACACAGATGAAGAATTTCCAGTATGCCAGCCCAGCATTCCCCTTCCTGCCCACATCGCCTGGGTGCCTGACTGCCCTCAGACCACTCTGAGGACACCCTGCACCTCCCCTCCCTTTGGCTCACTCGCCAAGCAGCCACTCGGCACATGGACCAGCAGAGAACTCTCTGACAGGTAATTAGCTGCAGAAAAAAGGGAATGAAAAACAGAGCCTGAATTAATAACAACCCGCACACACATATTTGTCTGGAGATGCACAATGAATTACTTTAATTTACCAAAAGCGCCTGGTTTATCTGCAGATGGGAACAGATACATCTTCATTTCTGCTCATCTTTGGGAATTGCAGCAGCAACTGGGGAGCAAGGCAAGGCTCCAGCCATTCCCATTCCCTTGTTGTGCCAGAAAGTGCAGACCCTGACACTGTCTTGCTGTACCCAAAGTCACACTGAAGGTGACAGTCAGAAAGGACAGGGGCAGATGGATCCTGATAATTATTGCTGTTTTGAAGAGAAAAAGGAAAAGAAAGTGCCACTACTTCAAACTAACCCTATGAACTTCCAGGGAAACACTGTGTGATGAAAAAGGGCAAAAAGATCAAAATAAAAGCACCAAGCAGCCCTGGCACAGGAGCACTGGAGGCAAAGCCATGGGCTGGGCCCTTCCTGGGGCACGTGGCTCCTCCTCTCTTGGGAGGCAGGAACAAGGTGGGAGCGAAGGTGAGCTTTGCATTTTCCTTCAAGGCTCATTGCTTTGGAGTTTCAGCCTTAAAGCTGAATTTCAATTACATGACCAGTAATATCCACTTAATGAAAAGTACCGTCCTCGCCCGGTGGGCTGCAGCGGGAAGGAAGGAGAGGAAAAAGAAGGATTAAGCATCACTCCTGTGAGACAGGCACCTCGCCTGCCTGCGTCCCAGTGCCTCCCTCGCTCCCAAGATGACGATGCAGTGCAGGGGACACTTGTCCCAGGCAGAGTTTCCTGGATCTCAGTGGGGTGATATAATTTGAGGAGCTGGGCATTCAGAGTGTGTCGGCAAAATCCACCACCAGCATTGCTCTGCTGGTGGGAGAGATGGATGGATGGATGGATGCCTCCCATCCCTGGCTGGGTACCACTCCACTGGCAGGAGGGGTGGAAATGGAGCAGCACATGGCCCATCAGGGATTGCCAGACACCCATCCCAAGCAGGGCAGGCAGCAGCACAGCATTGTTCCCAGCTCTCCTCCTGCTGCATACCCTGGCCCTCCCTGGCTTACAGACATTACTTTAGGATTAGGCTTCCATCTGATTCTCATCAACGACTCTGGTCACCACCTATTTGCTTAACACCAGACCTTTCAGGCACCATCAAAGTTAACAGGGCTTGACAGATTTGGGATTAAACACAGAAGCCAGACAAATCCATACTTTCACAGGAGGCCCCAGTGGATGCACCAGGACCGGCAGGATCAGGGGAAGAAAAAAGGGAAAAGGAAAGAGGAGAGAGAGACTCACATAGGATCTGGCTGGTGCTGCTCCAGCCAGGAGCGTTGTCCCTGTGCCAGCAGCCCGCTCTCCTCCCCAGCCAGGATGCTGTTTGCTTGTTTCGTCCACTTTTCCCAGCTTATTCCCTCTCTGGAGCAACGTACACCTGGAAAACCAAAGCCATTAGCAGCTCTGCTGAGAGCTGATCAGCCTGAAGCAGCAGCTCAGGCATTCCAGGGTACAAGGTCTCGTTTATAAACCACTCTTCTCCCTTAGCCAAACAGAAGCTGAAAAGCAGCAGGTCTGATTGAATTACGTGTTTAATATTTAACAAGGGGTCAGGTTAGATAATCAAATAGTCCTTTTTGGCTGAAAATTAGTCCCGAGGTCAGTACAGAAGCTGCACAGCTTCTCCTCTGCAGCAAGGGGGGCTATTTCTTCCCATTGCAGTAGTGAACATGGAAGGCTTGGGCAGGGAGCTCAGGAGAATCCCAGGAAAGTCCAAGATGTTTTTAAAGTACCATTAGAAAAGAAACATAAAATACACTTTATCACCAAATGAAACTTCCTTGATGTTATGGAAACAAAATTTTGGAATTAACAGGTTTGCTTCTGTCATAGCTTGTTGTGCCCACCCTAGACCCCTGAGCTGGCAGATGAGCAGCCACCACCAGTTTTTCTGGGAATGGGAGCCCTCCTGGCACTCCAATTCCAGCAGGGACAGCTCTGCAGAGGTGCAGCCCTGGCCTTGCCAGACCACAGCCCTCCCTGACATCATTTATCTGCAGCTGTAAACAAGCACGTCCATTCTGTGAGCAAATTGGAGCGATGGCCAGTCACCGATAGCAATTCCCAGTAATTAAATGAGAATTAATTGATTTACCAAGCAATGCACTTGCTTTATATATGGTGTTTTTATTAGCAACCCTGGTTACTTAAGTAATTTCCAAGGCATATTTATTAGTGCTGCATAAATCTGAGTAAACAAGTCACTTTTAATTGTGAGAATAATTAAAAATGGCCACGTATGTTTATTGAAGAGCACACCCTGCCAGAGCTGTGTTTGAGGAGGCTCTGGGCTGTGCCACCTCCTGGTGTAGCCATCCCAGGCACCAGTAGCCCACTGCCCTGGGAAACCATCCCCTTCCGCATAACAAAATATCCCTTGTCAGATTTATTTCCCACCAGGAGACGCCCCAGTCGGTACAAGAACTGCTCCCATGGTGTGTCCAATCCCGGTAACAGCACTGCTGGCAGAGGAACATTCTCCTCCATCCCCCCAGTGTCCCCCACACTCCTCCTCACCTCCCCACCTCGCACAGAAAGACTCCAAAGGCTTTTTTTTTGGGGGGGTCTCATGATTAAAAAATCGGCTCTGCAATGCTTTATGCATGCATCTGTTATGCTAAAATAACCCTCCTTCCTAACCATGCCCACCTGCTGTCTCTTTCAATTTTAAGTATTTCTAAGTAGCAATCAAATCAGTATAATTTGTTCTTTATCTCAGAAAAACCATTGTGAAAGAAAAATGTGACCATTATGTTACATCAGGGAAAAATACCAGCCCTTTCTTTCCAGCCTTCTCTCTGTTCTATCAGATCTCAGTCGTCATTATGCCCGTCAGATTTAATATTGCTCGAATGCTCCGAGCTTTCTTTAATCACTGCAACCTTTCTGCCATCCCCGAGCTCCCCCCTCCCCAAGGTTAAGGCTTTTTTCCTTTCTTTTTTAATTCAGATACATAAATACTCATATTATGAACGCGTTAAGGGTTTCCAGGAGACGGCTTGCGGGGCTGTTTCGGGAGCTGGCTGCTCGCAGAGCGCTCCCATCAGCCGCTATTGTGCGGGACGGAGGGGCCGGATCCGGCAAAGGCGGGATGCGCCAGGCAGGGCCACCACCCACCGGCTGCTCCGGAGGGATCAGAACAACAACCCGAGCAAATATTGATGCTATAATCAATGCTGAGATTAGGATTGACTGTCGGAACACACCCAGGTCGCTGTAAAAACATTCAGTGCTGCAGATTTCAATAAAGCCCACGGATCAGAGGGCAACGGTAAATGATTATTTATAGACTCGCTGCAGAGGCAGGGCAGAGAGGGAGCCCATTGCAGTTTGGATCAATCCCTTCACGTGCCAAGGGCTGGCTGCGAGGCATTGGGGCAGGCTTTGGGAAGATCCCTCTTTGATTCAAAGGATGGGGCAGCAGAACCTTTCATCCATTTTCAATCACCTGATTCCTTGCAGGCTTAGGCCCCTTTCAGTTCACTGATTATTCAAACATCTTCCCAGATCCCCCAAATGGTCTCTGGCCACCCTGACCCCCCAATACACCTCTCTTGAGCCCAAGACTGGCATTGCTGTGCTGGAACCGAGCCCCGATCATCCTTTTTGTCCTTTGGATGAGACTTTAGAGGAGCCTCTCCACGCACTGCAGCAGCTGGGGAATCTGCAAACACCACAGTGGCCTCTGCTAACACCTCAGCCCGTGTGATCGCCACGGACTCTTCCCGAGACACGGCCACAGGGACCGTGTTGCCGCCAGCACAGATGTGATGCTCACTGCATCCCGGCACGGGAGGACACTGAGGAACTGGGCCTCAGAGAAGCTTGTCCTTCAGCCTGCAGACCTCAGATCAGCTTTGGCAAGAATAGGTGCTAAAAATAAATCCTGTCCTTTCCTTCCCTTTTGACTTCCCAAAAGCCAGGCTAAAAATAAGAGCCATTTGCAGGAAAATCCCCCACAGCTGAGCCTCCTTTTCCCCATTTGTCTCCCAGGACACGACGCTGTTGCTGTTAAGCGACCTGCGAGCACATCTCCAAGAGATGAGAAAAGCGGCACACAAGGTTCAGAGCATTAAACAGGCACCCAGGGCTGATCACCATCATTTCTGGTGATGAGTGAGCTCCCCTTGCCAGCTCTTTAGTCCACTGAGAGATCAGCACTGACCTGCTGACCACGTGCTCCAGACCGAGCGGCTGCAGGACCAACCTTCCTGGCCAGCACCCCCCAGCCTCCACCTCCTTCCTGCTTTCCCACCCCAGCACACCCTACACACGTGCTCTCCAGCCAGCTCAGCTACACTTCACAGAGTCTAGTTTCCATAAATAAAAATTAAGCAAACACTTAACAAGCGTCATGCATATTAATACCCTCCAGGTGAAGGTTAGCATGAGCTGTGATTGTGGCAAATCCGCATTTGATTAGATTGACTTGAAAACAGGGGAGATAAACAACCCACAAAACCCTAAAAATTATAGTAATTTATTCTTTTGACCTCTACGAGTTTCTCAGTTTTGTACAGCTTCAGCCTCCTTCCCTACTCAGGGCACTTCAAAGGAGCAGGTGGTGGCACATGAAAAGTGACTCCACTCCCCTGGCCTCTCGAATGGCTCCCCACGTGTACACACAGCCTCTGTACAGCGACTCCGAGTGTTTGACTCAGCCAGCTTGTTAAAACCTCCTTGTGGACGTGAGAGACCTGCTACAGGTCCCTCTGCCAAGCCTGGAGTGGGACATGGAGGCTGTTGGGTGAGCAGGAGGTGCTGGGGATGGCACACCTGGCGCTCGAGTCGCCTTCTCTCACAAGCTGCAGCGGGTTAGTTCTGAGCTGTGGTGCTGCTGGGAAGCCAGCGGGATGAGGCTGGCTTGGGAAGCAGCACTTCCCCCCTGCCAGCCCGCAGATACAAACCCTCTAACAGATCTATACCTTTGCAGTAACCTTCCTACAGCCCTGGCAGTTCCGCCTGGGCCCAAGCACACATCTGGGGGAGCGCAGATGTTTTACGAGACCCCTCACGGGATGAACAAAGAAGCTCCCAGTTCCTGAGGTTTTCCCAGCACAGCAGTCACTGCTTTCCCCACCCTCTACCCCAAGCCATAAGGAACATTCCAGCTGCAGAGAGAGCAGCAACAGCTGCTTAACAAACCCCAGTAAAGACAATGTGGCAGGATACAAACTGCGGCTGGAAGTTCTTCACGGGATCCCCGCTCCACTGCTGTGGAAGATGGGCCATTATTATTCATTCCCGTCCCGTCTGTGGTGACAGTGTTAATCACAGCAGTCTCTGGGAGAAGGATGCTAATGAAGATGTGATGCGGGCAGCGCGTCCGCAGCCATTTCTCAATTCATTAGCATCCTGTCACTCCGAGGGGCGACCGCAGAGACCTGTGTTCCCACCTTTCACCAAAACATGACAGGATAATAAAGCAACACTATTTTTACTGGGGAAAAGCCAAGTACATTCCTTAAGCTCAGCGTTTGTTATGGTGAGTCCCTTAAACTGGGGACAAAAAAAGGGAGCAAAACCCCAGCACCCAACAGAGCAACAACAAACTGCCTTGCAACCCCAGCAGGGCACCCACAGGCAGGTCCAGCAGCCCCATTCCTCAGTACAAGGGGCTGCTACACCCTCAGCAAGGAGCAGGGAATTGCATGGAGTGAGCCTGAAAATCTGCGTGGCAGCTGAGAGCTGGGACAGGCAGCTCCCGCAGTGCCGATGCCCTCACACCCGCGCAAACTCTTCATTTGGTGGCAGGGATATGGAGAAGGGAACAGGCAGCAATGCACAACAGGCAAAACTCAAATCTCTGAATCTGAGGTCCAGACTGTGCTCCACCAACCAGACAATTGTCAATGTCCCCTAATACTTGTGCTCCACATCATGCCAGGTGAATGGTACCTCTTTGGTAGGGCAGATTTATTCCAGCAGCTCCACATAACAAACAAGCCCATTTCACTACTGAAATCAGAGCGTGAAATCACGCCACATCCTCAGAAAGATGCAGTGTGCCATAACCAGCTTTAGGTTAGAAAACACAGTCCTTCAAGCCATCTGATGGGTGCCTGAGGTAATGTGTTAATAGATAAGGCAGGTGTAGCTGTGAGCATCCTGCTCTGCTCTGGGCAGGCTTTCTTGCTGTTTCCATCACTGTGACATCCAAACTCAATGTCTCTGCTCTGACCGTGTGTCATATGTTACCAGCAAACATTCAGATGAGCTGTGAAGCTCATGCAAATACTCACTAAATCTGGGAGACACAGTTTTTGCTGGTATCTGTTCTCTTGACAGCGGCTTCATCATCCGATTGGGAATAACAGCAGCACAATGTGAGCCAAGGATAGCAAACAGCTAGCACAAAGCCTTGTAAAATATACCTTGTGCTCACCCCCAAAACCGCCTGTCTGGCTGATTTGGGACAGAGCCATAAACCAACCCAGAGGATGCATTTGCAGACACTGGGAAGAAGTCAGCCCCTTTTCAGTCTGGGGCTCCTTTTCACCCTCGGCAGGCAGGGAGGGGAATGAGCCACATCTCCCTCACTGTGCCAGAGACAAGGCACTCACCCTCCTCTGACAGGGTCTCTTGGAGACACCAAGGGGCTGCTGCAGCTGGGGCCATGACCCAATCCCTCTCGGCATGATGGGGTCCTGTGGAGGGCAGACCAAGCCTGCTGTAGTAGTAACATGGGCTGGTGGGGACCTGTATCTAGAGCATTCCAGCTAGAAAAATTAAATTACACTTTGGAAGGTGGAACGATGTGCCTGTGTTAGAATGGCAGCATCTGCTTTTAGTGAGATGCTCATGAGCAGCAAGTTTGGCAGATGCCAGTGCAACAAAGCAGCCAGGAAGTCCCTGGCCATGTCAGCTTCCTGAATCCAAAAGAAATCCCATTGCCTCCCTTCCTATAACAGCTGAACAGCAGCCAATGCCAAGGGCCCCGGCTCTGAGGCAGGGTGAGACGAACACGTGTTGGCAGCGCCTGGACAGCGCCAGAGACCTCGCACTTCTCTGACTGAATTTCACTCCTCTTCCCTGGATACCTCCTGGCTTCCCTGCCAGCCTCAGCTGCAGCACAGCATTGCCTGAGCTGTGAACACGCAGCCGCTGCTGCCCGAGCCCTCCCCAGGGCTGTCAGCTCTCCGCAGCCGCCACAGCTTCCTGCCGGCAAAGCGGTTTTGTGGGAAAAGTAACCAGGGCGAGGGATCACCACGGGGAGAGGAGACAGGGATGCAGAGAAGGCAAGCAGGGAACAAGAGCACATCCAGAGCCAGCCCATTTGAGGGCATGGCCATGCCAAGACCCACGTGGGGGTCCCATCCCTGCATGGAGCCACCCAGCAAGGACTGCAGGAAGCAACCTTCTGCAGCAGCTGACAAGGAAAACGCATTTGCCGCCCTCCCAGATGAAAGAAAATGTTCAGTGCACGCTCTGACAATATGAACCTCTCCTGATCTGATGCTCATTCCTCTTGAAAACACTCAAAAAAAGAATAATCTTGCTCCCCATCCTCCTCTTGCAGGCTCACACAAAGGCACCAGCTCTTCTCCATGTGTCTTTTTTTAAAAAAAGAAAGACCACGCACTTCCATTTAATTAAAAGTATCTACGTAGGAATGAGATTAATTAATTCTCCTTCTACCCAAGAGCCCTCTCATTGTGTTCGCTTAAATGAGGTTTTAAATGTTGTCTCTGTGCTGTATCTGGGCCAGTTGCCTCCAGACAACACTTGGAATGTTCTTCCAGCTCGTGCTATACCACCCTGCATCCCTTACAAGGAAATGAAGAGCACAGGGGCAGCCACTCCCTGCTTTGGAAGATGTTCAGAGTAGAGCTCAGGACACAGGTGGGCATCTCCAAGGATCTGCTCATCCTCCCAGTAGCCTGTATGGTCTGGGACAGAGGCAGCCTCCGCACAACACTCGAAATGCCAGGAGAGAGCTGCCAAAGCTGCGCAGCCCAGCTGGAGCCCAGTGGAGGGGAGGCAGCAGCTGGGACAGGACCTTGTGCCCTACACCACTGGTGCTGATGATGAGTGAGAGGCACCGAGGAAGCACCTCCACCCCCTCCCAGCACCACCAGCCCTGGCTCCAGCTCCTCTGATGCAAATCAGTAAATCAACAGCCTGGGAGATGCCACTTCCCAACCTGACACTTTCCGTAGCCACCCGCCCATTTCTCTGCACAGGTCAAGCACAAATACACTGAAGGATGACAGCTGACAGGAGAACTTGGCTTTAACCATCCAAAATAAAAGGAAGAGAACAAAGCAAATGAACAAGCTCCTTGGCTTTGGAGGGGTGACCTCAAGCAGTGCTGCAAGAATGGCCTTGTCTATTCTGCATGAGGAGCAACACACACACTATTTGCACCCAAATTCCACCTGTTGCAGGGGAAACATCTTTCTGCTGCTTGGAGCTGCCCATGCTCATGGCAGGGAGCCCTGCTCTCCCCTTCCCAAATGGCTCCCCCAAGTAGACCCCTGGCAAAGCACCACGTTTGCATCCCACTTTCCAGAGGCAATTTATGTTTCACCCAAATTCCCTATGATAAATCGTTATCTGAGTGCCCATGGCAAGCCTGTGGTGACTTTGTTCACTCAGATTAGCTCCACACAGATTAGCTCCTTGCAGCGCTCAGCCAGTTCATACAGATTTCTGATAAATGTTTTGACAGATTCTCCTGACTTTGGGGGAAAAAACCCAAAAACTCCGGAGGGGAAGAAGAAAGAGACTCTTTGCCTGCCCACACTGCAGATAGCACTGGAGATGTGAAATATTCATTGCCTTTCAACCAGGCAGGGTCAACAAGCTGGCGAACACTTCCCTACTCCCAGATAACAGATCACCTCTTTTTCCCTGGCCCTGCTCCGCCAGCAGCTCCTGGGTCTTGCTTCTTTCCTGCACCATCCCACGCTGCCTGCCCTGGAGAAGCCAGGGCTCCACGGAAGGATGCTGCTCCACCTGCTCCTTCCTCTGCTCCCTGAGGAGGACTGGAGGCTGCAGGGGGATCTTTAAGCCGATTTGGGATGCCCAGGCAGCACTTCTCTCCTCCCAGTTTACGTCTCTGCAGCAGATACAGTAGATTCAGTGGATCGCCTTAACCTTTGGTGTTGTCTCTCCCCTGTAACTCTAATCTTTTATTAATCTCAAATATGAGCAAAGACTTTCTAGATAGTAAAGTGTCAATGAGACAGGCGGGTGTGTCACCCTTCAGTCAGACGTGGGGACTGTGGATGCTCTTGGTGCCACCTGTAGCTCCCCGCCTGTGCAGGACCCTGATGCCGGACTTGGACTGGCATCACTAAGGATGCAGGCACCTGAGTTCCAGCTCCTGTGATATTCAAGTCTCCCCCTGGGAGATCCGGGGCTTGCAGAGAGGAGCACGTAGCCTGCAATCTGCCTGGGGATGGAAATTTCCACCATCCCTTTCATGCACCCGTTTACTCTCCGCCGGATTTTTCTGCTTGCCATTAGCCTTCAGAGCTCTGATTTGTCGGCCTGTCATTTGGACAAATGTTGACGGGCAGAAACAAGCAGGGCTTTCTTTTCCCCCCCTCCCCTTTTCTCTCTTTTTCCACCTTCCACGTTCTCCACTGCCAGTGAGAACATCAAGGGAAAAGGATGAACAACTGACCCATAAAATAAATACAGGGCTTACAGTTTCTGATAGAGATTAAATATTGTAGGAGTCATGACTAGATAAAAGCCAGTGGAAGGAAAAGCCTCAGACCTCAATAGAGCATTAAATAAAAAGAAAGCAGCACATATACACACACCCGGACACAAGAAGATGTGCTGCAAGATTTATGGGGAGTTTGATAATCTGAACTGGTTTTGCTCCAAGCAGACTCACCTCAGGAACGCAGCTCAAACATGGCCCTGAGGAGGCCGAGAAGACGAGTAGAGGCAGAATGTGGCTCTGCCTCACCCTATCCATGGGCTGGCAGCCTCTGTCCCCAGCCCCAGAGAGGCCCCCAGCAACACTCCCAGTGCCGGACACAGTGACCAGTCCATGTGGACCAAACAGGCTGGGGCAGACTGTGAGAGCACGGTAGTGGTGGTAGGTGATAGCAGCTCCTGCAGAGCTCGAGGGCTTTGATGGGCACATTTGGCATGATCTGCTTCTCACCCTGCCAGTCTCTACAGGGGAAGCTGCTGGTCCAAGGGTTTCCTTGGACACAGAAAGGGTCCAACAGCCTCAGCAAACCCTGCTCCCTGCTCCTCATTTCCCTTTGCCTCACTGAAAACTGTCTGCTAAGCTCTCCCGTGACCCAGCTCCTGAACCCAGAGCTGGCCAGGCCACTGCAGATTTAATTTCCCCTCCCTCAACTTGCAAACCTGTGAAGTTTTGGGTTTGCTCCAAAGCATCCCGTTAACTGTGGCACGAGCACTGAGGGCCGGGGCACAGCTTGAGGCAGGGCTGCTGCCCCTGTGCCCTGCAGTGGGGGCCCTCCCCAGCACCAGGAGCACCCTGAGGCTCCAGCCGAGCAGCCAAGCAATCAGGCAAACACCAGGCAGTTAAAGGGAGAATTGGAGCCACTCTCGGCAGCAAATTAGACATTTAAAAACTGAGGAGAGTGAATGGTGAAGATTAAATGCGTTATAGATTTGCTGGAGGAGAGGCGAGTGAAGCAAAGGTGGATCATTGACACCCCTCAGGCAACTGGGTGAAGATTTGTTTACGCACTGGTGTGTAATCAAGTAGGAATGAATGCGAGACACGGGGCCTTAATTTTTCATTTGCAATCAAGGCCACGTACACACCTTTTCTTAGTCACAGAAAAACACTGCCACGCTCCCTGTCCCTGCTCAGCAGCATTACCCGGAGAAGGGACAATTACCAGGGATAATCGGGCTGATTGCGGACAGGAGCAGTGGGGGAAGGAACACTCCGGGGCTGCAGGGAAGGGCTGCCAGGCCCGTGGGTGTGGGAAGAAGCCTGGTTCCCGGCAGATCCCAGTCACCACTGGAGGATGTTCTGGGTACCATGTTCCCCAGGCTTGGAGCATGTTATGTGGAAGAAATATGAACGCCGAGAGCACAGCGTGGACAAGGGGCATGTCTGAGGAAGGACAATGTCTGAGCAAGCTGTACCCCGGTGCTGGGCACAGGGCAGCACCTCCTGTCCTGGGAATGGACACAGGGACCAGGTACAGAGAATGGAAAGCTGACCATAGGCATGGAAAACAGTGGGGAGGAGCTGGAACAGAGAAGGGAACAAAGGTGCAGGGGAAGAAAAGAGCATAGAGAGTCACAGGCTGAAGATTACCTTCTGCATCTCATTGAGATTCCCATGCAGGTCCCATTTTGAGGAGATGCTGCCAACCTGTCGCAGCTGTGGTGCTTGGAGGCAGCGAGGTGCCGTCCCCGAGGGAGGCTGAGAGCCGAGAACAGAGGAGAGAGGAGGGCGTCTGATCAAATATTCCCTTTACTCCTGGCAGCCTTCACATCTCCGGCTCGCTCGTTCCGTGCGTGCCTGCTCCGAGAGTGCTCCGGCAGGCGAGGGGGTGTCAGTGCCACTCACCCCACTTGTTGCAGCCAGGAGGGAGCCGCAGGAATCCCGGGAGGAAAGGTGCTGCTGTGACAGATGCTTAACCTGGGGCACTGAAGCCCAGGGCTCAACAGCCCAGCTATGACACGGTGCCGAGCACTCCCCGCTGCACAGGTACCACTGCAGCGAGGGATTCCCACTTTTGGGCAGTTTGTTGAGGAAGAGAAGGGGATCCCACTCACCCCAAAGGATGCTGAGAGCCAGCACCTGAGGACTTGGGTTAGCACCGGTACTGTTGGGACACAAAGCAGGAAAACAGGATTTCCAGGATTTCTCTGGGGACAGGACACAGAATAGCTTAGAGTAACTCTGCCAGCCACCACAGGGAGTGAAGTCTGGAGGCAGACGTGGGTCTGGCTCACAGCAGAATCTTAAGACAGAAATGAAACTTCCCAGGGCTGCTGAATCCCTTCAGTCTTCCAAAGGGGCTCAGTTTTCCCAGCCTCTGGGGTGCAGGGTGCCCCCCAAACCACACTCAGATCGCTCAGTGCCCGAACCCTGCTCACCTTGGATTGCAGAGCCGAGGGACTGCTGAAAGGCATCTCTCCATACCCTTCCTATCTACGTCCTGCATCCCCGTTCCATCTGTATGCACTATTCCCAGGCTGCCCGCGTCACTCCAGGTCTGTGACTTACAGGGCTGCTGCTATCCTGCAGAACAGGATAAGGAACTGGAGCGGGAGAACACGGTTGTGGGCAGATAGGCAGAGGCACACGGGTTAGAGCTGATATTAATGTAGCTCGGCCGGGGCTGGCAGGGAAAACAGAGGGAGAGCTCTGCAGCCAGCACCGGCATCGCGGAGCGAGGCAGCGACAAGTCCTGAGCAGAGCGGGGCCCGTCAGTCCATCCACCTCTGGGACAGGATGAGCCTGGAGGGGTGAGCGAGGAACTGACCTGACGTGGGACAGGGAGACATCCTGTGGGGCACCCCTCTGGCAGCAGCAGGGCCGCAGGAGCTGATGATGTCCCCAGTGACAGCAGCTCTCGGGGTCTCTCTCCAGGGCAGCCTGCGCTGGGAAGGATTGCTGAGCTCTCATCCTTCTCCCCACAGGCTCCAGCTGGCCCTGAGCAGAGTTTGCTTGTTTTAACTCAAGCTCCTTATTGCACTAAAGTTTGCTTATTCAGCTAAAGTTTACTTTTTCACAAAATGTTTGTTAATTCATCTAAAGTTTGTTTTCCCTCCTTAAACCCGTTTGTTTACGCAAAGCCTGTTTATTTTACTGAAACTGACCAAGGAGCTCCTCAGTTTGCAGCCCAGCTGCAGGGTGTGCAGAGCTCTGCAGAATCCCCTTTCCTGCCTTCCCCCACAGGACCCTGCTAAGCCCCTGCCCTGCTCACCGTGCACACGGGTTTCCAGGAGAGACCTCGTGCTGCAGGGATCTCCTCCACGGCTGACTCTGGCCGCTCAGAACAGGACAAGGCCAGTTTAAACTCTTAGGGGTCAGCAGACTGAAATTCTTTTCCTAGTTACACTAATTCAGATGTAAAATTTTAAGCCAGGCATTGGGATTTAGATGGAATTTGGGTTTTCCCTTCACTGAAATTACACATCCAGATGAAGGTGCTGGGACACAGCACTGGGGTGTCACACGTGTCCCCACCCGATCGATGCCACCTGGAGCAGGTGTTATCCCAGCACAGCACCAGACGCTGCCTAGAAAATGGGATTGGATCTTCAGAAAAAGCTATTAGCCCCTTGTCAGGACCCTCTGATGAGAACTGACTGGCCGGCGCGGATCGATGCTGCCAGCTCATGCCTCGTCCCTGCTCCCGTGTATTTCAATCACCCAGCCCAGGATCCAGGTACACGTTACCTGACGTGAGTTTAAGTGTCATTTATTGCTAATTACTTTACGTGGCATAAGCTTTTTGGCAACTCCAGCCTGGCAGAAAAGGCTGTAATTACACAAGTCAGGCTCAGATACCCAGTTAAAATAATTCCTCCCTGTATTTGGTTAAAAAGGGAAGAAAATTAAGAACGGTATTACTGACCTAATAAAATAATTCCGCAATTAGGATCAAATGACTTCCGCAACTCATGAAAATGTGAAGTTCAGGGCAAAAAGTAATGATGATTTTCTTCATTTTCATAAAATCCTGGCAGTGTCCTCAGCTCTGTGTAATGGAACAGGCTCAGTGGCTGGGGGGTCACACCTGGGGAGTGCGTTTCTGCAGTTGGACACTTAGGATATGGGAGTCACTCAGTCTTGTTGCTCAACTGTTGCTCTTTCCAGCTTTCCCCATCCAAGCTGTTTGTATCTCAGTATCTGAAAAGTTAATGCACAGGGATTCATCGGGTACCTGATCCTGCATGCTACAGGTACAGTTTCCTGCCACCCACTTGCAATGCCTGTGTACGGCCAGAAAAGTGAAGGACGAGTGTTTAGATCCAATGGGAAGAAAAGCACCAGTAAATAACCTTAAAACCCCAAAAGATGTGGACCCCTGAGAGGACAAATTACAGACACCCCAAGTGTGAGACACAATTAGTGCTGGCTTGAGGAGAAAACCATCGTGAGCCGGCATCGGGGGCCTGTGAGCTGCAAATCTCTTTAGCATTGAAATAATTGCAATAGCCATGGAAACCATCATGAGCTCTGCTCATGTCAGGTAAGAAAAGAGCGAGCTGCTTTTTTGGCTCTGCCCTATGGTTTTTCCCTCAGTGTCATGATTTCTCTCAGAAAAACATTTGTGACATAACCATACGAGATACACCGAGTGCTCAAGAGCTGGACAGTGGCCTCGGAGCAGCGGCAGCCGCCGCCTCCGGCGCACACACCCCGGTCCGCGCGGCTCCTCCAGCGCCGGGCACGCTGCTTCTGCACGGCTGTTCTCGGTGTGATCGCCTCGAAAAGCAATTGTCTTTCTCCTCATCCTTTGTGCAAAACATAAAAGATTAATGATTGTAATTTCAGCGCCGCAGCTGCCTCGCAGCCTGATTTGGGGGGCTGCGGTGGAGGGAAAGGCGGGAGGAGAAGCGTGTGCCGCTGCCATCGCCGGCTGCCCGAGGCCGAGCAGAGCCAAACGGATCCTCCCCAGCAACACTGGTTATTGGAGCTGGGTGTCTTGAGGCAAACAGACTTTGCGTGTCACAACTTGGAAATGCCAAGTGTTTTAAGGGGAGATGCCAGGAAATCTGGCAGCACCAAGATGGAATGGAAGACAAGAACGGGGTGAAGGAGGTCACGAATTTTAACACTCACCTTCCAAGGGAGGATTTAAATATTTGTCTGCTATTAAGACCTTGTGTACTGACCTACCCAGCTTGGGAAGGTTATCATATCAGCGACAGATCAATTTTCTCCAAGGCATTACTCCTCAAAGAAAATAATTTAGCAATTATAAACAAGAAACTTATGAAATCTGCTCCGTATTTTATGCAGCTTCAATACATCAGGTTTAACAATCTTTTTGTTCCAGACAGTGCTGGGTGTTACCTGCTTGGCCCCAGCTCCTCCTGCCCATGTCGCTGGTGGAGCTCCAATGCTGGACTCTGTAACAGCTGGGATAAAGAGTGCAAAACAAGATCTAGTTTTGTAACATTAATTTTTTTTTATTAAGAAGACAGATAATTCATAGTACTTCTTTTCCTTTGTAAAAATGGGATACATGAACCAATACAAAATGTGAATGGGAACAGATGGATATGCATTTTCTTACACTGTAACATCTTCCATGGACACCTTAAAACAGAACTGGCCTAAGGGGAAAAAATAAAAAGGCCGGGTAAATAAAGAACAAGGTTGTTTATCATCAGTTCCGCGTCCTTCATTTGTGATCCTCCTTTAAACAAGGTTGTTCTTTCTTCACGCTTCAAAGTCCTAATGATCTAAAGCTGTACAAAGTAATACTCAACAATACATTTCAACAGTGCACTGTATACTGAAGAAAAAATACATAAACCGATATACAACTAAAATTAATAATTTCCTGTTTTTTCTCCTGTTTTTTATGTGGGTTTTTTATTTTTCCAATGCGTGGGGCCGAAATTTTGCAATCTACCTGAGACGGAAAACACCAATCAAACACATGAACCTGAGACATGTCAACATTGTAAGTCAAAGTTACATCGGTAACACTGCACTACGGTACACTTCCAAACAAATATGGGCTGCTCAAGGCCAGGATGCCCGTCCCGTGCCGCCGCCGCCGGGCCGCGGAGCCCCGGCTACAACCTGGCTGCTTCTCACCGTGATGGGGTTTGGCAATGGTGCTGAGGGCTCAGAAAAGAGCTGCGCTCGACAGAATCTGCTCAGAAAAAAGGGTGCTTCGTGAGGTTCTGCTTGTGAAGAGGGGAAAGACGGAATACTGCTGGGGAACGGGCCCCCTTGCTGCGCCAGGCCACCCTGTTCCCAAAGGAATCCCACATTGTAATGGTTCTGCCAAAAACAACAACTGAAAAACAAACGCACGAAAATGCCCTCCCCCGAAACCCCTAAAAAATCCCCAAACCTGACACTAAGATTAATGCTTTCCTTAAATAAATCAGATACATTTGCCACATAAACACAATAAAAAATTATCGCTCGAAATCCATGATTACTCACCAAAAAAAAGTCAGCGTATATAACTTTATACCGTCTTCCCGCTGCGGTTTGCTACCTGTCGCTTACAATTCCGATTGAGCCAGAGTCTCCTGTGCACCTATGGCTTTAGTGGTCATTAGCACGCTCGTTTCAACACGAATTCCCGCGTTTTACTCAGCAGGTAGAAAAAAAAGGCAGTTTTACTCATCCAGCTGCTCTCCAGGTCTGGGCCCATGCGTCAGAGGGGCTTTACCTGCTGCTCCCATGGCTGCCGAGCAGGGAGAGGATGAGGAGAAGCCCCCGCGCCCAGGAGGGCTCTGCCTGCCCAGCAAGGACCCTGCTCCTGCATCCCCACGGCCGAGCAGCGCCTCTGCCGAGCTTCAGCCCATTTCCCAGCCGCCACCATCGAAAGCACCTGAAACAGCCACAAAAGGGGGCCCGGGGGGTGTTATCTGAGCCCTGACGGCAACAAGGGAACGGGACATGGGCACATTGAACTGCAAACTACGCATCTAAAATGTGCTGGTTCTCCTCCGATGAGCTCGAGTTCTGAACGGAAACCGGTGAAGAGAAAAAAGGGGAAACACCTTCAGAGAAACGCACCTACTCCACGGGGTCCCAGCTGGCAACTCCAGAAACAGGAAAGGGGAAACGAAGAGCCACAGAAACCCGAAGGGAACTAACGCACAGAAGCCCCTCTTCTTCCCAGCCTCCCCCCGACCCGAACGAACAGAAATTAAACAAGGCACAGAATCTTCTGCAAATGACTTCACTAAACTAAATCCAAGCTGGACTTGGCCAAAAAAAGAAAACCCAAACGAACTGAGGTGTCGAACAGCAGAGTGTACTTTACGAGGAATATTTTTACACAGCAAATCCCGGACCTTCCCGGCCTCACCGCTCTCCACACATTTGCTTTTTTTTCCTTAAAAAAAAAAGACACAAGCTGGTTGCAACCTCCAAGATCACTGTCTTTGTAGCGTTTAAATAGGGCCAGTAGTAACCGTCCACGGTTGGACACCTCATGGGAACCAAGGCTGCTCTAGATGAAGTACTCTTTCTTTTCCTCGGAGTTGTTTTGTCCCCCCTCTGCGTTGATGATGGCTGTGTCTGCGTCGGCCGCATCATCTGCTCCTTTGGCTTCGTGAGTGAAATATGTACCTGCAAGGGAAGTGGAGGCTGTGTGACTCTTCGGGGGTGTTGGTGCGGTGCCGAGGGAGCGACTGACAAAGGAGAACAAAAACACCACTGGGAAACTGGGGGTCTGTCAGACAACACCGTGACTGAGGGGACACACGTGCCTGGCCTTTCATCCTCCAGCTTTGGTCTCTATCTTACCTTTATGTCTGGCAAAATATCGCCCTAAAATGATGAGCAGGCAAAGCATCGCAAAGACGACGACGGCCACGACGCCGCCAACCACGGCATGGTCCACGCTCCGTATGGCCCCTTCCTCACCTGCGCGGGAATCTGTTGAGATCAGAAGAGGAATAAGAATTGGGAACTTATTCCGATGCTCTCGGCAGGGTCTGGCTGCAGCTGCTCTCAGGACAGGAAGAGCTGCCCTCAGGCTCTCCAGAGGAGCAGGGGTGAAGCACGGAGCTAACTAGACAGATGAGTTCGGGCAGAGGAGCTTTGTCCGGAGCCGAACTGATCTGGCGGCTCGACTCGCGAGGTGTTTTCCACTAAAAGCAGCAGCACTATGACTACGCACGTGGGAGACAGCTGGGAGAGGGGAGGAAGGGCACGTGGAGTCATTGGTGGGGACCTATTTTGGGAAATTTCCCTATAGTGCTGCCCAGATCTCAGCCTTCCTGGTGGATGGGGCACGAAGAAGAGCAGAACAATATGGGAATATTAATCAATAGCTCTGAGAAACGTCATTAACGAGTGCCCTGTGGAAAACATTTCAGCTTCCCAAAACACTCCTTACCCAAAACCCAACCCACCCAGCACGGAAAATGTGTTTACAACCATCCTCTGCCCCGACTGAACTGGGTTCCACCATGAAGCCCCACCTTTGCTGTTCAATGCAACCCACAAGGACACAACACTCCTGACCCAAACGCTAACACCCACTCCGAGGCCGACAGTGAGCAGTAACTGTACAGTGCCTCTGACTGCTTTACTGCGTTTATTTAACTCCTCACCACACAATTAGTTTCCTTTCAGCAGCGCCTCTCCCTCGGGACGCCGTCACCTGGGAGAGGGATGACTGATGTGGTGGAGGAACAGCTCCGGAATGAACCCCGGATGAGCTATGGCCATGTAAAATGAATGTATAGCAGTGTAAACAATTTTAATTTAAGAACGCAACTACATCAACCCTCGCTGCAATCCTAATGGCAACTGAGATTTATAACGCAGTAAAAAACAATTATTCTCCCGCTGATTAATACATTAACATTTTAGAATAGAAGCTAAACCATTGTCTCTTTTTTTTAGTGAGTCAAGCGCGACACCTCCATTAAAATGATTTACTGGCCATACCTTACAATTTAAGCACAGCAGCAACAGAAACGGTAAAAATCTTTTAACTTTACATGATTTGTGAAGTCATATGTGAAGGATTTACCATTTAAATCTTTCACTACAAGAAGCACATGGCCCATAAATCTGCCCTGCCTGTGCCTGCCCGGACACCTCGGAGAAATGCGTTTTGCCAGGACGACTGAGAGAGCAAACGCAAGTCAATTTTTAAGAAAGATTTATCTCCGTCTCCCTCCAAAGAACAGAGCAAATCTCTGAAGCCTCCACCTCTAATAATATTTGAAGTTTATCGATCAAGCGTACAGATCCGTGACAGCTAAAGGTAATGGGGCTCTTTTGAGCCGAGACCTGATACAAAGCTTTCGAGCAGCAGCTGGGATTTACGCTTTCTATCGATATTTCCAATTCTGCTCCGAGATTAAGGACTGAGGGGCCCAAGTAAATAACTCGGGACCAAGAGCACCATAAAGCGCCTTTTAATTAAAACAATTTAAGAAAAAAAGACCCTTTGAGTAACCTGTGAGAGCAGGAGCATCAGTGTGGGCAGGGAGATGCTGGGATGAGCCGGGGCATGGTGAGGGACACTGCAGAGACCCTTCCAGCAGCTTGGCTGGTAAGATAAAAACTGCAGCCAAAAAAGATTATTCCCCTGCAAACCAAAAGCCTTCACTGTCACATCCCTAAACCCCAAGCCGTGGCACTGTGGTGAGAGTATGCCAAGCAATCCAAAAGCACAGCAAAGGGGGACCTTCTGTCTCATCTCCAATGGAAACAGACCATGCTGTGATCACTTCCCAGCATCTGCTGCTGTGGCGAGCAGCTGAACATCCCTGCATGCTGATGGGAAAGGTGCCCACAGACACACTGTGAGGTGCTGAGCTGCCCCCGTGCCCAGGCACAGGATCTGCTGCTTGCCCAGGGTGGCAGCTGGGGAAAACCAGCATCCTGGGAGCTCCCAATCCGACACAGCCTTCCTTCCCACTGCCGCTCCAGCTCAGCTAATCTGGCCTCCGTGAACCTGCTCTCTGCAAAGCAACTACACTGGCTCATCTGCTGGAGCAGCTGCTTTAGGCATGCTTCGCTCCATTTTTTTCTTATTTTTTTAGAAACTTTGTGCCCAGTTCCGCTCGGCTGCATTTGGAGCAGCCAGCAGCAGCCCAGCCTGGGCGGATGAGTGCCTTGTTGACATCTGGAACAGCTGAGGGGCATAAACACACTGAGTTACAGCTCTGTAATGTGCTTCCAGCAAGATTCTGCATCAAGAGGCATTTTTTCTTCATCATCATAAATTAAGGTTCTGGAAAGACGAAGCCGTGTGTTCGTGCTGGCGGCAGCAGCCTCCACACCGTCCCACCGCCGCGGAGACAGGGCTGTGCCAGAGCCTGTGCCTGACACATCCCTCATGTCTTCCCTTTAATCAGCATCATGTCAAGAGCAGGGAGAGAGGGTTCCCCTGAGAAGGGACTTTGGCCTAAAGCCTTGCCAGGTTTGTTCAGCAGAGTTTGTTAAGCGTGAGTTCCTCTACTGAGACGTACAGGGCCATTTTTCTCAATTGTTTCTCTTCAGGAAGACCCCTGTGAGGTGCCAGCCCCAAGTTCCCACTGTTACACATGTGGCTAAATACATCTTCAAGCTTACACACAGCCTAAGACATTCCTCCTGCAGGATCTCCTCTCCTTGCCTCCAGCACCTCATCAAACCCCGTATGCTCCAGCAGCACGACCCAGCACCAAGAGCTCTGCCTGCTGGCACAGCAAAGCCCGACTCCACCGCCAGCGATTCCAGCACTGCTCCTAGCAAACCTGTCTGTGTGCCACCAGCACGGGAACAGCCCCTCCACATCCTGTCCCTCGCTATTTCTTTGGTAATTAACAAAGTGTCAGGTCTATAGAACAAAGAATAATTCCCCAAAGCCAAGGAGAGACTTGACCTTAACAACCGAAATCTGCTTTAAATGCTGTCTCCAATTCACCCGAGCTATTCCCGCCTCCTATCTCTGATTAAACCAGAAATCACAACTTTATTGCTGAAGAGGGAACAGTCAAGATGGCAGGAACTGACAAAATGCCACATTATTTGCTAATCCTAATATGTTATTCTTCCTCAAGATTTGCTTTTCTCAGCACCAATTCAATTACAGATGCTACAAATCCTTCTGACATTTAATTCCCTCTTGTCAGGGTGCAGTAAATGTATACATGCAGAGCCTTCCCATTAGGATGTTAATATATATATTGGAGCAAGCTGGATCCTGGCCTCTCCAGCGAATCATCAGGAATTTTCCTATTGGGGTTTTGTTTTGGGTTTGCTTGCGAGTTTTTGTGGGTGGGGCAGAAGAAGGGAGGGAAGGGCAGGGAAGGAAGACACCACAGCATGTTGTCACCAACATGCCCCCTCAGGGCTACTCTGCAGCTACGGTGCACCTTGGCTGAACCACTTTCGGGTCGATGCTTTGCTTGGCACCAAAGCACCTTAAAGGAAAACTGCATCGGTAATGGTACAATCCACTTGCCAGAACTGAACTCATGCAGGAAAAAAATCCATTTTTCTTTCCAAGTGCTGTGCTGTTCCCCTAAGGGATTGGCACGGCTGCACCCCACTACAGGGGATGCCAGGGTTTCATGGGATGCAGCACTGGGCCTGTCTGCCCACGGTGCAGATCACTGTAGAGCAGCAGCAACGCTCCAGAACCTCTTCTAGGGTGGCCAGGAAGAGACTTAGGTAGCTTTAAATTTATTTTTGCTGATTATTTTAACCAATTGCTCATCTATTCAACAAAATAGTGATTACACTGTTGGAATGGGAACCCTGAAGTTTTCCTTTAAACAAGAAGTGTGGATCAGCAAGCAGCACATAGACAGGAGAGAAAGGAGTTTGGGACTGGTTGCTACTCATCACAGAACTAAGGAACTACTGCCAAAGGTCAGGAGCAGCACGGAGCAGACGCTGAGCTGGGGACTGTCCACTAAAGTACTGATAATCATCATCTGCGATTCACACCTGCAGGTTCTTGGCTACAGGGGCTTGGGGGAAGACTCTCTCAGAAAGTACATATATTAGTGATCTCCAGGTTTCCAACATTTCTGCTAATCTAAGTGCTAAAACCAGCTTTCCGTGGGCTCTCAAGAAAAATGTTGGTGATGGCAAGGGCAGCACCCTGACAGTCTGGGTCAGCGCTTACACCGAGGTTTAGCAGAGGGAAGACTTTTGTGCTCCCAACTTCTCAATGAAAAGGTTCCACTCAGTTCCATTTTAATGAAGCTTTAAATATAGATGTATCTATGAATAATCCATTCTTTTTGTCATCAGCAGCAGCATATCAAGACTAAAAGCAAGACTGAGCTGGACCGGTCTGCCTGTAGTTTAAATTTCCTTTCTACCCCCGCTAACAGCTTCAGACCTATTTGGGTCAAACCACTTCATGTTTACCTTCAGTGCTCCCCACGCTCTCAGCAGCGGGTCCCGCGAGGCTCGAAGCGGAGGCTTTGGGCTCACCTTGGTGACGGGAGCCCTCTGCACACACGAGCATCCTCAAGTGCCCGGAGGCAGCGGCTCCTTCCAGTGACCTCCTGCAGCCGGGACCAGCCGGCCCCCGCCTCTCCACCGCCGCTGGCACCGCTCCTGACATTACTGCTGCTGCCAGCAGCTCCTTCCCAGTGTGCTCCAGCACCCTCTCCAGCCGATTACGGCTCTCCCTCGGCTCAGTGCCAGAGGTGCGGAGCAAAGGCAGCACTGGGAGATGCAGCCTGTCCGCTGGCATGGTGTGGGAAAGCCCAGGTTTTATGGAACCCCTGCTGTGCAGTGCTCCTGTCTCCCGTCCCTCCTCCTCATCTAACTCTGGCTTCACATTCTGTAGCCCAACACTGTAACATTCCGGGGTATCTCTGGACAGCCCTGACCTTCCTCTATGTGCATTTCTGCTGTAAAAGCAGAAAACAGAGGGAGTTTTTTATGAAAATTTAGTTTAGACATTAAATTTGGCATATTGGATTTATTACTGCACTTGCACAAAAATTTGCCTTCTATTTCTGGGTGAAAATTAATGTCAAGCTCCTGACGCTGGACAATGTGGGCTAAACTTGTGTGTGAGCATGAGCAAGCTTACACACACTGACCTCACTGACACCTCCTGAGCTTCCCACATGTGCAGGTAACATCTGCATCACAGCAGGGGAAAGGAAACCTATGCCAACGGCTTTGAAGAATTCCTAAACAAGTGATCTCTTCTAAATCTAGTTATAGTTCAGCTTATTAAATGGTTATCACATGAGCATACCTCAAGATCCCACAGGTCATGATTTGGGCGCTAATGGCCTTAAGTCACTTGAGCACTCCTGAAAACCTGGTGAGCCAATTACTCAATTTCCCTGGAGGTAGGAAACATCAGGATTGCACTGACATCTCCCAACTGAATCTGGGGTCAATTCTTCTGTGGAATTAAGTTATTGAAGTGATGCAGCAGCACTAGAGGTTGGACTTGGCAGGGGATGCTGGTGGAAGAACAGGCTGCCATTATGCCATGAACACTATAAACCACTTAGCCACGACATGGGAGGACAGAAATCACTGCCTGTCTATGACAGGATGAGCAATAATGTTATTCATTCCCACAGCGTGGCGTGGAGCAGGCTACCCCTCCTCAAATTTATTGAGGGGCTGTTAAAAGCAGCGTTAACCTGCCTGTCGTATCGTAATTGAATTTGGTCTAATTTAAACCAGAGAAATTTGAGGAGTTCATCCTTCTTCAATCAATAAGCTCCCCTTCAGCGACCCATTTCAAGATGGCTTCATAAAAAATAACGCGCTTTCTTTGAATGAACGTGCTCACCCTGGCAGAGCTCAGAGCTGCGCAGCTGCTCCCACTGACTCCTCTCCGGAGAAGGGAGCCCTGCTTGCAGTCGACGGCCATCGATCCACCGGCACCCCCTCTGCAAAGGCGCTGATCGAGCTGCGGTCAGGGAACCTGGCCCCATGCGGAGGCTGCGCGGAGCCATCGTGACCGTTCCCTGTTTCACAGGAGGTGCTGACGCTCTGGAGCAGAGCCAGGAGAGCTCGGGGAGTGCTGGGGCAGGTCCCCAGAGCGCCGTGCTCGGAGCCCACGGCAGCGTCTGTTCGTGTGCACCTGCGTGCACAGGTGTGCACAACACACACGCACTGAGGGCTTGCCCTCGTGATGCCCCGTGCTGCAGGGATCCTGCCTGTCGGACTGCACCGGGCTGGAAAAAGGAACTGAGAGGTGCGAGGCCAGCCCTGTCCGCACCCGAAGGGCTCAGGGTGTGAGGAACAAGAGGAGGACTGCGAGAGGCACGGACACACAGAGCTGGGCCGGGAAGAGCGAGGATGGCTCTGGACTCAGGCTACCTGGGCGGAAGGCAAGGGATGCATTACTTAATTGCACGGTCGGCAGAGCCTCGGTTGAAGCTGTGGGCGGGACAGGTGTACCTGGAAGGAACAGCACACTGAGCAAACACGGCAGCAGCCCCCACGCCCGCCACGCTATGGTCCCCGGGGGGGTGGGCACATGCCCTGCATCCCTCAGGGTGGTGCCCAGGGCTCCCAGCACCCGCTCCTGCCGGAGCGGAGGACGGCGTTCCCGACAGAGAGCTCAACTCCAGCACTCACCTGGACCCTCACCTGGACCACCCATCTCAGAGACCCAGTGTGCTGGCCCCGGGCCAAAAATGTGACCTGGTTTCAGTTTCCCGGCATTCTGAACAGGGGCTGTGGGGAAGAGGCCGCTCTGTTTGCGCTCTGGGGCTTTCTCTCTAGTGCCTTCTCCATACCTGACCTGGTAAGATCCTGACCACACCTGACCAGGAATGATCACCCTTTGGGCAGGCAGGAGTAATCTAAAGAGCAACGAGTAAAAGTTTGAAATTCTTAGGAAAAAAAATCAGTAGCCAAACCAGATGCTCCAAAATGGGTGTTTGGCAGCACATGATAGGTGCCCACTGTGGGCAGCCGCTCTGTCTGCACTGCGTTCTGTAATGGTGGGGAAATTTTGGCTTCCATTCCAGATTCAGAAAAAAGACTACACTGAGCTGTGTGCTCCAGGAAAGGGGTGAGCCTCTCTGCGCAGCACAAGTTGGGGAGCAGACACCCATTCTGGGCAATTCCTTTGAGGAATTTTTTCCTTCTTCTCTTCACTCACCAAAAAGTGTATTTCTCCTTAAAAAATAGCATTTTAAAAAGTAAA
The DNA here is from genome assembly GCA_013397865.1 of Struthidea cinerea. Taxonomy (NCBI): domain Eukaryota; kingdom Metazoa; phylum Chordata; class Aves; order Passeriformes; family Corcoracidae; genus Struthidea; species Struthidea cinerea. The sequence goes on from VZTI01001914.1 coordinate 468,075, forward strand.
AGAACTTATCAGAGCAAAACAACTTTCCCCATCGGCTCAGGGATGTTCACCAGAGCCCTGGCACATCTTACCTATGGGCACACCTCTAGTGGCTAATGGGATGGGACATTCCCGATTTGATCGGGTGAGACGGAACTGTTTGACAGAACAAGATGAGGACTCGGGTTTTCTGGGGTATTTTTTTGCTCCATGCTGAACCCCCGGCAGAACAGCATTGCGTTCCAACCCCCCTGGGCTGCTCCTGCCCTATGGCCAGGCTTGTGCAACCTGTGCTGGAGCGGCTGCATGCAGCAACAGAGCCGGCAGGTACCAGGGGTCTGCAGGGATGCTCTGCAAGGAGGGGCAAAAAAAGTATGGGTGGATTTCTATAGCAAAACATGAAGAACAGAGATTTAGGTTTGTACCACTGGTACAGGCCCTGCTCTGAATGCACCCAACTGCATCCACTGAAGATGTTGTTATGCTTTAATCTCAATCGGTGCTAACTGGCAAGGACCAGCCATGAGGATGCATCTATGCCCCTTTCAGTCCAGGGTGGCTAAAAACAGGCTCGAACCATTTACTTGGTTTGGCCTCACTGATGAAACAATCACCTCCTTTTTACCCCCAAACTGATGTTGGTATGATGAGGAATCCCCAAGCAGCCAAGGGTTAGTGCTGGCCGCCTGTTTTAAGGGGGGTTTCACACAACACGGCAGAGTCAAGTGCTTTACAAACAAAGATTCAACTCAACCGGTCTCCAAATCAGCGTTTGAAAAATCCCGGCCAGGAGGGAACCACAATGATTGGCCTTGGTGCCCTGCACCTCCTGCCCCATGTCCGAGGACGCCACACAGAAATGGGTGCCAAAACAAAAAGAAAAAAAAAAAAAAGGGAGGAAAACCCCAACAGAAAGAAGCACACTTCCAAGCTGCGAGAGCGTGGGGGGAATGGCTGTGCCATAGCGACTGCACAATGCAACGCGGCCAAGATGCAGAAATCAGAGTGGAACCAGTCAGTGTCTAGTGAAGGAGAGCAGTGGGTTACCTACGGACTAGCCCTTACCTGAGAGATCCCCATAGTCCAGCTCCTCGGCCGAATTGGGCAACTGAGTAAAGCCTTACAAGTAAAAACAAACTCATTTTTCTCTGCGTTTCTCAAGCGACAAAAAACAACACACTTAAGAACTGAGGATGAATTTCTTGGGGGGGGGGAAGAGAATGCATCAGTCACTTGCCACCATCTGCCGATGTGGGCAGAGCTATCGTGTGACACAAGTGCAGTCGTGGCCTTTATCACAGACAGAAACGTTCCTCGCTCTACACTGTTGGCACACGAAACATGGCATTGAGACCGCTCATAACAGCATGCAGAGCCCCCCAAACTCTGCCATTCAGCCGTCACGGGGACAATTTCCCAATTTAGCCCAGGCTGATTTTGGTCCTGCATACATAGAGCAATGGAAAACTTGCTTCCAGTTTTGCACCCAATCCAATTATTTTGGTCATGGTGACAAGTCTGGACGTTTATCGACGAGAGAATACGAATATTGCGCAGTGCATGTCATGGCCTGTTTGCAGGCTGCGGGCTGTGTTGTCCGCCAAACTATCGGACAAACTGGCTTTTTTTCACTTGCCCAAATGTGATGGATTTATGGGAAAAGCATTTGTCCTCAAAGCTATAAAGCAATCAGGGAGGCACATGGTCGTGGCCATCACAGGCAGCCAGCGCTGTCTGTGAGGGCATTAGTGCTGCTTGGTTTTGGGAGTCTGAGGCACTGCTGGGGTCTGCAGGCAGAGCATCCCCATGGGTGGCCATCTCGGCACCAGTGACAGGGCAAACTCGTGCCGGGAGGCCACCCAGACTTACTGAAATGTGGGGCGAGGCAATGTTACCCCGTGGGCTGGGACTTCCAGGATTCACTCTTGCCGCTGGCCACTAAAAGCAAATGCATAAAACGAAGAAAAAAAATCCCCATGAAGAGATCCCACATCCCTGGGCACTGGGGAACCTGGGATCGTCAGCTCACAGACTGTTACTGGTGCTGTCTGTCTGTTAAATAGCCAAGCTGTGAGTGCAGTATGGTCAATGTGCAGACTGGCCCCACTGCAGAGCAGCAATATGTGTATTTATATATATATACACTGCTCTTTAAAGATCAAACTCATTTTCAGTGACTGGTTTTTAAATACATCAAATCACCAGGAAGCTACGTTGGAATTACCTCCTGAAGGGGGAAGCCATTTAGATTAATAGCAGGAAATTTGCTTGTGTGCCACTCTTGGGTTTCAGGGAGCCCTTTTCAGGTTTTCAGGAGCCTTTTTCTTATAATGATCTATAAATACAACAGTTGACTCACAGAAGCACTGGCCATACAGAGCTGCACTTGGCAGAGGAGCCCTTCAACTTTTCTTTCTCCAAAATTGCTCTGTAGAGTTCCCTTTAAAGGAACTACCTTTTATCACTGATGAAAAAGGGCAACGTTGCATTTTTTATGAAGCAAAAAAAAAAATCCTTTTCAGAATAAATTTTGCAACAATTCCACAATTCTGCTTCTCCCTGCACCTGGGACACTCACAAATGCCACCGGCCGGTGTTAAAACCTGTTGTGAGGCATTCAAATAGGTGGGAAATTACTTCTTGATTCTTCTCATTAAACTTCCATATCGGCTGCTAAAGCCTCTTCTTTTCACTACTGAGGGGATGAACTCAAAGTCTGCCACTACTCCTGTTAGAGAAATGAAAGGGAACTTTTCACTCTGCTCCATTTCCCTGGAAATGATAAATCCTCGGCAGGCACAGCCGGCACGGCGAGCGCGTCCTGCAGCTCAACCAGGTGCCCACGTGAGGACCAGGCACCCCGGCTATATTTAGGTTTCTACGGGCTCCCACACTACATCCAGCTTTTAAGGGAAAGCCAATTTCTCTCCCATCTCAGGCTCTAAATAAGCAATTAGGGATTCCGTTTCATGCCGCGCGCGGCGGCGCTGCACAGACCCGCAGCGTGCGCAGACAGCGCTGTGATGTTTTATTCAACCGCCCCAAGGACGGGAGCTGCAAAATATACTGAGGAACAGATTTACTATTAGCTGCACTTTTAAGTAGGGCATTTCCAAGAGGGAAGGAGGCAGTTGGACTGGCACAGATGCTTGATGATGGCAATGCAGAAAGCTCTGAGGCTTTTTCCGTGGCACCTGGCGAGGTGTACGGCGCTCTGGTGTGGCCAAGCTTTCACTTCAGCCAAGCAAAACCCATTTTCAGGGACTGAGCACTATCAGAAAAAGGAACAAGAGCGTAGCACAATAGTGTTACCTGTTCTTGTACCAAATCTGCTAAGGCCACAATTAAAAACCCACGTGGGCTTTCAGGGAAGAATTTCCAGCCTGTAAAATAATTTACCTGCTGCATTATGGGCCAAGTATTTTCTTACCACTCTTCATTTGTGATTGGGGTGTTTTCCTTATTTTAACCTTCACTCCAGGCTTCCTGCTTTGCCAGCTTCAGAGGAGGCTTTTCCACCTTCCTACCTTTCCATGACAATGAGCAGAAATTCTGCCTGTGCTGAGGCAGCATTGCCTGGTTCTTGCCTCGCTGGGGGAGTGGGGAGCAGCCCTGAGCCCCCATTGCTGGGTGGGCGGATGGACGGACAGGGCCATAAGCACAATGCCCTGTGTGGGCAGCGCCTGCATCCTGGGGAATCACTCTGACCTCTTGAAGCTCTCTGCTTACAACAGGGTAAGGGCAGAATTTGGAAAAAATTGGACACAAGGTCAGTGTGTCCAAGGTCATGGCTGCTTAGAGATGTCCTGCTTGCTCAGGGGCAAACACGAGCTGGGTGTCTCACCTGAGGGGCTCCACAAAGGCCAGCACCTCATGAGGGCCGAGCTCTCCGGCCACCGAGCGGCAACAGGGGCCAGGACATTAAAAACTGGCACGTTGATTTTGGTGGGGAGAGGGGCAGGGGAGGAAAACTGAAAAGGCCTGGCAGAAAAAGTGCTTTCTCCCCAGACTGAGTGGCGCGGACACTCCAGGTTGTTACTCTCCCGGCTCCACCAAGTTCTGCCCGTATTCCAGCTCAAACAGTGGGACCTGCGATGTCAGCCCCCCGGGCACCCTGACCCCACGGGGGCACACCGAGAGGGAGGAGGGCGGAAGCTGGGAAACCCCGGCTTCGTGGGGTGCAGCGGAAGCACAAGCCTTCCTGCCGGCCATGACCATGCTGTTATTGGAGCTCTGGCAATGAACAGTGCAGAGAAAGGAGAAAGTGCATCAGAAAATTCACAGTTAAGCTCTCATTTTTCAACAAAAGAGTTAACAACATTCGTGCGTTAGGTCACTCATGCATCGCTGCCGTCAACTCCATTCCGTGAGGAAACGGGAATGGCAGGGCCTTGGCTACTGCTGGGACATGCACACACATACAGGACTCCTTCCCCCCAGTCCTCTAGGATACACTCCAAAACTTTAAATGGCTCAAAACCCTCTTTCCCCAATTGAAGCATTGTGCTGGCTATACACTGGCCTTATGTTCAATTTTCTTTGCTAGCAAGCTCTTTTTTGGGTTGGTTTTTGTTGTTTTTTTTTTTGTTTGGTTGGTTGGTTTATTTTCTTTTTTCTTCCCCCAATTCATTTTAAATTGTTTTTGGAGAAAATCCATTTGGCTGTATTCATGCCCATGCACTTCTAGTCATTCACAGACATGCTCACTCCCATCGGACATCGGAAAGAACAAATGGCCAACATACAGAAACACCTGGTATACTCCATACACACTCCAGCAACACAAGCTTGGAAAGAAATCCAGAGTCTTCACGGGAAAAGCACCCCACAAAGGCAAGCACGGGGGAATTTGGGACAAACTGGCTGGTTTTAAGGTAGGAAAGTTTGTGGCAGCTCATTTGACTGGAATAGGTTGTCATTTCAGCTGGCTACCTCCCTGGCAGTGATCCTCCCCACGGAGAGGGTAAGACCTTGAGTTAAAAACAGGCTTTGTATGGCTTTCCCAGAACAAAGAAAAAGGAGGTAAGACATCAGGAATTGCTTTAAAAAATGGGGCAAGGGCTCGCCACTGAGCATCTGCCCAGCTTGTCCTCATTGCAGAGACTAAGACATGCCTACGCCGAGCCTTTCCTGATGCAGAGACACCTAGAAAGGATGGTGGGAGCTGTGCTATCATCAAGGCTACCTGACCTTTAGGGATCAACATCTAGCCACGAACACGTAGCTACAAAATCAGCAACGTTGGCTCTTGACATTTAACACACAGAGGGAGATCGCCACACAGACAAAACACAAGTGTGCCCGAAGATTTCCGGTCTTTACGCCAAGTGGGAAAATGCACACAAGTAGGTAAGTTATTTGGGATAAGAAGGGCAAGCCCCTCCACTTGATATGGGACATTGCTACCGAATGATTGCTCCACTCAGTCCTGCCTCTGACCTTGTCCAAGCAACACCTCAAGGGGAACAGGTGGGAGAAGAGGGTGCTGTGTGCTAGGGATTTCTGTCAGTAAAAAAATCAGTCAGTTTATCAGAGTTAAAAGAAACTAGAATAGCAAAGTCCAACATGGATTAGCTGTAACTAAAAATTGTCAGAGGTTTCGGTTCTTCAGCTGAAAAGTAAGCTTGTGCCAAAAAATGGGATGCTCAACTTCCAGCCTGCAGCGCGTACGTAGGCTCGCCGGGGAATGGAGGAAGCTCAGGAAGCTGTCAAGCTGTTAGCTAGACTGCCTCGAGCAGACGAGAAGGGTTACTTTGCTAGACTGCTATGCTGAGACGAAAAGTGTTGCTATTTGTTTTCCCAATCTCCTTCTGCAGTGTAATAACGCAAACTTCCCTGCCGACCTTGGAGGCGAGCGCTCCTCCGTGGAGCATCCCAGAATCCCTGGTGCTGCCCTATGCCAGCAGACCCGCTGGATGCCCTGTCTTAAAAACTAACTCAAAATGCAAGAAAAATGCTCAAAACCTAAAAAAAAAAAAAAAAAAAAAAAAAAAAAAAAAAAAAAAAAAAAAATTAAGAAAAAAATTAAAAATTTTAAAAATTCAATCTTTTTTATGTGTGAAGTGACTCTCAAGTCAATGGATGGAGAATCACTTGGCATCGCTTGGACCTGGATGCCTCTTCCATGGGGCTTGGGCTTGCCTGGCACCAGGATGATCGGCTGGGGAGCTCACAGCAGAAATGACAAGAGCAGACAGACTTTCCAGCCTTAGAACCCATGTTGCATTTTTGAGATGAGTCCACCTGAAACACAGTTTTCCCTTGAAGACTCCAGTTCCCTTTTTGGCTTCCCCTTCCCAGGCTTGTCTTGCCACTCAGCAGCGCTGAGAAATAAGATAAACAGGAATGTGATACCAACCGTGAACTGCCGGTTCTGTCGTCGCCGTTGTGTCTACACACGGGAACAGAGGATTGGAGGAAGGGAAGAAACAGGAGGAACAGCATGCAAAAAAAGGGAAAATGGAAAAAATGGAACAGATAATATATGAGCAAGCTTTCAAAGAACATTGCGTGACAAGCAATAATAAAATGAAAGGCAAAAAGCATTTGAAGTGAGTTGCACTGTTTAGAAGACATGCCTCCAGTTCAAAAGCTATGAGCCTGAGGAAAACAGTAAATTTTTCTCTTTTTCCAGGACCTTGCCAGAACAATTACTGGTGGTTGCAAAGTCAGGGGGGAACAGGAGACAGGATAGAACACTGACACCAACGGTTTGGTTGGTGGGAACAAAACAGAAGCTCCAGAGCAGGAGGAGCTGAGGCTTGGCACGTCACTGTTACACACTCAAACACTGCCCTCACCAGAGCACCCGTGGCCAGGGAACAGTCTGCTCCCGCCTCTCCTCCAGCTTCCCAGCCACCACCTGCATGAGGAATCATTTTTTTCAGCATAAAATATGTTCTAGAACTGGTAACTGTGGACAAGCATTACCAGTCCCTCTGCTGCAGCAGGTACCTGCTTGAACAGCTATGGGTAATTAAAATATCCTGGATGGTTTTTTGCTGGTTAGTGTGAAGCTGACTCTACTCCATATGGACTACATCCCACTGGAAATTTCTTGGGGGGTGCTGCCTTGCCAACGGAGATGCTTTGTCTCTTCCACGTGCTTTCAACAGGCAGTTTTAAAAGACTGACCCAAATCTGAAGGCTTCTTCTGACAGTTATTTCTCCACACCAACAGGTCTAAACCAAATGTAACCACATTACCCGCATTTACTGGCTTATTTAGTTGCTGGAGCCCGTTCACTTTCCATCTGGAGGTAGGTACTCCGTGGCAGGGGTCAGTGGCTGGAGCGGGCTGGCTCCTCAGAACGTGGCACCGAAATAAAGCCCCGGAGCCAACGGCCCAGCCCAGGTTTGGCCCAGCCCTGCCCGGTTCGAGGCAGGCAGTGTTTGAGTGAGTAACACCGTGTGAGTGAGCGCACAGAAGCGCTGCACTGCGTGTCCCTGCACAGCAGCCCGGAGCTTGGGTTTTGCAGCAACGACAGACAATTCACAGCGGCATTTCCCCTCGGTGACATGCTGGCAGAGAACCCGGGGATGGGTCCCCTGCGCGGGCAGAGGCAGCAGTGGAAAAAGGAGGACCTGTTTCTTGGCAATTTAGCTGAGGACAGCCCAGGGCTGAATTCCTGAAGCAGCAGCAAAGACAAGAATCATACAAGGAATACACAATACTTATGTATGTACAGATACCAGGTCTACCCCCCTTAATTAAGGAAGCAAAACAAATAAACCCTGCACAGTTTAACAAACTGCACCAAGATTTGCATAACAGATTATCAAGCCATCATTAGCCTGTTTCCACTGCCAACATAGGCTGTTCTCATCTTGGCAACCAAAGCTAAGGCACCCTCAAGGAGGCCAAGCCCTTGTTCTCCTGCGGGAGCTCTGGGGGCTGCAAGGGAAACCTCCTCACGAGGAGACCAAGAGCGGGGCTTTGCTTTGGTTTTGGGCAGCTATTCCCATTAGTTTTAACCAAGCAAATGGTGGAAGGGGAAATGGTGGTGGAGGTGAGGGGAAAGCCATTGTTTAGAAGGGGTTGTAAAACTGAGTATTAATTCCTGAGACAGCATCTTGGCATCTATAAATAGTCTCAATTTACTGTCTTCCTGAAATAAAAAAAGTTATGTCAGCTTTTACACTAAATAGAAAATCTGCTGGAAGCAAACTTGTATTGATGTGCTGGAAGAAATTATTAGTCAAGAAACAGTGCAAACTGGACAGTGCATCTCGCTTCCCCGTCTGGGGACAGAGACCGACAGGTTACACAAAATAAAGTTCTCAAGCGGTTGTAAGTGCGAACAAATATCCACGTCAAACAACATGTTGGCTGCAGCTGGAATGACAAAGTTATGATTAGCAAATGGTTTGGATGGTTGCAATAGGAAACACAGACCGGTTAAAGTTTAGAGTGAGCTTTCGGGAAGTCCTGTTCAATCCCAGTCTTCTTTGGGAAGAAGGACTGTACACACCAGTTTTCCGGAGGGAGTAACCCCGTGTTAAAGAGACAAACGCCCCGACACTGGTGTGTTTCTACATCACGTGGCAGAGGAGAGAAAAACGGTCACTGGTGCTTTGGTACCAGATCAGTGCATTCCTGTAAATCCGTGGGTGTCCCGGCCCCGCCCCTGTCACTCCTCACCCGGGAAGGGACATCCTGGCCCTGCAAGGCTGCTGCTCACACAACCCATGACTTTAAGCTGGACTGGGTAACTTCGAAGGTGCTTCCCTGAATCCTGGGTATGTGCCACCAGCTTCTGCCTTGCTTTCAAGGACAGCCACACTTCCATGTCAGAGCAGGCACACAGCACCCCAGGGATCAGCCTTCTGCCCCATGTCCTACAACAAAAACCATCTCTTCTCCTTAAATGCTGACCAACAAGAAATCTTTGATACACTCCTGACTAAACTAACGTTGAACAAAGCCAAGGAAAGGCTTTGCCATCACAAAAAAGCACTGTTCTGGTCCCAAGCCATCGACATGCAGAACAGCTACACGACCACCCCGGGCTGATAGCTCTCATTTAAAATGGAAAGCTGGTCATGAAGAACAGGCTGGTTTACCAGGTGTAGCAAAGCCAAGAGGATGTAGAAATCACATAACCAAACAGACTCAACTCGTGTGGGATTTTCTACCTTAATATGAAAGTTTCTCCTCCCAGTGCCAGTAAGGAAGAGAACTAAACGTGCTGTTTGTGAAAAGCAGAACAATGCCATGGCCTTCCAAAATCTCCATGTACAAAAGCTCCTCAGAGGCCTGACAGAAGGTACCCAAAGGAGTAACCACTGACCTCTACAAAGCTGCAAATTTCACTTTATTGGGATTTCTGTGTAGCACTGGCCATAAGAAATAAATATCTGCCAGCTAAGACAACTCAGATGACACCCAAGCTCTAGGCACTCACCACCTCATTAGGCAGCTACACAAGGGCACACACACATATACACACACATATTTATAAAATTACTGCGTGGAGGCAGCTGGGCAACATTTCTCAGCGTTATGAGCTCCATTGCTGAGCCTCCTCGTTTTCTCAAATGGATTCTCTCCAACTCCAAACTGTTTGCAGAGTGTGACAGACCAGGCCCTTTAAACTCGGCCGTAATTAGTCCACAGCCTCAAACAGAACAAGCACGATGGAGGAATAATAAAACCCCAGCAGCAAAATTCAAGTCCCCTAGTTGAATGCTGGAGGCGCAGTGCTGCAGCCTCGCAGAGGTACTCGGTGGTGGGGCCGAGGAGCACACACAGAATTACAGCAGCACATCCGCAAAATAATGGCAAAACACGCTGCCGCCTTTTAAATTTAAAGAGGCTTTAGCAAGTATAGATATCCATTCAATATATTGCTTTTTAAATTGCTTTCTGAACTGAAACCAAAAGCCAATCTGATCCCTGACGCGTGGAGCTCTTATTCTTCCCGATTTTCCAGACTACTTCACATGTACTGACCAGGGCAAGTCTGAATTCCTGCACGTTGCTGCCTTCGCAGCAGCCTGAGGGAACAGCATGCATGTGGTACTGCAAACAGATGCATTTCTGCTTTGGTTCCAGGCCTTGGGGCTGATGAAAACCCCTACAAAGCCCTTCCCGGCATTCCCCTGGATCGAACTTCTGTGGGACACCAGCACAGATGTCACATCCCACAGCAACGTGAGAGCTGAGGGGTGACAGGGCTCAAACACCAGAGCACAGTGGCACGTCCATCCTCTCCCTCACCACAGCCACCCTCTCCCTCACCACGTGCTCCTCCAAGGACGCACGGAGATGTCCTTTGCATTCCAAAGCCCCCTGACCTGCTCCGTACCGCACTCCAGGCTGGCTCTGAGTGCCCCTGTCCAGGCGTGCTGCAGTGGGCCCTGGAGACAGCTTGATTAGCGGACCAGATGTTTCACAAAAATCATCACAATCTGTACAGATGTTGTGTGCGACCAGAACAAAAATAGTCGGAAATTAGCACAGTGGCTCCAGTTTCCCCATACAGATTTGGGAGGATTTTGGTTTGATTTCAAGCCCGACCTTGCACATGCCCCATGCTTCCGCTCAGCAAGATGATGGTTTGTGCACTGCTCATGCTGTGTCACCAAAGGTAAGGCCAGATACGACAGATCCTGTCTGCTACTGGCTGGACGTGGGACTGAAAGACTGAATTTTATTTCATTTCATTTCCTGTCCCAGGCCTGTCAGCTCTGCCTTTAGCCCCTTTAATGTGGACACATCCTGGATGAAAATGTCAGAAAGGTGCAGAATCATCTTTAAATTAACTTGACATTTTACCAGGGACAGGCAGAACTTTCAACAGAAAGCAAAAGTTAAATAATAAATAATTTGGGGGAACAAATCCCTGGGCTGCGTCCCTGCACAGTGGCATCAAGCACCTGAACACGTCACAACTCGACAGCAGACTGGGAACACCGAGAGCAAACCAGGAGCCCTGGCTGCTCCTGCTGACGTGCCCATCTCCGCTGGCAGCACGGGCACCTCCACATCCCCGGAAAAGCCAGGGACTGTAAGAGAGTCCAGACTGCCGAGCTGAAGCTGACCACTCTGAGCTGACTGGGGAGAAAACATGCTTCCCTTTTATGATTAAATTCCACGTCACCACCTGCAGCAGTCCCAGGCAGAAGTGGCCATACCTGAGCCGACGCCACGATCCTGCCTGTGCTTCAGTCATCCCCACGCTGCCTCTTTGCCTCCCGCCAACCCACTGCAAGGAAATCTGAGAAAAGGATGACTGGGACCGCATTCTTCCTGCCCACCAGCCACTGGGATTACTGTTGGAATAAACCCCCTGCAACCGCAGCTTTTCACACCATCAGCTGTAATCAGGAAAGGACAAACTCTTACTGAGGATAAAATTATCATTTTTCTTGTATTGAGGAAGTTTTTTGGCACGTGAAATGCTCTGGAAACTTGCAACACTATTTTTGCTCACGCAGTTCACATTTCCATGCGCTGTTATTTTTAAGGCACCTGGGATGACACAGAAGCGTGCTTCTCAGGAGACAGTGCCTGGCCCCGTGGGTGACAGGAGAGTTCCACTACCAGGTGCCCCTGCTCAAGAGCTGATATTCCAACTCAGCATCAATTCTCAGCTCCTGCTTTGGAGCTTGCTCCTGCTTGTACAAATCCTGAGCCTCAGGAAGGAACTCAGAGCTGTTTCCACAGGACAGGCTCGGTGCTTCCCACACACATTCACTGAGGGGGCTGGAGCACCTCTGGGAATTCTCAAGTGAAAACCACTGCCTGCAATGTTACAGCCCTTGAAATTTACACCCACACCCCCACACACGCCACCCTGCTACTCCAAGGGATCAGTGGGATTTAAAATATGCTCTAAATGGGCATTCCATGGAGGACATCGGGAGCCCCCAGCCTGCTGCTAATGCTGCTGCAAAGGGTAGAGAGCAGTGCCTTTTCAGAGTCAGCAGCACCCGCTGCAGGGCTGGCAACACCGGCAACCTGCACGTGTCACCCCCAGTTCTTCACCAAAACCGCTGCCAAGACACCTGTGCAATTCCACCTGTGGAGAAAGTGTGGGAAATGCAAATGTTCACCTAGGAATGATGCCGTGGATCCCGGGAGGTGAGCGCGTCAATGGACCGGGCGGCAGCGAGGAGGCTGGGAAAGGCAGGCGAAGGCTCCGCCGCGCCCCAAGATGAGGGCTGGGCTGTGATTAAGGACCTTTATCTCCCAGGAAACAACAGCTGCCCAAGCCCAGCATTTCAAGGAGCGACTCCAGGGTAATTCAAATGATGCCGCTCGCTCTGCTGTATCGTATTGTACATCTTAATGAAGAAAGCCACAAGGACAATTTAACTGATAAAAAAGGGCTCGGCAGCGATAACGGCTGGAACACCAAAGGATGGCCGGAATACCAATGCTGTTGGAGGATACATGGAAAAGATCAAGCTGTCACGCAGGAAATCTTTTCAAGCACCTACACTAAAGTGACAGAGAGAAAGCTGTAAAGGTCGTGGTGTCTGGAAACTTCACCACTGCTCAGCTTGTCCTTCGCTGGAGAAAGCATCAGGTCAGCTTTCCAAGAGCTCCCCCAGAAACTCCCTGAACCAATAAATCAAAAGGACAACTCCAAGGGCAGAATTTTCTAGGGTCACCTCCTAGAAACTGCTTCAGTGCAGCCTCTCTCCCCATGTTTTATTCCATTAAAGCAAGACCACTGTTTTTCAGAACTACTCCATGGTTCCAGGGGACATGAACTAGGTCAGGGTTATACTAGAAGTAGGGGGAGAAAAGCAAAATAAAACAGATTTCAAGCCCACCTCATCCTAAGGATTGGATTCCACTGGGCTGGCTCCAGATGCCTGGACTGCCAGCAGCTCAGGGAACGCCCCGTCAGCTCCCACTGCTCCTCTGTCAGACAGGAAGAACACTGGAGCATTCAGGTGAGGATGGGAATTAAGTTATCAGGTGTCTCTCGAGGCTTTGAAAAGTGTTCCAACACTATTCTGCTATGTAATTCTAGAGATTATGTTAATTTGACCTAATTTTTTCCAGCCACAAAGTCTCTTAACTATCAAAGGGCAGAAGTTGGTGTGGCTCCATGCTGCTGAGCACTGACTGGAGAGGACACACATGCACATCTGCACAACAGAGAGGGAAGCCTCGGCTGCTCTGGGTGGGAAAAGCACACTGAACTCATGGGCAGAGGACAGCAAGATGCATGTCAAGAAGACTCAGTGCCAGGGAAGAAAATAATAATTTCTCTTATCAGCATTAACGAATCTTCTTCCGACAGATCGTGAGCAGGAACTGCTGGAATCAGGGAGCAACATCACATTTTCATTACTTTTCCAGCCTCCTCAGCAGCTCAAAGCCAACACAGAAAAGCACCAAGGAGGCGATGGAGACCCACTGGGTTCTGCCACCAAGGTCTCAGATCCTCCACCACTGCAAACAAAGGTGAGAGAATGACGCTGGACAGCCCCGTGCTCCCTTCCCCAAGGGACCTCTGCCAGGCTGATGACATGGCCATTTCTGACTGCAAGAACCCCCCCCCCCCCCTTCTTATTTTTAATATAAAAAAGCTGAAAAACTATGTGGAGGAGAGCCAAGAGGCTACTGAGCATCCACAGACAAGCTGCAGCACTCACAGCAGGACAGCAAGCAACCAAACCGCTATTTATTGGGAAGAACCAACCACTACCGAGGAGCCTGACACAGCAGGTGAGGACAAGCGAGGACAGTGCAAGCTTTGGAAGGCAGTGGCGGGGCAATCCCTAAAATGACAGGCTGATAACAACCCAGTTCCCAGAAAAAGGACAGTCGTTAACGTTCGCAGGCACCAGGATTAACTTAAGGGGTTATCCAAGCATTAAGATACATTGTTCCTTTCAGCCTTCCAAAATTCACTGAAAGCACGAGCAATTACCGTCAAACAAAGAAACCTGTGAGCGCGTCCAGTACAGCCTGTGGCACACAGGGCCGAGCTTCTCTGCAAACAGCTCTTAGGGAGGCTTTCAGAAAGCTTCAAACCTCCTCTGAAACGAAAGCGGGTTAAGTCTAGAAATCAAAAACACGGAAAAAGGGAGAGCGTTCACGGCAGAGCATCCCGAGCACCCCAAGCCGGTGCCTGGAGCTGGGTTTAGCGGTAGGCACCTGGAGGGAGGAAGCAGAGCACGGCGAGGGCTGGCAGCGCGGTGCTGGCCGCCGGCGCCTTCAGGCCCGTCGGGAGAGAGGCTTCGCCTGCGCGTCCGTGCCAGCGGGGCCTGGCCTGGCCTGCGTGCAAAAAACCTCGAAAGAAAAAGAAGCCACGAAACGCCCTGGGCAGGATGGCGAGAGTCAGCTGAGCAGCGTCATAAAAGCAAATAAAACATGAAGGCATTTACACAAGGGGTGGTTTACAGCAACAGTAAATGTTGTGCCATTAGCTATTCAATGGTCCATCCTCACCTGCCGTTTGTCACCTCTGCCTCAAAAAAAAAAANGTCATAAAAGCAAATAAAACATGAAGGCATTTACACAAGGGGTGGTTTACAGCAACAGTAAATGTTGTGCCATTAGCTATTCAATGGTCCATCCTCACCTGCCGTTTGTCACCTCTGGCAGCAAGCAAAAGCAAAAGCAGCGGTTGGAATAGGAAAGGTCAGAGAAATGACAATGCGAATGGTTACAAATAAATCGGAAGGGTTTTCCTGATGAGTCAGGTCTGTGAGGAGGTATGAGGATGTGTCAGAGAGAGGTGTCATGATCTTGCTGGTTTGTTTTTATTCATCTTTTCTCGAAAGACAGGGAAAATCTCACAAGCTGCAAGGCAGCTCCTCAAGAAGGGGCCTATGGATGGCATTCACTCAATAAAAACGACTGGTGGAACTCCCTTTCCTGGGAGAGTGAGGGAGAAGCTTATCACAGAGAAAGACCAACACCTCGGTGTGAGAAAAAGCATCTTGAGTCTCACCAGGCAAACTGAATTGCCGAAAACCAAACCTTCTGCTATAAATTGCTCAGAAATTGCTACTGACAGGATGGAGGCTGAAACGACTGCCCGTGCTAAGCGAGCTCTAGGGCTGCTTGCATCCTGCGTTTGAAGTACCCAGTAGTGGCCACCAGTAACTGAATTAATCACTTCTCCTGCCATGACAATTCCCACGTTTCAGGAACACCCTCACCCACGGCAAGGACCGTCTGACACATCCAGCTGCCGGACAAGGGCTCTTGCTGTGGGTGGGCGTATTCGAGGGAAAAAAAATACTGCAAGTGATTGGTTTGTTGTTTTTCCCCAGGCTTCATGCTCTGCTTATATACATAAAAGACAATAAACATTCAGGACATTTCCAATGGTTATGAAGGTACCATACCTGTGATGGTGGTAGGGATGGTGGTGGTAGTGGTGGTGGTTGTTGTGGGAGGAGGGATAGTTGTGGGGGGATCTGGATAAAATATAAAAAGGAAAATAATAAAAAAGCAAATTAAGAAAAAAAACAAGCAGAACACAACAGCGGTCAATCGTGATCAGAGGAAAACAAGGACGCTAAGAAGCAGCGCGGGGGTTGGGGGCCTTTCCCTGGCTAAATCCCAGGGGGAGAGCCCAGCAGCTGCAGGGACAGCGGGGCCAGATCCTCCGCCCACGCTCACTCCGGCTGGAGAACCTGGCCCCAACCTCTCCCCCCCTTCTGCCTTCTACAATGCTAAAAAAAATAAATAAAACCCAGCATAAATTAGTCAGTGAGAGAAAGAAATGGAATGGGAGAGGCATAAGGAAAATAAACTGCACGCTTTCCACAACAAAAAGACCAGTTTGCACATACAAGGAGAGACACAGGGGTGCTTTTGGTGGCTGTCTACGGATGCATTTGCAAACCCAGGTGGGAGGGCTGTGTGAGGGGCCGTGCTGTGCTTCACAGCCTGAACATTAACAGCACATGAACAGCTCTCACTGTCTTCCCAGGGCCGTGAACCTCACTGCTCTTCCTCTATAAACACACGGCAGCAGGATGTTAAAAACTGCTTCAAAGATGGTAACGAATACAGAGAAACGACATCATTGCTGAGTATCAATTTCCAGGTATGAGGAATTCCACCAAGATCTTTTAATTAAAAAAAAAAAAAATCAATATTTTTCTGACAATTTCAGTTGCACACTCTTGTTTTTGGTACTAGGGCATCGTTAATGAGATGTTTCTCTCTGTGACCATTTCTCAGATGGACCGGACCTGTTGAGATTCAAACCCTGCTGCTCATCACGGGATTGATGTTACACACAGGGACACATCCTTATCAAAACTATCGGGCAGGAGAAGGTAGATATGAAAAGATGCAAAAGAAAAAATATGTATCAATGCCCAGATGATCAAACTGAATGCGTTAAGTATCGGAAAGACTTTGAACTACGGATTCATTCGGCAATAATAGAGCATGAAACCTTTCATGGGCTTTTGATTTTAGGTTTCCTCCGTAGCACGTCAGCTGTTCCTCACTAACACATCTGCTACTCTTTTATCTCTGAGCGAGCTCCTTTGGATCCCCTAATTAAGATATCTGAACTTTAATTATATACTGCACCTTTATTATATTCCATCCAACTTCCCAAGAGTTAAGGAATGTCACCTCATAGCTCGCTATGCTATGAGCAGTCACTGTCCTTCCCCTACATCCCACAGATCCCAGCCCCTGTGCTTCT
Source organism: Struthidea cinerea (assembly GCA_013397865.1). NCBI lineage: Eukaryota > Metazoa > Chordata > Aves > Passeriformes > Corcoracidae > Struthidea > Struthidea cinerea. The sequence goes on from VZTI01001914.1 coordinate 484,694, forward strand.
CTCTCACTCCTGACCCTGACCCACGCATCTCCCTGACAGCAGTGGGGACCCTCAAGCTGAGGCACAGCAGCCCTGGGGGAAGGGCCCTCAGACTCACACCGACCAGCCTGGGACTGGCTGTGCCGTGGGCTCTTCCTCCATAAAAGAAAAAAGCTGGTGTGCTAATGGAGCTGGAAGTTTCTAGCAATGTATCTGCCCACACCCATGGGGAGGAAAAGCATAAAATGAATTCTAGAAATGAGCATGTTTTCAGTGTGTGCCAATGTGATTATACATCCCCATCCCACACGGGCACAGCTCCGCTGCTGGAAGCCGCGTCAAACCCCTGACCTGCAGAGATGGAATGGGACTGCCTGAACGCTGCCTCTCCTGGAGCTGTGCCAGACCCTGCTCCTTGTCTGTAGCCCCCCAGTCCCCACCCTAACGTGGCCTGGGGAGCTCTGCACCGCGAGCAGCCGCAGCCAGCCTGGCGAGGACAGTGAGGCACGTCCTGCCACCGAGGCTCCCGCCGTGCCCACAGAGACGTGGCTGCACGAACACAGATCCTGGTGCTGCTGTGGAATTGGCTGCTTTTGGTGGTGAAAGAAGCCATGGGCCAGAGGTGCAAGTACCCCACCACGGAGCGGGGTGAGACCTCCATGCTGAACCTCCCCTCAGCAGCAGCTCCAGCTGGGCTCTGTACCAGAAGGCTTCAGCTGACGGCCACAGCTCAACCACTCCCTCCCCACTCTGGACTTCTCCCTCTTAAATCAAGGGTTAAAAGGATCCCTTATGCTGTCCAGAGTGCCAGAGCCTAGCAGGATGCTGCCAAACATGCAGAAACTAGAGATGATGGGGTGTGTAAAACCCTTCTCTGCCACGAGCAGCCCTCCTCTACACGGGCAACACATTGGCCAGATGCCTAAGCTGGAACCCACAGGTCTCCATCCCCTGGGAACCTGCATCTCCTTCCAAGTAATGCCGCCTTGGGTCTCCTCCTGCGGGTTTAATCCCAAGAGGGAGCAACCCCAAGGAAGTCCTGCGCTGTCTATTCTCGCTCACATCCAACATGCAGAGTAGTTACGTGAGACTTCCCACGAGCTCTGAACCTCAGGTCAGTAACGCTGGGAGGTTTCCCCAGCCCTGCCTTGGCCCCAGATGGTTACATACAACTACACAAGGAGGGAAACCACCTGCCCCACAGCTGCTTTATGGCAGCAGCTTTCATGGTTTCCATCTCGTGGGGAACTACCTGTGTCCTATTCCAACTGCTTTGCTCTCTGCAACATCGGCTGCTTCTTTAAACACTGACATAAACAAGTGGGTTTTTAATATTGTGAGCATGCAAATTACCAATCATAAATGCACATCTGACTTCATTTTGTAAACTGGAGTCTTGTGGAGTGAGAGGCACTAGAAAAACTACTCATATGATGGTGTACATGAGTTTTGTATAAGCTCAAAGCTGTCGCTATCTTGAGTCTTTGGGCGAGTTTCTAAGATTGGGCTTAAAATCACTCCTGCAGAGGTGGCATTTGGAGAGGTATGGGAGGTTCTCCACTGTTTGACTGGAACAGAGCAACTACCAGAGAGCTCAGACTGCAGAGCTTCAGGCGGCTGTTGCATGGAACAAACTTCAAGTTTCTGTCCCATCTGAGTGGAACCATAGCAGCGTTCAGATCAGGAGAGACCAAGACCCACCAAGAACTCAGCCCAGCCACACACAACCGTTCTTAACAGAAAGTTTAAATATGCAGCCCAAGGAACAGCTCATCTTTAAACTGGGGGATCGCTCTGCAAGTGCCTCCTGAATCTCCATTCCATGCAACACCTCATGGCAGGAGCATGAGGTTTACAGCAATGCCAAAGTAAAGCAGAGGAAAGGAAGAATTAAAGCAGGTACTTAATAGCACTTTAAAAGATGCTGAGGCATGTTTTAGTGTCTGCCCAGCCGCTCAGACAGGCTTAAGGCATCGCATTGCTCCAGTTTATGTACTGGTTTGTAATTGTCTGGGGATGCTGGCTGATTAACTTGCGAGCGGAAGGCTCGGAACTCCTTGGACCATTGCTCAGGCCACTGGAGGAGGTGTTACCAGAAGGACAAGAAATCACTGGAGAAGTCCTAGGAGAACTGCACAGTTCTCCCCATGCCCTTGCTCTGGCTCTTCCTTACGCTTCAGCTGGCAGCACGGGGTGGGAGCTCCCCAGAGCCGGGACAGGCTCTGTGCCTGATGCACACACCCGCATGTCCAGCAGCACCCCAGTGGTTTCCCAGCCCCTACCCCAGCCCAGCACAGCGTCGGGGCGTCAGGAGCTGCCTGCAAATCTGGCATTGAGGAAATGTTAAGTTCTGTCACAGCTTTCCGAGCAGGGCATGTTGCAATTACGTGTAAATGAGTCTAGAAGAACGGTGGTTTTCTCACGTACCGTATACAAACAGCATGTAATCCGCATGTGATTTCCCCACCGCGTTGGAAGCCTCACAGCGGTATGTACCATTATCTGTTTTGTTTAGGTTACTAATGAGAAGGTTTGAACCAGACACTACAACGTGTTGAGGCATCTCATCATCTACTCTTAACCACCTCATGTCCGTAGGCCTACAGAGGAGGGAGAAAAAGAAACAGTCACATTACTATTTTCCTATGGTCAAGATGGCATCTTCAAAAGTTCATCCACAGACAGAAAGCCCAAACCAAGAAAAACTGTAAAGAAACAACACATACTTTTTTTTGCACTACTCAAGCCCAGATGCTGTCGGGCTTCCTCAATTTATATCTATTTTAACCCAACAGGAAACTGTATCCAGAGCTTAAATTTTCTGAAAACACTAATGCAAGCAGGAAGAAAGTTCATTAGTGGTTAATCATTCGCTTACTCAGCAAACCTGAAAGCTCTGAGGCTACAGACTCAGTGTTGATCCACAGGGTGCTCTGAGGGCAGAGCTGGACAGCAGAACAAGTAAGGTTTTGTCAAGTTTGAACCCTTCCACAAGCTGCCAGGGACCTGGTGGCCTCAGTGAGGGCCGTGCCCTGCACTGAGGGAGTTCCAGCCCTTCTCCTGTCCCCCAGCCTGCCTGGCAGCCCCTTCCTGCACCCCGACACTGATGGAACCCACGTGGGCAGGGGGTCTGCATCATTCAGGGCACGAGCCTGGTTTGTTAGAGCTGGTAAAGACCGGGAGCACTGAGGGGCTTTTTGAGGTTGTGGAGGTTTTTAACATCTATTACTATTATGTCTTTAAGCGGCCGTAAGGGGACAGATCAGTTTCTTCTCAGCAAGAAAATTCCAGCATCCTTCAGGCCACTCAACAGTGAGCTCTTAAAGAGGAGTTTTCTGCAGCACAGCTTCTCTCAGCCTGCCTGGCTCCGAGGCTGGCAAGCGAGACCTCATGCTGCTGGAGGTCTCCCACAGCTCAGGCTTTTCCCTGGGTCCAAACAGTAGATGAGTGCCATGATGCAGAAGATCCTGACGCTTCAACATCCCAGCCATGCTACTGGATGGATCCAGCACCAAGCAAACTCAGCTGGGCACTGGCTGACTCTGGTTTTGGACACGGGCCCAGTGTTCTGTCTCTCGCTGCACACGAGCCACGGTGTGGGCAGCAGCAGCTCCTGAGAAAGCCCAAATGCAGTTTAACTTCAGTGTGGGTGGGAAGGGTTTGAATGCTCCTGGCTACAGTTTTTAAAGGGCTCTTTGTGCTGTGGAGTCCCCAGGTTTCCCAGCTGGTACACGACACAGCAGCCGCTGCTCAGAGAAGTGTGTCCCTGGATGCCCCAGAAGTGACCATTTCAGCATCTTCCCACTTCTGTCATAGTCTTAGGGGGTTGTGTCTAATCTAAAAAAATATCTGTATTAATACCAAATAGAAATTTCTCCTCTCTGGTCTTTTTTCCTCTGAGCTTCCTTCCCCCAATATTTATGTTGCCAAATTTTGCAGAGAAATTACTTTGCTTAACTGGAGAAACCTCCCCCTTCATCTAAAACCTCTGTAAAAGATTTCATGAAACCTCTTTGTCTTAAAAAGATGGAGCTAAACCCAGCTAATTACTTTACTGTGTATTTTTGTAGCTTTGGGAGACCCAGGTGAAGTGACCTAGAGAAGCCAATTCCCAGCACATCACCAGCACCACGCAACGTGCAGCAGCGAGCTGCCAGGGAGATGTGTCTGTCCTATTTAACATGGGAATGTCTTACTCATAAGCCTGCAAGGAAAAAATGTAGAGAAGCCTGTTCATTAGATCCCCAGTTGATAGCAAACGGGAGGCACTGCAGGTACCCAGGGGAACAGGAATGCAAAGGGGCTTGGCAGGCTCTGAGCAGGGAATAGCTACTAAACGGAATTCAGCAGGGACATGCCAGCCTCCGATGTACAGGGAAGGGATTGGCCTCATGCCAAACAGAAGAAACTGGAAGTGGGAATCAAGCAAATACTACGGGAATCAAGAAAATACTGTGGAAGGGGATGTAGGCTACCAGGGAGGATGAGGGCAGCCCGAGCCGCCTCAGTGCTGGGTGCCCGCCCTGCCCACGCTGCCGAGCTGGATGGGGTCCAGCTCCCCACGCCCCAGCTCTGGGCACGCTGCCAAGGAGGCACTGACAGATCTCAGGGATGTTTGCAGAAATCTTATGGACATGATGAAAATAAAGAAGGATAGTAAATACTTGACAGCCACAAATCCAAGTGGAAGAGAAAGTATTTTAAAAAAAAATAAAGCCGACAAAACTTAAATTAGAACAGCAATGAAAGTGTGAGAGGAAATCTACCCTCCCTTGCCAGGATTCTCCTGATGCATAAATTTCTTCAACTGCCTAAGAAAGCCTCAAGGGCTTGGCAAGAAGAGGAGAGAGAATAAAACTGGTATTCTATAAAAACCACACGGGGCACCAAGGGGGAGGAAAACCATCACACAGTCAGTACGAGCAGAAGGATGGACTGCCTTACCTGGGGATCCATCCCACTTCCCCAAGGGCTCAGTGCGGGGGTCCCGGGCTGGCATCCACGCACCGGCACCTCCTCGGGCCACAACTGCAGCCCCTGACCTTGCTTTTGCAGATTAATCAAACCCAAGATTAATTGCAGATTAATGCCACCCAAGCCATTCCCTGGGGGAAGAGGTGTCCAGCTGGGAGCCCTTCCCTTCTGCACCCGAAGGCTGCTGCACGGTGGCCGGGAAGAGCTCTCCTAGGAGCTCTTCCAGTGGAAATCCCTGGGCCATTAGGTGCACAGGAATAAATGCAAATCAAACCAGATGTTTTCGGTGGACAGCAGATGTTTGGGTGCAGGAAGCATCTCTCTCCTTCGCTCTGGGACACTGTCTTCGCAGCAGAGAATGGCAACAGGAACAGTGGCCATGCAATGTCCCGTCACCACCGGCCACCTTGGGCCATCCCTGGGAAGGGTCCAACTTACTGTGGCTTTCCAAAGGCTGTGCACGTCAGCTCCAGCGGCTCCCCTTCTCTCGTCAGGCCTTGCAAGGGGTAATTCTGAGAAACCCGCACTTGAGGCTTATCTGCAGGACACAAAACACGGCTCCGTGAGCCCCGGGCTGCGCTCCCGCCGCTCCCCCTTGCCCGCTCGGTGCCGGCAGCAGGAGAAGGTGGAGCCGGCGGCACCGCGAATCCCGCCGCGGCACCGCGCCTCCCGGGAAGGGCCTTCTGCTGCACAGTTCATCTCTGAGCTCGCCCAAGCTAAAAGGAACTCATTTGCCTCCGTGCTGAGGGGAAGCTGGAGAGACCCGTGGTACCCGGAACTGAAGGGTTTTGTGGTGTATCAGCGATTCCTGCACCACAACTCTCGGAGTCCATGAGTGCTAACACACTGGGCTGGACAAGAGATGCTTGTTAGAGACACGAACAGAGCCACAGCCACCGCTGCCTCTGTGTAAACAACAGGAGGTTGTATTTTGTCCAGACGAAGCTCCTCCAGATCCTACAATAAACAGAGAATTAAAGCATGGATAGTTAGGGAGCCAACTCAAAAACACTTTAGTAAGACCCTGTAGGAAAAAAAGAGCCAAACCACAAACCTAGTGTCCACAATTAAAAAAATTCATTACCTCCCATGACTGAAACAGAGATTAAAAACGCAATGTGAGCTGTAGCTAAAACATTATCAGTGCAGGAAATCAATTCAAGGCTACAAGTGCCATTAAGCCATAGATATTTTTCAGGAATTTACTCAACTGTAAGGAACAAAGGAAAGAAAAAAATCAGTATGCATAAAGGTTGAAACCATTTAAATGTTTCTATTTCCTTTGAGAGTAACTGCTACCCAAAATATTGGCTGGCTGCATTTTATTAACTGTGTTTAACTCATTAACATGCCTCCTATGGAATAACAGAGATTATGAAAAAAAACCCGCATGTCAGGATTTAACCAATTTAAACTCTCATAATTTTCAGTAATGGAATAAGCTACACAAGTAAATCCTCTCCCGAGATGACTCTACCACAACATTTCATCAACTAATCCCTGTTACAGATGCTTCCTGCAGCTCTGGAACTGGGGTGTCCTTGTGGGCTGGGGGCGGTGGCAGCGCAGTGCTTTGGGCTGTCACCGGCCGAGGGGACAAGTCCCAGTCCCACAGGAAATGGGGTGGCTTCGGTGTGCCTGGAAAAGCACTCCAGCCCTGGAATGGCAACAGCACTGCACAAGGAGCACGGAAGGACAAGTTCACCCCAGTGTTATGCAGCAAATAAATCCCCCGCCACATCCTCGGCACGGCGCTCACCGCTCCCGGCCCCAGCTCCCACCCCCACAGCCATCTGCTCCCCGATTCTGATGTGCTCTGCGGCAGCACCACGAGCCCGTGCCGGGAACAGCGATGGCTCCTATCTGTGCTGGGGAAGGAGACGGAAACCTTCCCAGCCCAGTTTACTCAGCACATGGGGACTGAAACACCTCCTGTCGCCGTTTGTCTCTCCTGCTGCATCCCCCTTCCATTAGGTGAGTTTAGTACTCCTAATGAGCTGTTTACTAATGACAATTACTTATGGAAATCAGAAGGAATACACCCAGGCTCACTGTACAGAACAAAGTGCCAACTCCATCAGCTCCCACCAAGCTGGGTGAGCCCTTCTACTGCCACTTTCCAGCCCCATGGGCTTCATTAAACTGACGATGGCAGGGAAGTGGGCCCATCCCATTTGGATCCAGGCACTGTCAAGGTGTCACCTGCAAGAGGAATCTGGGTTTATCAGCACATGTTCCCGCACTGCTGAAGCCACGAGTTTCCCAATGGAGTTACCACAGCAAAGGACTTGTCAGCACGCTGGGAACTACAGAGGGCACTTAGGAAAACGTGCCCGAGCCTGAAGGATTCAGGGGAGGGCTGGACACTCCAGAGAACCAGCTGGCATTAGGCTCATGGCACACAGAAAAAATTTCACTCAAGAATCTGGAGGGGCAGTGGTGTCTTTTCCCTTTGTTTAAGGACATGCCTTTAGACAATCTTAAATTCTACTTCCAGTGCTCACACGCTGCCTCACGCCAAGTCAGTGTATTTCCTGCAGATTATGGACTCTGAGTGTAGGTTTGTGAAATGCCGAGCGCCGTGGGACCCCGAGCCCGGCTCCTGTGACATTTAGCAGCACACATGGACAGAGCACTGGCGGTTCCAAGGTCTGCTCCAGCCGTTTGCCACCGCCCTGTTACAAGGGACACATTCCAGCAGCGGTGTCTGCGGCTCTGGAACGCGGGGTGATGACCCCCTCGGATGGTAACACAGGATTACGAGGCAAGAAGCGGCACTTTTCGCCACCAAGTGCATTCCAGTGCCCCGAAAGCCTCAACTTGGAACTTCGTAACATCACACCACTGGATTGTTACATAAAAATAAACACTTGCATCTGTGCACCGGAGGCCCTGCGTGCTCCATGGCAGCCAATTAGACCCAACAACCCACAGCTATTTCCTACTACGCCTCTTTCTAGCGGCTTAAAAAAAACCAGCCTCGTAATTTAATAAGGCACCTTTATTAAGCTAAATTCATTCAAAAGCTCAGAGTGATATACAAGGTTAAATACCAGTCGTCTAAAGGTTACACTGTAGCAGCAGCCAATTTGAAAAACTTATTACAAAGCCATTCTGCGTTTGATGAGATTTCTCTCACAACAGGCGCAGTGTGTGCCTGTGCGCTGGGGGCCGCAGCCCCCAGAGGGACCACGCACCCCAAAATGCTCACCTCCCCTCAGGATGCCACTGGCCACCGAAGCCTGCAACCCACTGACTTTCACAGCTCTCAAGCTCCCTGCTTGGGAACTTACCAAACCACTCCAGTTATTCTGCGTTTGTCCCAGTTCTTCCTTTTTTAGCTGCTCGCCCCATTTTTGTGCCATCAGCAAAGATTATTAACAGTGACTTTTTAAGAACTTCAAATGCTTCAACTGAACAGCATCAGGCCAAGCACCCAGGCCCCTGCGTTCCCTCTAAAAATACCAGCACTGCTGATTACTCCCTAATGACTATCCTTTGAGATCTGCCAGTTAGTGATTTCTTAATCCATTTAAACATGCACTTCATCGATAATGCTTAGATGTCATTAATCAGCCGAGATAAAACATTACACCGAGTTCGGGGCCTTACAAAAGCCTAAGCCTATTATTTCCACCCGTTTCCTTTCATCAGGCCAGCCCACGATCACCAAGGCAGGCGAGCTCACTGCCCCACGGCCTGGCACCAGGCAGATCTGGCAAGCCTGGCTCCTCGTGCACCCAGGGGACCGTGATGCTCCAGGGGTCTTGGCCACGGGACCCTCGCTGACCACCCCCAGCAACAACCCAGCCCACCCTTCCCGGAGAACACGCTCCCTGCTGAGGCTGAAAACAGCCAAAAAGCTTCTTCCCAAGTGCTGTGCTGGGAAACCAGCACGTGGTGCTTTCAGCAGTGCCAGACCCCAGCCAACAGAGAAGCCGGCAAAATGGACTCTGCCAGTGATGCAGCCGAGCAGGCTCTGGCAGGCTCTGTCGGGCGAGAAGGTGCCGGGTCCAAGTCTAAAATCCGTTTTCTGATCCCTGCATGAATTGCTGACGCGCCTCTTGGCAAACCTGACACCAGATGGCATCCCTGGGAGCAGGATCCGCAGGCCAAGCCGTGCTCCTGCCCACTGCAGGTAAATCCAGCCTCAGCAGCTCCCAGATAATGCTTCGCACACCTCCCTTCAGGTGGGCATTGCTTCATCCAGCTCCTCATCCCTGCTCTGGTCTGTGCCCAAGCGAGCTGCTCAAAAAAATGACCTGTGGCAGTCTCTGATATCGCCCAGGGAAGAGGAGGAAAAATGTGTTCTTCAATATTGAAAGAAGTCAGTGAAGTTAACACTGATCCTCAGGTGTAAACAACAGCCACCTTTACTCCAAAATCCAGCGGGGCTGCTCATCAGGAATGTGCTCTGCATCAGAGCCAGCCCAGCCTGGCAATCCCCTGCCTGCTCCTCACCTCTGACAAGGACGAGAGGCTGCACTGCTGATTTTCAGCCGAAATACAGAAATCTATTCAATAAATAGATCCCGTGTCTAAAATAAGGAATGAGCAGGACTGGCAGATCACAGCTTGTCTGGAAGAGCCTGTCAACCCCAAACACGACTCTGCAAAATTCGCCCTTAACAAAAGCAATTTAATCATTTTGCTTGTTGCGGGAAAAGGAAGCCAGAACCTGACAGGCATTTTGGGGATAAACACTTCTCTTTTAATATTTAAGCACACTCTGCTGCTTAATGCCTGCAAACGGCAGAGCCCCAGCCGCCCCACACGCTCCGTGCTCCCAACAACATTCCTCCGAGAAAACCTTATTAATGAGCTCACAAACGAGCACCCAACTGGGAAATGTCACAAACAAGAGTGGCTAATGCCCCAGAAAATCAAATAACTGAACACTCGGCTGATTGTGGTGCTTTTCATATTCGCTAAAAGAAAAAAAATAGCTTTAAATCAAAGTTTCTGAAGGGGTCAACACCTTGCTGAACAAAACAACTCATTTATTCGCTTTTAGCGATCTCCAGATGATAAATTACATTGATGTTAATCACTTCACTGCAAACTACGCAATTAGTATTTGTACTGGACGGAAATGTAAGGACTACTGGAGATGCGGCAGCAAACGTATGTGGCCGATTTCGAACATAATTGGGCACAAAAAGTTCTCCTATCGCAACAGCAGAGGCTGCAACAAGACTCCACTGGGGCAGACTTTAAAGGTACACGTGTAGATATCACAAAAATGAATGCGCAGTTCATTATAACTTCAGAAAAGGACAAAAAGCCAGCCCAGAGGAAAGGCCAAATCCAGGCTTTGACACTCACTTCCAGTATCACGTAATGAGAGCAGCAAACGCACCACAAGGGCTCAACTCGCACGTCTCCCAGAATATCTGGTTCCATTCAGTTCCTTAATGATATTTTAATGCATTTTGTTGCTTCATTTCCTTTCTAAAATTACACCCAACGCACTGGTCTCCCATAGCTCACTGATGGATCTGAGCCACAGAAAGAGAGCGACTGCAGCAGAACTGGCGACATTTCCACTCCAGTGCCACGGCACAGGGCCGAGGATGCTCCTCAGGCGTGGAAGGGCTGTGGCCACTGCGAGTGCACAGCACTCTTGGTCCAGCCCTGCTTTGCTTTTGAGGAGTGTTAGGGGAGGGTTTCACACACATTACACTGCTCGTTTGCAGAGATTTCCTTTCAGTAACACCCCCTGCAGCCGCGTGAAAGCATTCACCTCAAACTTCACCACAGGCCACGCTGTGCCAGGGTACATATGCAACAAAAGGCTTAGTCCATGAGTAGGACAAGTTAACACCCACCACTGCTGTTTTCTGCTTTTTTCTTGGAAAACAAATGCCACAACTTTTGAGTTGCATCTCAGAAAAAATATCTCCCTACTCTGAAATTTAGTCAGAAAAAAAATACCTCATTATCCGAGCAGGCTCCATCCATCATCCTCCTGTCCTTCCCCAACACATTTCATGCTCCAGTTGGATACATTAAGTGCAGAGAAATACGACATCTGCTGAGAAAAACATTTTCTTGTGCCCTGCTGATGTTCTGAAGGGGCGGATCCGCTGCGCCCATGAGGGGAGCGGGCAGGATTTGTGGGGAGAGAATGTCAGAGCAGAGAGCGGAACACGCAGCCCAAGCAGCCGACCTGCTGCAAGGAAAGCAGCAACATCCACACGGATGAGCAAGGAATTCCAGGTGCCGCTGCAGCGGAGACCCGGTAGCTGGGTACCTGCAAGGTAACGCCACGGACAGCGGCAGGCACGGACAGGAGCTGGAGAAGCTCCTCTGCTGAACCTGCACGTTCCACATCTGAAATCAGCTGAGAAGGTGTCAGCGCAGGAGCCCCAGCTCCCGCCACGGCCCAGCTCCACGGGAGCACTGACGGAGACGCCTGCGTGCACGAACAAGAGCCTCCACCTCCTGTCCACGCTCTCCCACCGGCCAACACATCACCATCGTGAGACAGGAGAAGCTCAAGGGTAAGAGTTTGCTCTGAAACTGCCTTTTCTTGAAGCTAAAGCCCTGCAGCAGGTATGAAATGCAGGTGTCTGGCCATGCTCCAGCCCACTGAGTCCTGGAGCCACAAGGTCACATCACAGAACAAGTTCTTGGGCCAGGGCTCCTCTCTGGCCATCTGCTGCTGCCCACCCAAGGAACAGACCAGGCTAACGGGGTCAAGTCCCCACACTGGAACATAATTACTTTTAACAAGCTCAGAGTTTAATTCAGAACATAAAACCAAATCAGTTGGAACTCCCTTCTCCTGCTCATCCCCATTCCCTCCCAAGGAGGCTCCATGCCTCATTCCCACAAACAGCTCTGGAACAGCCCAAGGAGACACTAAAATCAGCGATAAGGGCAGAAACCTGTGCACAGGATGCAGCAGGGCCTGCAGTGCAGGAGCTGAACGAAGAACTGTGCTTTAGGGGTGCTTTGCCCTCATTGCATGGGCAACCCCTCAGGCTGCAAACTGAAGTGGCCAAGGAGGGATTTATTTGAGGAAGAAGAGAAAAAATGTTAGCTTTTTCCCCCCTAAACAGTGGCCCTCTGCTATTCCACCAAATCACCAGGATTCCAGAGAGATTTCTGAAAGGAAGCCTCAAGGTTGTCCAACGCCCAATCCCCTCACACAACAGGGTAGATGGGATTTTTTGCTCTTCCCCGTTAAGTATTTGATCAAGCCTCACAAAGGTGCTAATGTATTATTAAAGCTAATGGAGCTCTACAAGAAATGTTAATGGACATTAAGTTTGCATAAATGAATTACACATTAGCACAGTCGCAAGAAATCTCGTATCTGTCAATTTAGGCAGTATCTGATCATTCCTGTTTTCCTCATTACAGGAACATTACTTCCCGCTAGTTTCGGAGATACGAGAATTGTAACCAAGATGTTCATAATGAAACTACATAATGAAGCAGATGAAATAAATTAATACAAAACCTCCTCTCCTCCTTTCAGTGGGATGTAGTTGAAGGGATCCTACAAAAACAAGGACTTTGAATTGTCTCAGGGCCTGGTTTTCCAAGCACACGGCCTTGCTGTAGGGACCATCCCACTTTGCTTCTGGGAGCTGTTTCAGAACAGAGGGATGCATGTACACAGCTCCAGAATTTCCACCAGGTGCATTTGGGACCACAGATATTTCCAGGTACCTGTTTGCTGCTGTCATGTACAGTGGAGCAGCTCCTAAGGGAAGTGAGATGCATTATTAACAATGAACATGTCAGGAGCAGTACAGGAAATAGGCTGGCTTCAATCAGTGCTGCTGCTACAGATTCCACGTAACTCCATGCTCTGATGTACAAAATCAGTCGATGCTGTACGTTCACAGTGCACAACACTGGGTTTCTCTTGCATGATACCCAGTTTTTGCCAGTAAACTCGCCACGGTGGCCAGTTGCTTTGAAGTGGGAGTAGAGAAGCACTTTTCAAAGAGATAAGTAGGTTGCTAGAAGAAAAATACTCAGATTTAATCTGTTCTGACAATTAAAAAGCCCAGCCAAATTCTTTGATGCAAATTCTATGTACAGAGAGTTATTTCATCAGAGAACAAAGGTAAGTATTTATGGTATCACAGAGGGCTGGGAAAGTCATGGCTTCACCCATGAAGTGTTACCTTACATTGTGATTATGATTTCTACATAACAGGATATAATGCTCATCGACGTTGGAATTTTAACACGTAGCGAACAGTTCCTGAACTCCCAAGCACACAATTTTATATAGGAAGAGAATTAAAGGTTCTGCTACTCACACATGACTTCCAGGTAACGCTGTGTCTGCAAGTCTTTGACCGCAGGGTGATCCACCAGGCAGATGACAGGGACCCCATCGTCCTCCCGCCCCACCTTCAGCAGGAGCTGGCTGGTCACCGTGTACATGTCGGACCACCGCTCCACCTCCGACTTGCCTGGGGCAGGGAACAGAGAGCAGAGTGATGACAGGATGAGCACCCCCTGCAGCCAGGCCACCTCCCTCTTGTCCACGTTCCCTTTGGACACCCATCCCGTCCTCCTCTCCGTCAGGTTCCGGCCAAGTAAAGTCCACATGATGTTACCGCAACGATTAACAATCCCCTCAACACCGTCCCCAAACCCCCCTCTTAAACCAATGAGCTACAAATCCCCTCCCACTTCTGAACCAACAATTAGCTACAAAAGTGATTTAACAGATTAAATTAATTAAAAGTAGTGTTGATAGGCGGGAGCTCCGTTTGAGGGAGGGGAGCCCAGCTCCAGACCTGAGGGATGCCGTGACGGAAATGAGCAGGAAGACAAAACAAGACAAGACAAGACAGGAGAAAAAGGATTTTTCCAGGAACTCAGCAAGCGCCCGCTGACAGTGCAGCTCCGCTCTGATCTGTGCCTTTTTATTTAAGAATTCACAGGCAAAATGCTAAGAGTAACTTCTGTAGCAGAGCTCTTCCAGACACCAAATATTGCTGTATAATATATGAGCGTGAACAGGTGACACGCGCAGACACCCCTTGATATTTGGAGGAAAAGCTTTCCCATGGGCAAAGCCACCCTCCCTGTAATTCACAAACTCACAGCCAAGTGTTTCAGCCTCTACTCTGTTAAAAAAAAAAAAATCTGAAGACTGAGCAGGGTGAGGTGGTATCACATGAAGCTCAGCACTCTTTCCAGAGAACACAGAGCTGGGATTCGACTGCTAACACAAGAAAACTCCATCAAGAAGCTGGACAGGTCAGGCAGAAAGGGACAAACACTTTGTCCTGCTGCCCACTGGGATGGGGAAGGGAACCAGAACAGCATCGTTAACTCCCTGCACACCACGGCCCTGGGACTCAGCGGGGCACCACTTCGCCAGGCAGCAGGTTTGCATCCCACCTGCATCAGCATCCTCCCAGCATGTGGCCTGCTCAAATGCTCTGAAGTGCTGGGCTTAAGGAGAGGATTTTATCCTGTCCTTGCAGGGGGGTGGGTTTGAAGTAATGAGTCTGGACTTCTGCAGAGAGTCCGTCAGTGTCTCAGACTGGGTAAAGCACAAAGGTGTTGTCAACCAAGCTCACATCCACATGCAGACTTAAACTAACAGCGTGTCACATGCAATCAGAGTCAGTGACTTGAATGTGCAAGTACCAGGAGCAACCAGACTTCAGGGAGTCGGAGAAACCCATCTTAGATGAATATTCAACTGAACACAGGGAAAATGCTCTACAAACAAGGGAGCTAGACGTGAAGGTGAATTGCAAATCTTTACAGCCCAAAGCGCAGACGATCCCTCTCGTACCTAAAACAGGGTAGAAAGCTACACAAGCCACACAGAAATGAATTCAGTGCACAGCTCTGGGCTCCTCAAGGTCACCTGCAGTTACAGCAGGACTCCAGAACCCGGCACTCGAGGCTGGCAGGTAGGCAGAGGACCAAATGGAGTTCAGCCCCCTGCGTTAGGGAATAATCTGTCTGCCCACACAGTGCTTTGTTCCTTAGCTGGCGCTCAAAGGAGCTCGCTCTACTTTTTTTCTTTTTTTTTCCCCTTAAACTGGCAGCAGAGAACAAACACCCAGCGTTACATAAATCACTTCAGCTCCCTGAACAAAGCAAGGGACTGAGAGGACACATCTACCGGTTAGCTCCTTGTTGCCTTTGAACCATCTGATGGTGGTGGCTGGTCTGCTGGCCATGGCGGTGCAGTTCAGCTCGATCTCCTCTCCCTCCACGGCGGTTTCTTTCTCGATATCAATTACCAGATTGCGTGGTGGGACTGGAACGGGAAACACAACACAACACATACCAGATGAAAAAAACACCTTTTGATCACTAACACAAGACAAAACCTTGAGGAAAACCTGTAAAGTCTGCTGAAGGAAACAAGCAACCAGCATTTATTTGATCCTTCAATCAATCAAACCCTTTGATAGGTGGTTTTGCAGTAATTGGAGTGAGCACTTTCACTCTCCACCTAATAATCACCGCAGTCTCACAAATTATTACTTATCAGGGTTGTAACTTTCTGTTCCCTCTCCCAAGCAGGCACCGTTCCAGGGAGAGCCGCAGCCTCCTGCGCTGCTCGGGTGTGTGCTGCTATTTAAAATCCAGCTTGACTCCGTGCACACTTCCTGACTTCTCTGACAAGGAGAGGAAACACAAAAGCTGACACTTGGCACTGCATTACTTACCAAGCCTCTAACCTCCACGGCAATTTTTCTCTCCTGCTGTTCAGCTCCGAGGCTCAGCCACGAGCATGGAAGCAGGCCAGCAAACATCAACCTCATTTAAGATGCTCTTAAAGCCACTGAGCACAAGCCTGGAGTGGAACACCATCCCTTGGGAACAGCCCTGCCTCCCATCACGCCCCCACAAACCACCCCAAAACCATCCCAAAGAGAGGAGGGAGCCGGCTCTGCAGCCAGCCACAAGTGCCACATCCTCTGGGGTGGAGATCTGCTGCTCTGCCCAGGCACACATCTTCCCTAGATCGGAAGTCTCCCAAAACACAAAGCTGGAAGATTACATCCAGAGAAAAACCATCCAGTAATACTGAGAAACAGTCTGTAACGTCAGGGGTAACAACCACTGCGGCACAGCCCAGAAATGGGACAAATGAGCTTAAAAATTAAGACACGGGAACAAGGGAATCTCTTCCCAATCAAAGCACCAGCAGCAAGGCAAAACCCAGGAAAAAGTGAACAGCAAGAGTTCTTATGGCAGAGTCACGGCTTCGGAAAATCCCAGAACTTCCAAAGGAAACTCATCTTTGCTCTGATCAATGTGATTAAGCAACTGCACAGTTCAGATGTGACTCACAGGTCTTCGAGCTAATGAAGAACAAATATGTATAAATACCATCCAGATGATCAAATGGACTAATTAGTCACTTGTGGCTTCTCTCTAAAAAGAACAGAATGGGCTACATATTTGAGACTTTCTCATGTTCCAATTAAGCATGAATAAATCTACATATCGTGTCACAGAAGACATGAAAGTGCTGAAGCAAACGTGCAGCTCCCTCCGAACGCCGGCTGCAGAGGGGACACCTCGACACCTCCCTCTGCTCTCCTGAGCTGGCAGCGTTAGAAGCAGACCAGCAAAATCAGTCTTTGATACAACTTCAGATCTATCAAAGGCTGGGTGATGGCCACAAGATTTTTGGTGGGAAGCAGGTTCCTGGGAGGACCAGCCAACACCAACACGGAGAACCACTCCTCTGCCCTGGCTCATTTGTTCTCCTAATTAGGGTAATAGGAAAGACAGGCAAGACAAGCTATCCCTGGTGTCACAGTGTCCAATCTCTCTGTGCAAGTACTAAGGCCCCTCTTTCATCTTCTAATAATAAACCTCCCTCCCCCTTGCCTGCTTCCTGAGCTGAGGTTTGACCCGAGCACACGATGAAGGTGACACAAAACCACCTCCTTTATGGATGTGGGGGAAAGGCAGCACACACACTGGCCATGTCACAAAGGCTTCTCAGAAACAACTGAAGTACAAGGCAAGAAAACAGACTTTTCCCTCAGTTCTGAAGCACAATTCATGCTTAAAAAAAAACCCAACAAAAACCTGCATTATGTCTCCCACTTGAAAGACATGCGGTGCTGGCTTACAGGTGAATGAAATGAGTATTCTCATTTCAAACACCTTCTCAGCACTGCCAGCAGTGAAATTAAATCCAACGAACTGTTTTTGCCTGTGCATGATTAGAGGCAGGAGCTGGAAAAGCT
This sequence comes from Struthidea cinerea, assembly GCA_013397865.1. NCBI lineage: Eukaryota > Metazoa > Chordata > Aves > Passeriformes > Corcoracidae > Struthidea > Struthidea cinerea. The sequence continues at coordinate 501,856 of VZTI01001914.1, forward strand.
TCCCGTGCCTGTGAGCGCTGGAAAGTGCACAGAAACTTTGAAGGTGTTGATAACTGTAATAGCTGGAGTAAAACTGCTTATAAACATTACTTAACAACGTATAAAAACCTAAGACCCAAATCTCATTAAGCAAAAGAAGGAAGATTTAAACTAATCAGCAAGTGAGATCTTACATTAAGTCACCCTCCCTGATTCAGGTTCTCCCATTAACAGAGCCTTAAAAGCTGCTGCTAATCGGCAGGAACCGCTCTAATAGAGGAGCTGCTGCCACTGCCAGCGCGTCGGTCCCGTGGCCACACGTGCCCAGCCATCAGCACTCAGTGTTCAAATCCTTGCTTCAAATCTCTCTCCAGGTGGCTGGAGCCGTCCCAGTGCCACACGGAACCCCATCCCACCGACCCTGTGCGTCCAGGGACTCCAAAGCTCCCTGCGAGCACCGGCCCGTCCTTACCGAGCACCGTGATCGTGGTGTAGATTTCCTGGGGGGGGTCGGTGTAGAGCTGGCAGAAGTACCTCCCTTCATCAGAGATGGACACGTTCGTCAGGGACACTCGGAGCTCGCTGTTGGAGAAGTTCACCAGCTGGAACCTGCTGTCCTTCAGCGCTGCGGGGCAAGCACAGCCTGGGTGACTGCACGGAGAGAGGCAACGTCCCCTTCCCGCCACACCACAATCCCAGAGACCCCTGCAGGCAGCAGCACATCAAGGCCAGCACCCCTGGGCTCCTGATTAGCTTCCATCCTGCTTCCTACCTTGAAGCTGGACCTATAAAATTTTTTGGTTCTCAGATCATTTCAAATAATCAACATGAGAAAACCACTGGGCACAGCATCAAATCTTTGGACGTGGTTTTATTACCAGGTGGCTTAGGGATGTGGAAGCAAAATGCTTATGGTGTCTACACAGCCCCATCACTGACTGCAGGCACTCAGGGACAGCCTGAATGAGGACGGAATTGGGAAAAGTAGAATTTAAAGTTTGTTTCCTGGGCACAGAGTACGGCTGTGTCCCCACAGTGGCACTAACACAGACCACTTACAGCATCTCACTGCAGCCACCGTGGCACTGCCACCACAGGACAGACTTATCCACCGGACATGCAAGCGATGAGAGATTTCAGTTTGGGTATAAAGCAGCACAGACTGTCCTGAAATTCTCAGTCTTTGGCCTGAAGAGATTACCTCTGAGAACACTGCGTTGTCTCGGTGTGGCCCGGTTCAATTTGTTTGTGTCAGCTAAATATTTGGCACTCAATTGCAATTCACCCTGAATTACAACAATCAATTCCTATTACAAAGTAAGATGCTCTGACTTTTAGAGGGGACCGTGAAGTTTTCCATTAAGGAGAAGATTATGATTGTCTATCTCACCTTCCTCCACAGAACCAACTGAACTGTAAGTGCCCAGCATTGCACAGACAGGAGAGATCTCAGCAAATGCCATGTCCTGAGGGCAGGTGAGGCACAGGAGGAGTCATGGCTAAATGAGGAACCATAAACTTACGCCTGAAATCTCTGAAATAGATGGTCTGCCTGTTGGGGTTCAGGAGCTGGATCACCGAGTCATCGCTGTTCTTGACGCGGCAGCTGATGGTGGCCACATCCCCCTCCACCACCGTCACGTCCTCCGTCACCAAGTTCTGACCATCACCTGCAGGACAGAGCAAAGGCGGGACTCAAGGTCAGAAATGACACCAGTGGGTTTTATTTGGGAATGAAAACCTCCACTGCCACCACGGGAGGAACATTGGCCAGTGAGCCACTGACACTGGGTCCCTCAAACAGCTGGTAGAGGAGCAATGGGAAAGGAGCTCTGTGATGGAAATAGGGGAACAAGGACTACTGCCCCACACAGAAACACCACAAATTCCCTTCCTCTCCCAACTGACAAATCTTGTTAAATTATCTGGAAAGAACAACTCGCTGTAAGAAGCACTTATCCTTTGACTGGAGCAGACAGACTTCAGGGAATCAGTTGTTACTCACTCTGTGTAATCAGTAGGTGCTATTAATGTCCAGAGGCAGGAAAAAAAAGGATCCCATGCAATTATGCCGTGGGAGCCTTGTAATCATTTACAGGTCATCACCCCAAAAACTCTCCTCCTAATGAATGGAAGCATCGCATCACCCGCACGCTGAGACATTCGCCTCGCACACCAAAGCACGCAGGGGAGGGGACTGGGAATAGCCTTGCATTTCAATTTTTCCATAACTATTGGGAATCAAAGTGGGAGAAATTTTGAGACTTTGGTTGGCAATGTTCCCAATGAAGCCAGGATACCTGGGCACTTGGCCACAGGCTGGGCGGTCAGAGAATCCTCTGCTGCTCCACAGCTGCCTTAGCCACACGAAACCCAAAAAGGCAGGATTAGGATAAAGTTTGCACACAGGAAATCTGGGGATGGTATTTAAACCCCAGTTTTTCTCTCACCCTGCATTTTCATAATTTTTCTTTCTTTTCAACCTGCCTTTATTGTTTGACATCCCTTGGAAACTAATGTTTGAAAAAAAGGTGCATCGTTTGGAAAGAGAAAGATTGATAAACCATCAGACTCCTCTCCACGCCTGATGGGCAGCGAGCTGAAGTCTGGGCACATTTTTCTGCCCTCTCAGTATAAATTTTAGACAGATTCTCCAGATTGATGAACTTTGAGGAGCAACAAGAAGATTTACTATCAAACAGTAACACCCGTATTGGAGCACAGACCCCAAGCCCCATTCAAGAGGGACAAAGAGCCTGTCCCAGGCATCTACCTGGTTCCTGCTCTGCATTCTGTGGATCAGGATGCAGCTGGTCCTGCTCAAAGCCCTCTGATCAGAAGATGAGCATTCAGCCACCTCACCACGCTATCAGCACCCTTAACGTGGTGCTCTTGAACCTTGGGGACACACGTTAATGGTGGCTTTGGCAGCGATGGAGCGATGGGCTAATGGTTGGACTCGATAATCTTAGAGGGCTTTTCCAACCTAAATGATTCTGTTCTCAAATCCCAAACCACGGTGCAGACCCCAAAGGCCATCACAGCACAGCCCTACCCTGGCCTGTGCCACATCCTGCCGTGGAGGTGCCGGAGCAGCCCTGCACAGCCACAGCCAGGCCCTGGCATCAATGAAATCAAACATCTCAAAAGTGGTTCAAGCAAAAATATTAAACATTACTAACTGCTTCTGGGGAATAATTTTATCAAACCCATTCAAAACAAGGTTCTTGCACAAGGATCAGCTTGATATGTTCTCATAAACGCAATATTCCCTACAAATCATTAACAAAGCTATTAAGATTCGATTTCCATCTAAGCAATTATTGCCAGCATATTTTTTTACATTTACTTTAAAAGACTCAATCCTATTTTCAATTCATTAAACTGTTCCTTGCGTTTACTGAATTTTACATCAGCTTAGAAGACTATTTGAATTAATAAGAATTACAGTAGAAGTAATTTAGAAATAAATTATTTGAAGTTCAAACCACTGAAGCTTTTCACGCCGGGATGCTGCTGCATTAAACCTGCCGATGGATGGCTGCAGAGTCCAGCACCTCGGCCTGGGCTGGCACCAGATCCCTCTGAACAAGGCTTTTATCCGGGTTAATGACGGGCAGGGAGCACTTAAGGACACGCTGAGCCCCTCCACGGCTCGGAGCGGCCACAGCCTCCTGGGCTTTGCCTCTTTGTTCTGAATCAAAGAGCGTCTGATCGGCCGCCGTCTGCTCTGCTGACCTAAACGTGCTTCACCACAGGCACCAGCGTGCACCCCTCCAGATCTTGGGGCATCTCTTCCTACCTGCTCCCGCTTACCAAGGCAGGAAAGCTATTTCCATGAGCAGCATCAATTGCAAACTCTAAATTAAATAAAAATGCAACACAAAGCAAGAACTCTTTAGACCCATCCTCATTGTCAACAGCTCGGGAAGTTTCTCAGTAAATATTTACTGTCAGTGTATATGTGTTTTGAGGAGCATTAAAGTACACACACAGCATGACAATATTTTGGAACAGAGAAGGACAGGCTGGGGAGGGGAGATGAAATTTCATGGACCCAACAGGGAATCTCAGGAGTTGAGAGAAGCAAAGGAAAATTACTGTTGAGAACCAATGTTAAATCCCTGGCAATGCTTTGGAGGGGCACAGCACAAGCAGATCCAACAGAAAGCCCCCAACAGAATGACAGGGGACAGGTTTTCATCTATTACTCATGAAGGGACTATGACAGCACAGTGCCCATGTATCAGACCAAAGCTTCCTGTTGAGACTCCAACAGGAGGGACAAATCCTCATCCCAGTGTGTGACTGGCTGGACAGACTCCAGGACAGACAGACTGCAGGGCTGGACTCGGGAGTCTTGAAAATCTTGACCTGGAGTACAAGGCATTGCTCCAGAGGGAGCGGAACGGGAACAGAAAGGAAGCCACTTTCTGGGGGGGGTCTCCGGGGTGAGCTCCTGTCTGTGGGCAACACCTGCACTGGTGTTAAAGAGCGAGGGAAACACCAAAAGGGGCGCCTGCAGCGCCAGGAGGAGGGAAAATACAATGCATGCTTCCTTGATTACCCAAAGCAATTCTCCAGCCTCATTTACTGAATCTCCCTTTGCAAGGTGAAAAACGACACCGCGCTTTACACTTACGGGAAGGGGGGGTGAGGGGGGGACACAGCGCTTGAGGGACGCTTTGGCTGCAACCTGTACAATTAATTTTTGCACTTGTCTTCCTGTCTTAGACCACTGCGGTCTCTCCTCTTAAGGCTGCAGACAGACACAGATGAGTAAATTGTGTTTCAAACAAGTTCCCCTCAGCTGGACACAGCCCAGGGACCTTGGCTCATATGCAGCGGTCACATTCAAAATCAATTCTTTCTCCGCTTGTAGGACACCAGGCTAGAGGGAAGCGTCAGGGAGAGAAGAGGGAAAGATTAAAAATACGTGCTGGGGAGCATGGTTTTTCAATTTCTACGGAATTTCTAACCACAGGTGCCCCAGCGTGAGCTGCAGCACTGCTGGCTCAGTCTGCGGGATCCCGACACAAACGCTTTCCAAGGAAGTGGGGTTTTCATTACACCTGAACTATGTAAGCCCGTAAACCTAAACAAAATTCCTCTTAATAGATTGAGTCAGAAGAAACAACTCACACAGATACACAAACTGTCCACATGCTCAAGGAAAAAAGCGACACAACGCTCCATCCCCAGAATTAACACAATTTGAATGTCAACATTCATCTATCAGTTTCAAGTACCTAAAAGGAACGTGGTGGTTAAAGAACCATCCAGAGCTGAGACAAGAGGGTTTAGAAACACGAGTATCCACCTCCCCAGAAGCTCCTTTGTGTTCCTTCTCCTCCCTGAGCTGAGCAGCTCCTCTGCTCTCTCATCCAGCACTGAGAGCTTCATCTCTTCCCTTTAACACAAACATCACAATCGGCTTTTCAGGAAGAGAACGGGAACCAAAGAGACTCTTGGTCATGGATCAGATATAGGAAAAAGGAGGGAACCCAATGGCCATTTAACTACTCTGCAGATTTGCTTCTAGGAGGGAGAGGAGCACTGCCAAGGCAGTGCTGGGAGAAGCTGCTGGAGCTCTGTACATCCGGGCTCCAAGTCTTGAGAGACTGTTTTAAAAAGCTGCAGTTGTCACACTTGAGCTCTGGAAAAGAACGGACAATCCACACTGATTGTGCTGGCAAGGAGAGGCAGTCCCTGCCGATGGAGTTGATCTCATGGCATCTTTCCATGGGCGAGAGAATGGCAACAGCTGGAGACCAGGCTGCCCACAAAGCACACGGACACAGCGTGGCCCTCGCTGCAGGAGGGCAGAGCTGCAGCGGGAGGGTCGGAACAGGCTGGGTCAGAATGCAACGCTCCTGCAGCCCCACCACCGCCAGCCTGGACTCCTCCGTGGGTGTCCGAAGCACAGCAAGACAGGGCTGTTCTCACCCACTCATAAAGGTTACTGTGAGAGGCTGGGGTGCAGGGAGGGCAGGAGAAGAGGCAGCTGCTGCTCCTTCCACTCATGCACAGTCCCTAAGGGAAACCCTCCAAGGCCACGGAGCCTGGGGCCAGACGTGGCACCTCCGAGCAATTCTTCTGTCAGCGTGTCCCTCACCCCCAGAGGAAAATGTTGTTTTCCATCAAGATTCACAACTAACCTTTTGAAACAGCAACTTTCTCTCCTAATAAGATGTAATTATCAGCTTTGTGACCCTGAGTCAAGCCTCTCTGAGATTTTCCTGCATTCAAGTAGCTCTTATTCCCTCTTCAGCATCTTCTCCATGGCCAGCAACAGACTCAGCAACTCAATTCCCAGGCAAAGAGCTCTTCAAAAAAAGTGATGGTGGCAAACAAATAGAATTCTAGAAAAATCTCCCTTTTGAGTTAGTTCTGTGCAGGTCTGTCAGCTGCAATACAGCACTGGGGAGTCTGGCCCATGAAAATCCCTTGCTGAGCACCAAGAGGAACAGGGACTGTCCAGCAAGGTGCAGCAGAGCCAAACTGGGCAGAGCTTGCTCAGTGATGATGGGAAGGGGGTATGGCAGCTCCATGTCTCCCTCTGAGGCAGAGACTACAGCAAATGGATATGGTAACGCTCACCTGGTACTTGGATTTTTACCCTCAGATTTAATGCATGTTACCCTTTCTTCATGCTGCAACCAGGTTTAAGAGAACGGCTCTGAGGAAGGGCACTGCCAGCAGATGACTTTGCTGTGCCAGGGTTGGGATCCCCTGGCAATGCTCAAAGCCCCAGCACCCATTTAGGAGGGAAAAAAGGAGGGGTGGGAGGAACTGGTATTCACAGAAACCGTTCCCAAGATGTTGATTTCCCTGAGTCTCCCTGACGTTGTCTGCAGGGACAGACCCGCTCCCGCCGCCAGGATCTCATCCCTTGCCACAGGCTGTGCTCAGCCCCGGCAGCCACAGGGACCTCTTTCCCCTCCTTCTCAGCACAGATTTTCGCGAGCGAGCACTTTCGGCACCTCTCCGCAGCGCCGTGCCCGCCGCACTCACACTTCCCCTGAATTACTCTCCGCGCTCAGAGGGAACGCGCAAGATGGTGCTAAAAATTACTTATTGTGAGGAGCAAGTTTATGCTAGGAAACAGCCACTTCAGAGAAATATATGGCAAATTCAAGCGAGTTGTGCACAGATATTAAATTTGCGAAGAAAAAAAATGCCATTGCCACCTTTATGGCTTTTCTGGCTTAAAAAGTAAGAATAAAAGATGACAATAGCTCTGAAATTACACTGGAGGCTGCACTGACTTTTAACATCGTGAATATCTGTGGGATGCAATGGCATCAGGGAATTCTTTCCACTGCTTGAAACCAAAATGGTACAGGGACAAAAATCCTGTGTTATGCCCAAATTAAAATATTTCTTTGGATCTTGGGAACAAAATTATTTTTTCTGCCATGAAAACCTCTGCACTGGTGGCCAAAGGGTGCTTCAGACTGAAGCAGCTCCTTCGCCCTCCCCTCACACTCCTGTTGCCGCCAATCGTCCTGTCTGCGCAGATTTATGACCTGTCACCTGTGCTGGGATTAGATGTCACCCTTGTCTTTCTATTACCCAGATATTGATAGATCAAACTCCCTGGCCATACGTCGCCTGTCCCTTCAAAGGTTACTGCTGGCGGACACCGAGGATCAATATCCATCTGCTCTGTCACTGACCAGAGGGGACTCGGCAAACGCAGCGCCGGGAGCCCGGCGAGGAAGAATTCGGAATGGCAGCAGAAGTCTGTTGCTCTGCATATCTCAGGTTTTTATTCCACATTTCGAATATGTTTCTAAGAAACAGAACCAGCTGGTCTCTTGCTTTGGTTCCAGCAGCTGATGGTCCACTGCCTAGACAGTAAAAGGTCACTTACTAAAGACTGTCCTTCTCCCATAAGGTCAGAGATTTATCCAAGCGTCCCCCAAGGACACCGGCGTGAGCGGCTCCTCGCTGCACCAGGGAGACAGAAGATCTTGTGTGGAGGATCTGAGGACTCTGAGGGGGCTGTTGGGGGACACTGAGGGACAGAAGCGACGAAGACCAAAAGGGCAGGAAAGGGCAAAGCTGTGAGCGGCCCCTCAGCAGAAATACAGTCAGGTACCCTTCCCTCGTGCTCCCCCTGACACTCAGCCGTCACTGCCAGCCAAGGACACCACCTAAAATCCACCGCTGCCATGCCCCAGCACTGCTTGGAAGCAGCATCAGCAAGGGAGAAGGTTTGACAACACGAGACGGTCCCAGCAGGCTGCTGCCTGCACTCCGTGTGTTTAAATAACACTCAGTTAGCATCAACACACGTTTATTATTAATGGAGCCCTAATACAGAATTTCCTTATCTGCATTTATCTTCCAGCTACATCGCTACCAAGGACACCCACAGCCCAGACCCAAGGAAGGAGACCTTGATTAAACCCGAGTTTCAAACACAGATGGAATTTCCTTTCCCTGCCTTGACTTACTCCATGGGGAGCTAAATCCTGACGAGGAGCAGGTTGCTGCAGGTAAGAGGAGGAAGCACAGATGAAATATTCAGTTTTAACAATCAAAGAGCATGTTCCGTGCATTTCCCTGACCAGAACAACACCTGCTGCCTCACACTCCTTTCTGTCTCTGCCACAGGGGTAAAGCTGCAGCAGCCCCTGCCAAAACCTGAGCACAGGAGGAGAGAATTTACATGTTTGCAGGTTTGTCACCATCATTGTCACCTCTGTTTTTGCCCTGCGGTGGCCGGCAGCTGCCACCTGCCTCGCACCGAGCACGGCACTGCTCACACCCCGAGCTGGCACGTGGATCTGTGCAGGGAGCTCCCCATCTGCTCTCTGTCCGCCTTCCCCTCAGCACAGACCCGTGTTCCCGGGGCTGTCAGTCGGGGACTGCGGCTGGACAGGGGACACAGCGGGGGGACCGTGCCGTGGCACTGTGCAGCAGCAGAGCCCTTCCACAGACCCCACCATTCCAACCCCGCAGCTCCAGGTACTCTCTGTCCCATCCACGCCCTCTGGGATGATGCCGTTGCTATTAAGGTCTGCTGTGGTGCACACTCAATTCCTGGATCCGACAGCACCTGCCCCAGGTGCACCCCGGAACACCGATTCCCATTAGTCAGAGCGATGGGGCTTCCAGTAACAAGGAATCCTGTTTCAAGTCAGATGATGGGTTTCATTTTACTCTAATGAGCAGATACGTCTTATATCCATACCTGTAACCCATTTCTTGCAGACTTTTTCACATCCTTTTTATTTTTTACTGTCAGTAGCATCTGTCACAATGTGCGGCTTAATAATCTCTTTTAAACCCAAGAAATCTGTATTTCCATAAAGCACCCATGATGAATTCTGATCAACATCAGCCTGGTCTCTTCCCTATAAAAAGGACCTTCTTTCAACTGCCTGCATATTTAAGTCTGAAATCTTTAGTTCCCCACTGAAATAAGCAAGGAATAAATGACAAAATAAGTAACAAATGTGCAAACCTGTAGAAAACGTCCTCAAAGCAAAGGACCAACAAAGAATACACTGGAATACTGTGTTTTCTTGGGGTATCCTGGCCTATTCCCACCCTTTGGCTCAGCATGCAGCCAGCCTTAAATACAGCACTGTCCTTGCCATGTTATACACAGGAGCGACTCTGTGAGCCTTCCCCAAAACACCCGCCCAGCTGTTATCCCAAAACTGTGATGTAAAAGCAGAAGGCAAAACATTTACCAGCTGGAATGACTACGAGCTTGTACATGGGAGTGACCCGTTCACACTGAATGCTCGAGGACGAGCCCTCCTCCACAGATTAAGCTGAGTTTCTTTTGCCCTTTGAAGTTAATTCCCAGTTTGCCATCAGGGGAGGAAAGCTGATCTCGCTTCCCATGAATTCCCAGCCTTTGGAGTGGCTTTGCCCACAGGCGTTACCTGTCCACTCCCTGGGGGGAGTGCACATGAGAATGCCACAGTCCTGGAGCCCTGCTGTGCCCACAGTCATCTCCCTGTCCACCCGTCACCTGCAGGAACACCGTGCCATGAAGAAGGGCACTGTCTTTAGGGGCCTGTTCCTTCACTTTCTTTTCTTTCAAGTATGTCCCCCCACCTTAAAATTTCTTTGTAGACCACAGACAAGATCTTTTCTCAAAGAACAACAGACCCCCATCAGCGACAGACACTCCCCCCAAAAACGGGTGAAAGAATCTCAGCAGCAACGTTACGATCGAAGTGAGGACTCCTTCCAATTTCTACTTCCCAGGAAGGATAAAAAGGTATAAGAGAAGCCTTTAGTCGAGATCCCAGATCAGACATAATGATGAATGCTCACCTAAAGGGCAACATATTTGTAAGTTTTAAGTCTCTTGCAACACCAACTGTCCTGATTCATCCCCACGATAAAGGCAGCTCTGAGAGCTATTTTACCATATTTATTATTTCACAGAGGAGGAAGAAAAAACGTGGAATCAGCCCTCAATCTGCCACCCGTCGGATTTATAAATGTTAGTATAGGACCAGTGCTAATATCTTTAAACATTAATCTCCTCATTGCAGATCCTGCACGTCCCCCTTCAGCCTCCGCCCAGTGGCTCATCCAGGCTCAGGGAAATAAAATGCATTTTGGTATTTTTTTCCCTTCATCTATGGGATTTGTTTTGACTAAAACCATGAAAAGAAGAGAAAGGGCAGATGCTCCTGAACACATTCCTGCCTGCTGTCAGTGCTTTGCCAGCTGAGTGGAAGGCACAAAGCTCTGCTCCAGTGTTTATTTTTAAAGATGCAGCTTGCCTGATCCACGCTCATTCCTCACGCCTTGTTTTCAATAGAGACTCTGTTCTCTTTGCTGGCTGCCAGGACAAAGGCAGAGCTGGGAGGAAGGGAAGAGAAACCGTGTTCTGCACACGAAAATAAACCCTTGGGTTTATAAACTGCATTAGCCCAATGCCTCTCACTGCCTCTGCAGGTGCAGCAACAGGACCGTAAAGCATGTGGCCAAAAAAATACAGTAATGATGAGAGAGAAAACAAGCCTGGATATGGTCCTCATCCCACCTTCCTCAAATCTGCACCCAAACCCCCTCAGATGCCTGCCCCATCCCACAGCAGGCACACCGAGCACAGCACTCCTCTCTCAGCAAGCTCTTTGTAAATTTTATCACTTATTTCTTAAAGTTGCAATTGCCTTTTAAAATTAGATTGTATTTAGTTCTTAATTAAATCGTCATCGTTCTACAAAACCCCACAGGCTTTGAGGTTTAGATTGTCATTTTAAACAAAAGTAAAATGGTAAATGCCTTTTCCATCCAACACCATTAGGTATAATTAAGCAATGGGTAAAGCATACATCGTGCTATAAATGTCATTTAGTTTTACAGTGAAACTCATCAACATTTATCAAAACACTGCCTCAAGAAAGAACGAGACAGCTCCAGAGAGTGACTTCCATTCGCTGCTGCCTTTGAAGCGTCTGCTCCGAGGGAGAGCTGCAGCAAGAAGAGCCTTCCCATTATATATTTTTATCTTTTGGGCTGAAATGTTCATTTTCTGCCACGTTCCCATACGTGGCAAGATGGGTGGTGCGTAGCCATCGTGCACCAACATTTGGGAAGGATGTCCTGGAGAGCCCCAAAGGCAGGGGTGGGATGAGCAATCTCTGGCAGAACAGAGCACAAGGTAACGCCAGAGCCCGTGGGAAAGGGAACTTACGGTGGGGGCAGGACAGTGCCACTGCTCCTCCCTGGGGACAGCGTCCCTGTCACAGCACCGCAGAGCACGGGGCTGCCCAGCAGACTCACACCTGTCCCCACAGCCCTGTCCCACAGCGTTCTGCAGGCGGGAAGGCTGAGATAAATGGCATTTCATTCCTGCTTTCAGGTGAGGCGCCTCTGAGCCGCCACCAAAGGGACGTGAACTGTAAAGAAAGACAAACACCAGCAACGCACAGCGCCAGGCACCGCCGCGCCGCTTCTATTTTAAAATCTCAACATTCCTTGTGTTCTCCCGAGAAGCATTAAAACAGTCAAACTGAGCCCATTTAGAAGCAATTTTCAATTTACTGCTCCTCGATACCCACACGGCAAACACCAGCAGGCACCGGCTCCATCCATAGGGATCCAGGCACCCAGTTGCCTGTGCCGAGCCTGACGCTGCAGCTCCAGGCACCAGGCAGAAAAACAGATTTGAAATTGATGTTTCATCATTACCCATCATTAAAAAATTATGCTGTTGTACAATCTCAAAGTAGCAAGGAGTGAACGTTGAATGCCTCTGCAAGTGTTATTAATTCTCCCTCCCCGCCGTGGTGCAGAGGGGTGTTTTTGGGCAGTGAGGTTCTCTCCTCCCTCTCTTCCTCCTCCTCCTCCTCTCCCTGCCACCCCGAGCCCCCGGCACGACGGCTCTGCCGCAGCCGCTCTCTGCTCCGACATCTCCTTGCACCGTGTTGGCAAGGCAACAGGAGCGCAGGGCTTTGGGGAGCGCCCGCAGAGGGGAGCAGGGAAGCGCTGCAGCCCCCAGCAAGGGCCCAAGCACTGCCTCGCTCCACACCTGCACCCTTCCAGAACTGTCCGAAGCTGTTCCCGGCACGGGGCTGTCCAGTGCTGCTGGGACCCAGGGGGCAGCCAGTGACCCCTCAGAGCAGCCACGGGAAACCGTCCGCAGCTCCCTCTGGAACCTGCACACGTGTTACAGCCAGGGTTCGGCCAGAACTCGAGCAGTTCCCACCCCAGCCCTCTGGCTTAGAGCCTGCCCTCGCTGCCTGCCTGCAGACACCGTTCCAACGGGACACGTGCTGGGAACAGCAGTGGCTACAAAGCGAAGGCGATACCAGGCACGAGAGAGCCATGCAGTGCTGGCCATCTTATGGAAAACCCCTCCAAAAGCAGTGAAAATACCCAAGAAACTCATTCTTCCCCCATTTTTTTTTTGCCCTTCTTGTTCTCAAGCAAGTATTTTCCATCTCTTACGCTCTCTCTCGCCTGTGGGAAGCCCTTGCTGGCAGCCTGCACCGGGATGTCCTTAAGATCAGGGCAGGCAGCGGGGACAGCAGGAGGACACACTTTCTGCTGCTCCTCTCCCACATTTCCAGGCTCAGAAACAAATGAATTTTGGTCAGCGTACACTTGTACTCCCCCTCAACAACCCTCCTCCTGTCCACAGGCACTGTCAGGACTACCAGCAGGGAAACAAACTCCCAAGCTCCAGCCCACTGCAGTGTCCCGAAGGAGAAGGGAGTATGGATTTACAGGTGAGCTGGAGTGAGCGGTACAGCCAGGGATTTTGGAAATGGACACTACCATCCAGCACCAATCCTCCAGGTCACCTTGTCTGAAAACCGCAAATACAGTTGAGGCCACTCCACCAAAAATCTGTCTTCTTAACTGCTTGAAACTAAATTTAAAATGCATGTATGCAGCGTTCCTCTCTGCTCGCTATTCTGAGCTTCTCCTTTGGCCTTATGATAAAAGAATGCAGGAAATTATAGCCAACCTTCCCCCAGCCCGGAAAAGGGAATTAATTACTGCAAGCACAAAGTCAGCGCTCTTCCAATAAACCAATGCAATCCATCCAGGCACTGAAAAGCAAGGAAAACATCCTGGGGGCTCGATACCTTGCTAGCCATTCACAGCATGCGCCGCCGTGGATATTGCAGAACAGCTGTGCCCGGGACTATCACAAAGCCAACATTATCTCTGCCATTATTAGAATTAAATAAAGCCTCTCCTTCTCGATGTGCACAGGATTACAAACCACCTCAAACCCCTGCAGGCTCTCGCCACGCCTAGCCCCACGGCGGCTTTACTGCTTTTAGCCAGGATTAGACGGACCGCAATGACCAGTGACAAAGTTCCTCAGCGTGGCAAGCTGCCACCACCCCCTCAGTCCTCCCACAGTGCCCCAGAGCAGCTCTCTGGAACATTCTGAGGAGCCCAGGGAGGGATTTGGGGCTGGGGGGTCACTGCTCACATCCCAACACCGGCTTTTTCAACCCTGCTCTCCCCTCACCGCCGCTCTTCCCTGTCCTCCCGGGCACAAACCTGGGCAACACAGGGAGCCCCCAGAAAAATCTGGTACACCGCTTTTTTGCTGCAATTTTGGACAAACCTGCTCTCTCATGCCCACGAGGGAGCAGCCGGGCAGCACAGGGCTGGTGTCTCCCCAGGCCAAGGGGCTCGGTCACCCAGCACGAAGCTGGCACTGAGCACTGCTGCAGGTGGAACCAGCCGATCACACACACAGCCTCCCTCCTTCTATTTGTACACACAGTAAGTGTATTTCAAATAAAAATACACTCCAACCATCAAAGCCAGGCAGGCTCCAACCCTCCTGCTGCCGTGTCACAGGAGACATGAGACCTTTTACAGATGTTGCCAACAGCAGCTGAAAATCTACCAGACATTTGCTTAGCATTTCTTGAAAGAACAGTTTCAATTAGACACATTCTTCACAGTTCTCTTCTCAAACCCCAACAGTTTGAAGAGATCTGCTTGTTTTTGCCAAGTTTTCATGAACTGTAAGCCTGGCCCCCTCACACTCAGCACATCAAGGGTAGGATATTTAAAACAAGGCTCATTTTCAATGGAAATGCTCCACAATAAATAACTCAGCAGTGCCGTTGTGAAAATTTCAGATTTCAGCAGTTGACTTTTAATCAGGAGCTGCATTTGCACCCGAGAGCAAGAGAAATCCTCCCCTTAATCACTTGCATTTAAAACCACTTTATAACACCTGCTCTAACTCAGGGCACGGTCTGTCCAGAACACCCCTCCTTAAGCCCCAGCAACCCCAACCTTCCAGCAAACGCTGCTCTCACCAAACTGGATGACACACCACATCTTGGAGCTACAAATGAAGGACAATTCCTCATGGGTATTTTTCTAGCAAGGCGCTGAAATGACAGTCTGGCTCAGGCTGGCTTTTAAAAGCAGTTTATAAACGTTAAAAGGGTTTTTGCTGAGGAACCACTTGGGCAGATCCTGTAGTGAAGGTGCTTTTTTGTTGGAGATTATTTTTTTGCTAAACCTCTCAGGGCTGTGTGTTTCTGAAGGGTTTGCAGGCAGGCAGCTACTCTGGAGCATGGGTGTCATCAATCACCGGAGTCAGGCACTCACCGGGTTCCGCCTCCAAAGTTACACCAACAACTCGCCCAGGCCTGAGCCCCAGCATCCTCCCTGTGAGCAACACTCCTCCCTCAGCTCACCTCCTCAGGCTGCGCCTTGGAGTCATTACCCTGGGATAACCATCCTGTGAATGGAATGTATTAAGCTCAGCTGACGAGATAAAACACTCAAGTTTTGTGGAAAAATGCTTTGACACAGACACCATATGCTCAACACCCACAAGGAGGCAGGTGACTTCAACCAGCAAAACTTCCTTTTCCTACTGCCTGTGATTAATTTGGGAGCAGCTCGTCCTGCTCTCATACCCTGAACACAGGGATCTAAGCAGCGTGCATGGGAATGGATCATGGAGCACAACAGGTTCTTCTCCAGCTGGGGCTGAATCCTCACCGTGGATACCCCGCGGCAGCCGCGCAGGGTGATGAACGGCTTTGGAGTTTGGGCTGCTTATGAGAACAAAACAAGCCATCTTGAATCTGAAGGTTTTATGGGTATGCCGTTTCATGTAATTTCCCAAAAAAACGAATTACATTCTGCTCATTAGCAAACGCCGCTGCACAAAGCAGAGGGCTCTGCAAGCGGATTACACGCGGCAGCGCGGGGACAGCGGATAACGACTCCAGTCAAATTCTATTTTAATGCGCCCAAAGAAACAATAGCGCAATCAAACGGGGGGAGGGAATCAGAAAAGAAGGAAATTCATCTGCTGTACTCCTCCTTTCCATCCGAAATGCAATACAAGGAATTAAACTTGTCACTCTCAACTGCAAACCACACGACAGAGTGGAACCACGTGCGGTTGCCTCTGGCACCAGTGAGCCCAGGAATCTGTCCTGGCACTGCTGACCGGAACATGTGGGAGTGCTGGCTTGCAGGCTGGGAAGCACTGATTCCCTGAACCTTGCACCAACTATTTTTTTTGGGGAAACTGCAAGTTTGCAATCATTTACCCCAGACTGGCAGAGCCTTGTGGAGACACGAGGACGCAGAGCGTTATTACGGGCACTGTACTGGTGCCGTGCCTCAGACTGAGTCACAATCCACACTGTACCTGTTGTCTTACTCAAAATCCCAGGGACAAGTGTTTCACTCTGGCTCACAGGGTTTTTGGTTTGTCTTCTAAACAAACATCAGCAAAATGTTCTCTGATAGGCAAGTTACCCGCACAGACGCAAACAGCCCATCCCTGAGCAGCCCCAGCAATAACTCACTGCAGAAGCCAAAGCAGTTCTTATTCCAACTTCACTTCTTATTTGGAACCTACCAAGCTCCAGAGGAAACACTGAAAATAGGGAAGCTTTGAAACACTCCAATCCAAATCCCAGGTTGGTATATAAATGGGAGCTTGGCCACGAGGACGTGAGGACAGCTACCCGTCTACGTGACACGGTGTCTGTCACCAGCACCAGCCTGCACCCACTATCCCACTGCTGCTTCCCAAAGACTAGCTGGGGCAGGCACTTTTGGAAACAAGCAGCTCAGTCACAGCAACTCCTCCATCTCCTGCCACCCCACAGCTACCGAGGATGGTGCTGGCGGCCAAAGAAGCAAAACCTTCCAAAGCAGAGGGCGAGCGCTTTGCTACGCTGAGACTCGCTCGGCTGAGAACACCACTTGCAGCACTTTTCTGGTCCAAAGAAGGCTCAATCGCGCCTCGTTCCCATCGCCAGAAATCATTAATGGTGAAACCCCAAAGAGCTGCAGCTTCTCAGCCCTCTTCCCGTGCTGCCACCCCGCTCCCTCGGCCAGAGCTGGTCACACTGCCAGAGCCGGAGGGAACAGGGAACGTTCCCAATGGTGATCCCAATTAACGAGCCCACAGCTATTCACGTTCAAAGGCTTCGCAGCTTCCATTGAACATTTCCCTTTTGTCTTCCTGTCCCTTCCCAAAGCGAGGGCTCATTACTGCTGCAGCCCCGGCTGTAATTGCTTGGGAATGCGGCTCTCGGCACAATACCCCAGAGAAGCTGCTTTATGAGGCTCCTCATGCTACTGAAGAATGCCGTGAAAACCCCAATCCCAGATGTCTGGCTCCGAACCAGGGAACTTGGCCGGCCTGACGAGATTTCCATCGTGCTGCTGCGGCATCGTGCTTACGTAAGGGCGGCACTCACAAAGGGACACTGTAAAACAGAGACGCTGTCACCGCTGCCGTGGGCCGGCTCCCCTCACAGGGAACAAGCTTCGACTCTCGGCAGCACCTTTTACCTTTCGTGCCCTGCACAGGACCTAGAAAGAAATTCAGCACCTGCACTTAAGTTTTACCTGAGTGAAACCACGAAGGCACCTTCTGCCCACAGGGAATGAGCAGTCAGAACATCTTAGAACAGGGCAGGGTCAACAAACACCCTTCTGCCTGCCGGGGTAGTGGCCAGATGTGCCAAACTCAGGGCATTTTGGCAGTGTGGATGGTCAGAGTCATGGGGCAGCCTGCCAGCTGTTCCTCACAGGAGACCAACACGTTACAGCAAGGAAAAACACCTCATGGGCAAGCTCTTCAGCATCACAGAGGCAAAGTGACAACACTCTTCTTGGAACAGAGAAACAGGTCAGAAACAGCCTCAGAACTGCAGCAAGAGAATTACTTGTGCACCAACGCTCCCCCAGTAACGGGCAACCAAATGACACAGTGGAATTATCCACGTTAACAGCTCTCACGTGGCTTAGAGCACTTAGAGCAGGGTTTGGGGAAATTCCACGTGTTCCAGTTTCTGCCTGCAGTGGAAGGGATGACCAAGGGCAGTGGCAGGCAGCATCACCAGAAAAGCACCAATTTCTCTGCAGCAAACTGTCACCCTGTAAGGATCCTGCTCCTGCCAGGACAGCCGTACATCCCACCCAGCAGAACACAGGAGAGTGCTGCCACAGGAACTGCACTACCCAGGGTGTCTGCAGCCGCAGCGCTTCAGTGCCAGCAGCACTCCAGGAACAGAAAATAAACAGAGTGAAGCCTCTCAGGGAGAGCGCCAAGCTCAGAAAGCCAGCCCTCCGTGTGGCACCAGGAGCTTCCTCTGCGTCCCCAGGATGCTTTGGCACACCTGGAGACACAGAACTGCTGTCCACCGCTAAGAAAAGGATTTTTCTGAGTTCAGCACGCCTTCTGCTGCCATTATTTGTGTCACCAAACACAACCCATGTAAGACATGCCAATGTGTCACAGGTACCCCGTGCCACCTGTGATGCGCACGGAGCTCTCTAAACCAACACTTTCCAGCCCCGAAATGCACCTCCTCAGCAGCAGAGGAGGGAAAGCTGCTCTCCTGGCTCAGGGGGCAAAGCCAACTTTCCCAAACCACCCTCACTGTCCCACCAGGCAGGAGCACTCCAACCCTGCCAAGGACAGGGGAAAAGGAGAAAGTAGAATTGACTGGGAAAAGGACGTAGGGAAAGTCCTGAGCCAGAGGCTCCAGACCACAGGAAATGCAGGTCTTTACTCATTGAAGACAAAGCTGAATTTTCCTTGTTTGTCAGTTCGGGTCCTGCTGCCACATCCCTTCTTCCCCCAGGGGGTTACAGAGGAAGGTTTTCCGCGAGTGACACCCATGGCGTTTGACAGATTGTCCTTCTGCGAGAGGGAAATGGAGGATCGGGCTGCTAAAAGCATCAGCCTGCTTATCAATCTACGAGCAGCATCTTTAAAGGTCACAAGTGGGAAAAAAAATAAAAAATCAGCTACTCATTCTAATTCCTCGCAAACAGGAGCTCGTTTTTCACAAATCCACCCTGCCGTGCTCGGTAACGTGACCTTTCACTTACAAAGAGAACAGCCAATTTCTGACTCTTGTGCGTTACCCTCCCTTCTTTTCCATAAATTAAACACAGCCTTTGTACCTCCTAACAGGCTTTTCCAGCAGTCCCCTAAAGCTGCCACAGCTGTTCTGGTTTTGGTCCTGCTGAGGGTCTGGAGCCCACTCAATGGGCAAATAGGGAAAAACAAAACTTCACTGAAAAATGGTGTCTGCCACCACAGGAGTGCTGGAAGCCAGTCCAATCCCCAACTTTGCCAACACTTTATCAGTGTGATACTGGCCTCTCCAATGGGAATTTTAAATGGTACCTGGTATATATGAAGACAATACAAAGCAAGGAAACCTGACAATAAGAACACGACCTGTTCTCTCCACACCTTTCCATTTCTCAACATCTGCAAAAAAACCAAATCAAAACTGGAGCCAAGTTGGAAGACATGGGCAAGTGGAGCTGAGTACAACCTGGAGGACTTGTGGAGCCCTCAGGGCAGATCACAGCATGCCTTTTTTCAATCCTTGTCTGTTTTTAACTACTCCAGACTGCCAAACCCAAACCACAAGCGCCCCAAAAAGCCACTTTAGGGCTGGGGGTGCTGACCGGTGCTCCCACCCAAGCAGGCAAAGGAACAGAGTTATCACCTCCTACAACACGGTATGTACCCACAAAGAGGTTTAACAGGACTTGCCTGAAGGCCACATGTGCAACACAATCGTTACATTTTGGCAGCAACAGATGTTGGCAATGGGAGAGGAGGTTGATCTTCAACTCCTGTACTCACTCATAAGAACCTTCAGTGCTCGTACGCTCTTTGCCCACTCGCCTGCACAGCTTCAGCTCTGACAGGAGCAGAGCCCACGACATTCACCACGGCTGCTCTGCAATTATCTCTGATTTCAATTTTCTCGGCATTCTGATGCTAAAGGTATCAGAAATATCAGCATGGGATTCCACCCACACCCACTGCTGCCCAACTTCATTTTGGTCAGAAATGCTCCCACATCTCCAGCCAGCCTGGCAGTTCCTCCTGCCTGACAGATCAGCTTGAGAAGGGGCTCATGCTGTCCTAGAAACCATCCTTCAGCCTGGGGATGACCAAGGCTCCTGAGGCATGCTCTGGAGGCATGAGATAACCACCACCATCTCCTGGAAAACTTTATCCTGTCAGCGCATGCCAGGCTGGACAGCGGGAGAGCACCTGAAGCCGCAGCTGTTCACCTTGCACACGTGTATGGCAGAGCGAAGAGAAGATCATACTGGTCCACCCAGGTCGTGCTAACAAGCAGATTCTGTAAAAATACCCTGTATTCCTCCTATCACCAAAAATGGGAAGGTAGTAGCAGCCCTCCCTCGGCTCTGCTCACAGAGGAGGGCGGTGAGTGGGTTCTGCTGAGCCATCAGGACCAACACCATTGGAGTGCTGATGAGCGACGCGGTTACAGCCCAAGGCAGCGCGTAAGGAGCTGTGGGAGGGGAACAACTACATTTGCATTGAGTTGTGGGAGCTCTTGAAGGGGATCTGGCAGATGACTGCAATTCTCTCCACCCCCAGTCCTCTGGAGGTGAGTCAAAGATGAGTCAAGGGCTGCGGGCAGAGGTGAGCATGTAACGACCACGCTCGGCTGCGGCCGACCAGCAACATCAGCATCTTCCCCAAGTCATTGAGCGACCTCGTCTCCAGAGCTAATGCCGTTCCATACGTCCATGAATTATTGATCCCAGTCGCTCTATCAATTGCAGGAGGCAGAGGACATCACAGGCAATGCAACCTGTGCGAAAGCAACGCTGGAAAACTCAGTACAAAAGAAAAAGCCTCATTTTACAGATTTCAGTTGAGTTGTGTGTTGCCAGCAACTCCCTTCATCCATATCGTTGTCACTGGTATTTTATATCAGCTCTGTGCTTTTAATCCTAACTTTGTCTGGAAAATATTTCTGAGAGCAGCCTTTGTTTGCCACCCACCACTGCAAGGCTGCTGCCAGCTCCCGTAGCGGCACCGCCGACAGCATGTGCCAGATGAAGAGAATGGCACGTACCTGTCAGTCTTTGTCAGAGCAGCTATTTCTGGCTTAGGTTTACATGCACAGTCTCCTGCAAGCTGCTTGAAATCTCCATTTTATAGAGGGATCTGATGCTACCTGAATGCTGGCAGGTATCGGCACACTGACAGCGAGCGGCCGGCACCGTGGGGTCCAGGCTTAGGTTGGAAAGGGCTGACTACAATGCTCAGCTCACAGCTCATTTCTTCATAGATTTAATTAACTCAAAAGCCTTTTGCCTCCACACTTGCAAAAAAAGCATTTTACATCTTAAACTAGGGATAACAAGGGCAGTAGGGCTAAATCTCCAATCGATGTACAGACACTGCAACGCTTAGGAAGAACTGATGAGAAACCAAATAAAAATGCTCTTTTGTGTTCGTCAGCCCTGTTACGCTCCAACATTTCATCCTCTGTTGTGCTTCAGAGCTCCAGCACAGTGGTCTGTCCTGGGGAAGCCTTTTGGACCAGATCTTTTGATGTACCTTCCTGAAAGGTGGCCTTGAATGACTAAATACTGTATGGAGAAACACAACCACACCCCAATGCCTGCTCAGGGAAGGTCCACGGATGAACACCTTCCCCAGACGGTGCTCAGCTGCTGCTGAGGCTCAGCCTACTCTGGCTACCAAAAATAAAAATGAAAGGTTTGGGAACCAGCCTTTTTGACGAAGGCGATGTCCAGCACCGTGATACGCTCACCACCACCTTCCCAGAATGACTCTCTTCTGAAAATAGAAACAGACTCCTGTCTGCAATTGGAAACACTTTAAAACAGGCAGAGGGAAAACTTGTTTTTGTGTTTAAGCATGTGCAAAATGTTCAGAAGGATTAAACCTGGCTGAGACGCCTGTGTTACCAAACCAGGAAAAACTTCTCTCAGGACAAAGTTCCCCACTTTATATAGACTCGTCACAGCTTGTGCCCACCTGAGCGGGTTCCACGGATCACACGTGGCCCTGCAGGGCCTGATGTCAGCTCCTGTTTGGAGGAGGACTCCTGCACACGGGTGCCTCAACCTTTTCAAAGCCCGTTCCCAGCTGTGGCACTTCCTGGAGCAGGACCTGGGGACACAGAGCACGGCAGCCCTGGGACAGCTCAGCTGAGCACCAGTGCCCGGGACACTGCCTTGGAGGTACCAACAGCCACTGCCCCATCCCACGGAGCAAACACAGTGTCATGAACAAAAGAGATGTTTAAAAGTCCATCCCCTCATGTGCACAAGGAGAGAGGTCATGCAGCTCACAGGTAACACAGGCACTGCCAGTAGAACTCGGGGTTGCTGCAATTTTCACTTGGCCAAGTGCCCTCGCAAAGTTCTCACCCCAGGAAAAGTACCGGATTCTGGCTTTCCCGGTACAGTGATAATGCTCTGTTCCATTTGCACAAGAGCTACTTCTCTTCAGTAATGGCTACAAACTCTGATCCTTACCACAATCTGCCTCCTCGCCCGCACCAGCATCACTTCGGGATGAAAGCTGCAAAGGTGAAAGAGTTTCCCAACTGAAATTGTGAGAGCGGCCTCGAAAATAGCATCACACTAAATCCCGCAGCCAGTGAAAAGCCTCAAAAGGCATTTGCTGCACGTGGACTCTTTGAATCCAGCGACTTCCCTTTTCAACCCCTCGAGTACACTGAGCAGCGAGAGAAAACTCTTCCAAACGCGGTAAAATAAAGTTCAGAGAGAGGTGCTGAATGATTTTCAGTGCTCAAGTCAGACATTCTAATACTGGAGCTGGAACATCCCTTAAGTAATTGTAACAATTTTTTCTCCCACCTTCCCTCCAAGGCCAGAGGCCACTGCTGAGGGGCACGGCTGATCCCTTAGAGCACACACACAACTGCTCACCACGTGTGTCTTTTTTTAATTACATGACACCAGGAATGGCTGAAACCACTGTAAGTGTGTAGAGAACCCATCAGTACAGAAGGTGCTGTTGAAAGCCAGGAACTCCCTGGTTTCCATCTGGAGCAGAGCTGTAAGACAGGCTGCTAAAGAACTAACCCACCTTTCTGCAGCAGTTGGGTATCTGGGACAGTGGGAGACTGGCAGCTGCAGGCTCTGCCACACCCCCACGTGCCCAGCTCCCGGAGCCGTTAATCCCAGAACGTCAGCAGCTCGCGCAGGGATATTTCATACTTCCCTCTATCCCAGCTGGGACTGCTCTCGCGGCCCTCAAGACCACAAAATGTTTACGGGCTGGAAAAGGATTCAGCTGCTGGTCTGAAACTGGAGGACAGCAACAACGAAGAATAGAAGAGAAGCCAAGTTGCCATGGCTGAGGTGGGAGCGCCAGAAATGCGTGTGGGGAATGCAGAGGCTGTTGTGGCTTCCTGTTCCCTCCCGCAGGCAGGGAAGAGCCCACCAGGCAGCGGGACAGGGCACACACAACAAATAATCAGGTTTGAGCATCCCTTCCCCTATGGAAGCCAAACTCGGGATTCCAGGGTAAGAAAACAGGGATCAAGGCATCCCTGGGGTGGGGGAACCATCCTCAGCACGGCACCCTCCCGCTGGGAACATCCCCCTGCACCGAGCGGCGTCAGGGAGCCTTTTATCAGGGATACGCCGGATAAAAGCTCCGCTTCTGTACGAGAGTGACCGAATCTACAGGGATATTCCGTGCAAATTGTCTGGTTAGAATAATAAATAGTGGCTTCGCCTTATAATGTCGGCCGCGCGCAACACGTTCATTTGTGATCCGAGGCTCCGATTTAAGGGAGGAAGAAAGGATCCTCGCCTGCCTGGAGATAAACTTAAGTAAATAATGTTTGCCATCAACTCCAAATGAAGAATGACAGTTAAATTTTATAATCATCTTCACAGCTCCAGGACTTACTTTATATTTTCTCAGGCTCATGACCCAGGGGTTGTCATAGCAACTAGGAAATCCTACCTTATCAGCCTCTTACATTTACATTCCTTACGGCTGCTTCCCTTTATGAATTAAATCCATCACGGTCTTCTATTCTCCAAATAAGAAGTTCTTAGGATTATCTCGCAGAAACAAGGATCAAATGCTTTGATTGAAACACTATGCAAAAGCTAATTCACTGGTGGTTTTCTTTAAGGGAAGATTGACTGTGCTACAAATAAATGGCTCCCATCCAAGCGTGCAGTTGGCAGACACTCGCAAAAAAAGTTTAGAGAGCAAACACGGTTTGTGCAGCGTGTTCATGTCGCTGGAGAATGTTTCTACATCTGGACAGTAAGAAGGGCACCTGCTCGGCCAGGCGCGCTCTTCTTTACAGAATGTAACAAAGATTCCAGAGGAAGAAATCTAAACACACCAAATACACGTGGCCGTCCAGCACGGGACAGAACCTGGGCACTGCTGAGCGCCCGGATACTCCAAGCACACACCAAGAACACAAAGGCGGCTGGCTTGCAGACACCGAGCCCATCAGCCTGGGTGTCTGCTCAAAGACAAGACGTCGCCAACAAACAGCATAAAGTTCCATTATACATAGTTACATATATAACTGGGTGGTGGGAGAGACCATTTAATTGCTTAAATTCGACTTTTCCACATTGAATAGGCCCAGGTTCAGAGCCCAGCTCAGTATTCAGAGAGAGCAGCAGCAACATCGCTTGTCTCTGTCCTAAACAACACAGAAATAAAATAAACTTTAATTCCCAGAATGTTTTCTGCAGGAGTCTCTTGATTAACAGAACTCCTATAAACTGTAATGAATTTCAGAAAGGCAACTCTGCAGTTACAGACCTACAGGCATCAAGAGTTTAATTTACTTAATGTACTTTTTATTCATTACTGGTCCTCCACGAGAAGCTGATCACCAACTTGCAGAGTGCATTGCTTAATTATCCATGCTGCACTTCTTCAGATGAGAACTATTGGAGCTGCCTGTCAATACGGCAGGCGGGGATCGATTGATGCAGCCAGAGCCATGCCGCCGGAATGCCAAAGACCGGCAGCGGCCCCACGGAGCGTGCACGGAGCAAAACAATCAGAAACTCATCTCACTGACTGAAAACCCTTTCTGTTCCCAGCGATGGTATCTGCTGCATTCACAGATGGTGAGCAGACCCCAGCACTCTTCTTCATGCGCCATACGTCTCACTCAGTGCAAACAGCTCCTCAACACCTTGTCCGGGCAGCCTGCACCAGCAGTACACCCATGTTTTTGCTTTATCTCTGTCCTCCACACAGAGAGGACAATGGAAATGTGTGTTCCAGTCTGCCAGCTCCCTCAGTGCCCCAGGGAACAGGTCCTTAAGTCAGAACTGGTCCCTCAAGAGGTCTGCTCACCTACAGAGGCCCGGTGAGGCTGAGATTCAGAACAGCACACAAGGTCAGCACAACATATCACCTCAACGCCAGCAACTCAATAAACACAAATTACGGTTCCTTTGGCATCAGCAAACACAGACAAAATCTGCATTTCCAAGGATTAAAGGTCCTGGCAAGCTCCAGGGCTGGCCTAGGGTGCCGTTCTGCAGAGAGATCTCCCCATCCAGACTGAAATCCTCCCCACCGACATGGTCACCAACTGCAGGGTTTCACACCTCACCTCTCCCTTCCCAGCAGCAGCGGTGCTGATTTCAGGGAGAGCTGTGACAGCCTGAAGGGTGGTTGAGGATCTGTGCCCTTGGAGCCACATCCAAGAACGATGCCCAACGAGCTGCATTTGGTCTGAGACGTGGCAGTGTGAGCCTGGGACAGGAAAGACTCTGCTCAGCCGAGGGCAGGGCTGGATCTGCTGGTGGCAGCCTCCATCGGAGCGCCTTCCCCGGAATATTCACAATCAGTGGATCAATAATTCATTATATAATGTGATAAAAGGTAATCCACTGTTTGAAGTCACAGCTTAAACAAACTCCACTCAGTTACAGTCCGGTGAGGTCTCACTGAGCTCAAGATACCCAGAGAAAGGCAGGAAGAGGCAGTGGGAAGGGACAGATACATCCCTGTTCCAAAACTTCCCCTTCTCTGCTGAACAGAAACTATTTACAGCTCCAAGCTAAGCCAGAAGCCCTTTGCAAAGGGATGCTAATTCAATATGAAGTAACATAAGTCAATATTCTTGTTTCCCCTTTCATCCTTTCAGCCAATATAAACTAATACAAATGATAATGACATGGCACCCATGACCCCTTCAATATGCTGCTCGTGTTGGCAGCTGAGTGTTGATTCTCCCCTTAAGCAGACAACTTAATTTGAGTGAAAATTAACTCTGGGCGTAGGAATACCTAAATTGTGTCAGTGCAGAGCTGCTGACACACCCCAAACAGCAGCACCACGTGTAATGCCCCTTTTTGAGACTATACACTGGATTTTCAATGCCAACCAGATGCTTTGCTTGAGCAGCCAAGGCTGGAACTCAAGCACATAAAGCAGGGACGCAAAGCTGATTCTGAGGGGATTGGATCAGCCTTGCTGTCATTTCTGGACCATTTGCCAAAGGTGTCAGAACTGGGAATACGAAAGGTGCTGAAGCAACCAGACCCTGAAGTACCAGATTGTGAGAGGCAAATGCAGCTTGCGCTTCCTTGGGCTCCTCATCTGCCTCAATTCATCAGGAAAACCTCAAAAAGATAAGTATCTATACCAAAAAAGGTCTGTACATTCCCAACCACCTCACGGGCACAGTAAGCGCCAACGGAGAGATGCACGTGAAAGGGAAAATCAAGCCTCCCACCTTTGCTGGCATCCTCCGAGCATCACAAACGCTTTAGCAAAGCTGGTGGCCACAATAGGGGCTTGTTCTTCGCATAAAAGGCCACAGCAGCGCACAAGAAACCCCGCTGATAGTTAAAAGGCACAGATCCAAGGTCAGCCAGGCTGGGAGCCAAGGCTCCAGCAATAAACTGCCAGATCTGTTCTGAAGTGGGGAAAGTAAAAGACCTTTTAATTGTAGAGCTCTAGAAGTCTTCCATATTAATTTAACATTCACCTTGAAAGGTGATCTCTCTGCAGACCCTCCGCAGAGCACTGAGGACGGGGGAGACCACTGGCAGCAAGGAGGAATGCTTCTCCCCAGTGTTTAACCATGTGATAATCAAGATTATAAGAGAAAGGCCACCAAATTGATGTCCCAAAGCCGGCCATCACGAAGGCAGCATGCCCAAAGCTCCTGCAAGCCTGTTCATGCCTTCACACCCTGCCCCATCCGTTCCCAACATGAACATCAATCCCGCACCTGAGGATCTGTACGTTCTACAAAAATAGTTACCGTGGGAGAGGCTTTGTTCGTAAACTGAGTGAGAAAGTTCATTACATGATAAAAATTCCAACCGTGCTACTGGGATGTAAATTGCCTTCGTACCCAGAGCTGACATCTTAAACAGTTTAATTTAGGTACCGCTCTCAGCAGCGTTGGGTGTCTGCAACAGAAACAGATGCCTTGAATCATTTCAAAGTATGCTCCTGTCAGAAATGTCCTTTCTGACACCAAAATCAATTTCCTTCTCCTTTACTAACTACTTTTCCAAAAATAGAAGGGGAAAAGTTGCCTCATTTTATCTATTGTGAGCGGCACGAGACGTGCTTTAGGCTCCAAGGAGGAAGATGGCAGCGCGCGGCACGTGCGGCTGCGGTAATTAGTGCTATTTTGATAGAGCAACTGGCAACGAGAATGAACCTGATCCATCTTCATTATGGAGATCTATAAAACCTTTGACAAGCCTCGTGTAAAGGCAGACAGGCTGCTTCCTCACATCCACACCGGCGTTCCCGCACAGGCAGCGGGATCCACGGCGGCTCCAGGAACGGCGGCGGCGGGAATGCAGCCCTCTGAGTTCTCCCCCTCTTCCTGCACACTTCATGGAGCTCAGTTTGAGCAAACGGAATGCACGGGGCCGGAATTATTTTCCACTGATGGTCAGATGAACACCTCAGCAGTCCCCAAGACCTCGCTGTGCATATTTGAGCAGCTGCTGTAAATCACGGCTCTTCAGCGGGCTGCAAATCCAATTAAAACAAGAGGCACTGCTACCCAGCAATGTGCTGGGCACAAAAACATCCTTCCACCTCTAACGAGCTGCACCAATGAAAGCCTTCCCTTGCTCTGCAGAAGGCTGGCTGCTGCCATGGCAGCCCCGTCCTGCCCTGTGGCTGCGGAGCAAAGGGACGGGGACAAGTGCCACCACTCCTCCACAGCTGCAGCCCTGCACAAAACATCCCTGAGTGCGGTGACGGTGCTACACGGTACCGCCAGCAGCCTCCTTGCTCTTCAGCACATCTCTTCAGGGGAAAGCCCTTCAGCAGCTGGAATTGAAATTCGCTGGGAATTCGGCTTGCTCAGTGCCAACCTGGCACCCAGACATCAGCAGGGTGACTTGGTGAAAGACACCCTCCTTTCAGGGGCAATGAGAGACCCAACCCCATCTCCCATGCTGGAAAACGTGCTCACGAGCCCCACAAAGAGCCAAGAGCCATAAACCCTGAGGGTTTGGGTCACACACAAAACAAGGGACACTCCTGAAAGTGACTTCCCTGAGAATGCCAGCACTGACATCGTTACACAGGCTACAGGTGGACTTGGCAGTGCTGGGGAAATGGTTGGAGTCAATGATCCTACAGGTCTTTTCCAACCGAAACGATTCCATACGATTCTGTGATACTGGCTTCAGGAAGCCCTCACAGATCCTCAGCCCACAGACAATGTGACCATTGCCAGCTGCCTCCTCCAGCAATTTAAAACGCTCCGTTAGTTTAACTCCTGTCCTGAACACACCAAAGTATTTCCAAGACTGCCTCCCTGCAAACACGCTAGACCAGGGTCTACAGCCAGCATCCCCTCTGCACTCAGACACGCAAGCAGGGCAACATCTCCTAACAGTAATTTTTTTAAAGCTATACAAAGGAAAAATCTGTGAGAATTTGTGTTCTAAAAGGAAACGTGATGTGGAGAAACAAGCTCAAAACAAGTAAAGTGACAAAAATGCAGCCCGAAGTTCATATTCCTGACAAATGGCTTCAGAGGTTCGGAACTGCACGATGGATCAGCTGGGTGAGGGCATCTGCATATCCCATTAACGCGGCCGGGAGAAGGGGCCTTCGGCAGCCACAGTGCTCGCCATCATATTTTAAGTTTATTTTTCCTTGTCTGACCAGTTCCCGCAGGGCAGGGGGGTAATGACGGCACTTCATCACCAGCAGTGGCGGGTATTTACATCCATCCTGCGAGCGACAGCTGTGTCCCCGCGTCCCCAGCCGTCCCGCGCTGCGTGGGCGCGGGCGCCGGGCCGGGGATGGAGTGCCCTGCAGCCATTACTCACCAAGCACTTTCATTAACAAACTGCCCTTAATTACAGCGGTAATTGCAAAATTATTTCACAGCAGCAATTATTCTTCTCAGCCCAATCCAGGCTATTTAAGCAGGGCATTGTCTCAGAAAATGGCACCGAGCCAGCTCATCTACAGCCCAGGGTTCTCGCTGTGCTGTGCAGCCCCGAAATGCAGCACCCCGGGATGGCAGCTCCGGGCGGGGGGAGCGCTGCCCCTGCCCGTGGGGGTCCAGCCTCAGCGTGGGACCCTGTGTGCGTGGGGGACAGAGCGTCCCGCCACAGGTGACCGCCCCGTGACGAGGGGGAACAAGGAACTGGCTCATGAAACCAGAGGAAAGAAAGGTCAAGAAGGGACAAGGCCCTTTGAAACCGAAACTTGGAGCTTTCCTGCTCAACTGTTGGTTTTCAAAGTTCACCATTTAAAGGATGATCCCAGATCATCCTGTAACAGCACAAGATCAAGACAAATGGGAGGTTTTCTCCAAAAAAGACTACAGCTTTGTTAAAAACTTCTCATAGATCATCCTTGTAACAACTTTACAGCCAGGAAGTGAATCTATTTCATTTTGATCATTTCAAATACTCCATTAATGAGAAAAATTGAGGCATATTAGTCAGTGATCTGAAATACTGAGGAAGCAGAAGTTCAGGGCAAGGCTGTGAGGAATTCCCATGTCTGACAAATCGGGGGAGAAAAAAGGGGATGATGAGTATGCACCACTGGGAGAAACTGCAAATCGAGTGTTTTAAACTGCCAGAGGGCAGGGCTAGATGGGATACTGGGAAGAAATTCTTCCCTGTGAGGGAGGTGAGGCCCTGGCACAGCCTACCCAGGGCAGCTGTGGCTGCCCCATTCCTGGAAGTGTCCGAGGCCAGGTTGGATAGGGCTTTTAACAACCTGGGATAGCGGGTGGCATCCCTGCCTGTGGCACAGGATTGGATTGAGATGATCTCTCAAGTCCCTTCCAACCTAACCCATTCTGCGATTCACAAAAATCACAAAAGCCTCGGACTGGTCAGATTTCCTCAATTAATTCCACACTCTTCCTTGCTTCTGCTGCTTTCTAACATCTGAAGTAACTATGGCAGCTGCCAGCGTGCAGAGAAACACCCAGTACAGACAAATTCATGCAAAATTTTCATGTAATAGAGGGGAAAAAAAAAAACCTCAAACAGCAAAGCAACCTGCAATGACCTCAGCTCCTCTCGGCTTCCTGAGTCCCACACACCAGCCGTGCTACAATGCATCTTTAATGCCTGACCTGGTTATGTATATGCAAATATTGGAACAGCACCATCTCCGATGCTCTGG
Source organism: Struthidea cinerea (assembly GCA_013397865.1). Lineage (NCBI taxonomy): Eukaryota > Metazoa > Chordata > Aves > Passeriformes > Corcoracidae > Struthidea > Struthidea cinerea. Next base: position 532,271 of record VZTI01001914.1, read on the forward strand.
GTGTACCTGATCTGCAGACACAGGAGCTGGCTGCTACTTCGGGTTTCCAGCCCATTGCGTTTCTCAGTCCCTCCTTGCTGTGCTGCCGCCAACGCCATCTCATCAGGCTGGAGATTCCTACAGCGAGATGTTTCTGCAGATTGAATGCTGGGGTTTGGGGGTTTTTTGAATCCGTGTAATTTTGGAAATTCTAGGGTAATTTTGGAAATTCTAGGGTAATTTGTTTGTCAATTTTATTAGAAGAACACAGCACAGACCCGCCTCTGCTCAGGGCAATTGGTATGACAAGAACATTTCCCTGCAGAATCTCATACTTGGAAACTGCTGACGGATGCAGAGGGGGAGCAGGTGACTGCTCTCACACCCAGGCAGCCGAGCCACACGAGGTGGCAGCTTGGCCAGTGCCACCCAGGCACCTTGGCCAAACAGGATGGGAAGTACCAGCACCCACGTGGTGAAACGCTGCAGCAAGCGCAGAGGGGCGGGTGCCCAGCGGGCAGCGCGGACACACAGCCACCAACACGTGCTCTTCAAGAGCTCAAGTATTTCAAATCACAATACGTTTATGACCACAGTGTTACTGCACTTCTCAGTCAAAGCAGAGACATTCAATAATCACCCAGAAAAGCACCATCTGTTATGCCTTATAGCTTAATTAAACTAAAATACAGAACTCCTTAATTCTCCCGGCTCATAAAGATAAAGGTCATCCCACAGCTTTACCGTCAGGTATCTTGTACAGAAAATGCAGAGGTTGGAATTTCTCTCACCCAGACATCACTCAAACGTGGCACCATCCACCCAACACACACAAACGTAATTCCAGGAGCGTGACAATGGACTGACGTGTGGCTGGTGGACTGACAGCCAGGGGGAGGGACAGTTCACCCCTTCAGCACAAGGGTGCTGCCAGGACTGGACCGGGCCAGGCTGGGCACCCCCTCCCTGCCATCCAGACCCCTCCTCATCCTGGCCCCAAGCACCTGGAGAACAAAGAGCTCCAAAGAGCTGGAACACCAGCACCAAGGACTGTGCTTATCAACAAGATCCTGGGCTTTTGCCCAGGCTGCCCTGTGGTCCCACAGAAGTGCCCACAACGGCAGCACTGATACTTGAAAGTGCCCAGCACCTCTGTGTGCCCCATCCTACAAGCCCTCCACACCGGGATGTCCCAGACAGAGGTCTCTTATACTGGAAAAGCATCCCAATACTCAAACGAGAACCAAACACCGAGCACCCGAACGGGAGTGACGGCTCCAAGGTGGCAGTGGGACGGGAGGAAGTGACAGAGCCACTCGTCATTTTGGGAGTGAAATGGGAACGGAAAGGTTCCCTTTTGAGAGGCCATGGAGGAGTCACATAAGCTCTGTTTTTCTTCTCTTCTGCATTCACATGCAGAGAAAAGGTAAACAAAACTGAATAAGGAATGTGACTGAATGGGTACGGCATAACCTGGCCTCAGCCCTGCTGCAGGCACTGCCAGTGCCCCCGCACCAGTCGGCTCCATATGAATGGGAAGTCCCAGCCCTTTCCCCCCCCGAGGCCCCTGCCCGGCCTGCCTGGTGTGCCAACATGGATATCAATCCTAGCCCTGTTTTCCTGTGCTGCTTGGTGGCCAATGACTCCACACTCAAAGCTCTACTCTCCCCAAAGCTGTGATTCCCCAAACCTTCCTGCACCATTACTGCTCTCCTCGGAAAGACCTGCTTTGTCTTTCAGCACGAACCCCAGCAGAAGCCTCGCTAACGCAACCAAAATTCAATTACTGGCTTGTCAGCTTTCACGCATTTCCTTGTCGAGGCCTGGGTACGAGGAATGGGGAAATAAAACCTGTCTGAGAGGTACGAAGCCTTCAGGCTGCCAGAGCACCTCCAGGAGCAGGGCTGTAAGCTGCACGGAGAGGGATGAGATGCTCCTCCGAAAGATGAGGGCTAACAGAGAGTACTGTGTGATTATGGGGGGTTTTCTTGCTTTCTGCTTCCTGTAGGTGGAGGCAAACTCCTTGCTGAAAAGAAGACAGACAGGAAAACAGGCGAGAGGTACCTGCAGCAGCTGCCAGAGAAGAGCCCGCGCATCTCTCCTGCAGTGTGACGGCTCCCGCAGAGGAGCACCCGCGGCACGCCACCCGCCCCCAAAACCAGCTCCCAGCTCAGGGACTTGTGCAGCCCCACCCGTGGTGCACAACAGCCCAAACTGCCCCGAACTGGCCCCGTGGGGTGGCTGCCCCACAGCACTCTCTGCAGAACACCTTGAATGCTGTTTTAGCCAGCCAAGGGATCACCACGGCACCCGGGCAGGTATCATTAACTCGCCCATCTTTCGCCTCCCAGAGATCTTCAAGCTGCCCAGTCTGTTTAGGGGTGCCCTAGCTCCCTGGCCACTGGCACAGACAGGTTTTCAGCAGCAGCAGAGACATCCCATCCACCAGCCCCATCCTCCAGCTGCGCCAGATCCTGAGTACTCAGCATAAGGGAGGGATGCCCAACAAAGCAGGCTCAGCCACGGGAATATTGCCAAATCCCCGGGACAGAGGGCTCCTTCCCCTCAGAGCCATTCAGCTGGCTGTGAGCACCACCACAGCCTCTAATGAGCTGCCTAACCTTGCCCCTCTTCTCCACCCAGGCTTTAAAAATTAAAGCTCCAGCCAGCTCAACATGAATAGATGAGCAAGAACATCACACTGCTCTCAGTGTAGGTGCAGTGCTTTATATCTTCATTAATATTTCAGTCTCTCCCATCTCCTCCTCCTCCTGCAACTGGCCTCGTTTTATTTATATCTGCAGGATACCACTCTTACTTCTTCCAAGTTCTTATTTGCTTGGAGAAAGGCTCCCTGCCAAGGGACTGCACCTTCCTGGCACTGCCTCCGTGTTCTGGCACGGGGAGCACTCCAGCCCCGAGGCCAGGGGTCCAACGTGGTGCCTCTGCCACCATACAGACTGTCACATTACTGCCAAATAAGTGACATTTGGGAACCAGGGTGTGGGTCAGGCCAAACCCGAGGGCAGATCCAGGTATCCGAGGTCATGCTCCACAGATCGAGGCCCATCAGATGGATGGCACAGTGGAGGTCTCTTAGCCCTTGGTCAGTTGATACTTTTCTGACTTGATTATGAAGAAATTAAATTATACAAACATTTCATTAAATATCTTTTTAAGCCTATTAATATTAATATCAATTCCGCCTCTTATGTGCCTGGCATTTAAAAATCCATTTTAAAATCTCAAACTAATTTAAGATTTACATCTAGAATACAAATCAGCGAGCAAGACTCCCCACTCTCTATTTTGCCTGGCACCCATATCTGCCCAGTTACTCTTAGATGTCACTCGGTGACACTCACAGAAGATGAATATTCAAAGCGTGCTCTCGCCTGCAAATGTTTTACAGCTTTCCGGCCACTGAATTTGTTTAAAGCCGCAATTATACCGAGCAGCCAGTCCCTAGAAGACCAAAGTATTCTGTTTGTCTGCACGTCACCACATCACTCGCACACTGATACGGTTTCAAATTAATAATCAGAATTCTGTGCTGAGGGAAATAAGTGGTGTTACAGGCGCGGGTGAGTTTGCTTTCCTGTCAGATGGAGCCTCGAAGGGAGGCAGTCAGAGATGCCAGCACCTGGCTCCCGTGCGATAGCCTCGCCTTTTCTCCTTTCCCACTGAACTGCCTCAGATTTACAGGCGCTCCGTTTATTTATTCCAAGAGCCACTTTTTCTGCAACCATCTTGCACAACACACAGCTTCTTTTTAACCATCCAGAAGCCCAGGGAAAATGAAAAAATTATCTTTTCTGAGCAGCCATCCAACAAATGAAAGGCGAACAGAAAATTAGTGTTGTTTAAAACACTGGTACATCAAGGAGGGCAATTGGGAGAGGCTTCTCATGCTGGCCGAGCTCTCCAGTGCCTGAGGCCCTGCCCAGGTTCTCTCGGAGGTCAATACTCCCTAGCTGGCACAAAAAAACCCCGCTATTAGGGGCCAATGCACTTCCCCAGACACTTCTCTGTCTCACAGGAGCTCCAGGCACCAGTGAGGAGCATTCCCAGAGCAGCACAGACACTGGACAGAGCAGAAACCCAGCAGGGTTATCTGAGTTCATGTCCTTTGGTGGCAGCCCCTCCACGGCAATTTCTGCTCAGTTCACGGGGTGACAAATGATGATGGAAGAACCCTACAGGCCACGTTTTCTGAAGACCACACCTGTACAGACCAGGAGGGGACTGCAGGGCGGTCACTCATCGTTAGGGAGGGCACACTGTTACCGCACAGGGAAGGAGCCTGCCCCAGGTGTGACCCAGAGATGCTCACCACTGATCCAGAGGGCTCGGTGTTAGTGCACAGCTGATGCTGCAGCCCCACTCACCGGAAAGATGACGGAGAACCCCATGGGTACCCCATCCCCCCTGGTCTGGGGGCACTGGCACCACAGCGTGACCGAGCCGCTCCTCAGACCACAGTCCCATATTCCAGACTTTGCTGCTTGGGAAGCCGCAGGCAGCTCTAGTGCTCAGACTTCCTCCCTTTTACCTCCGATGACTCACGAGCTTGTATCAAAATATTTTCTTTATAGCTGGCAAAATCTGAAGCCAAATTTTCCTTCCCTCTTACAAATGCAAGTGTAAGCGCTGCAGATGCAGCCAGGGAGCCGCTCCTCTCCCATCCAGCTCGCAAACCTAAAGGATCACACGACACATTTTGAAGGGCAACACCCAATTAACATCATGCTAAATAAAACTTCCTTTCATGCAGAAAAACCGGCACATCAGCAAACCCACGGACCTCACACCAGCACTCCCTGGCTCACAATCAGGGCAGAACACAAGCAGGAACACTGTGGGAGAAGCTGGATCTGAACCCTGAGCTCTGCACTGACCACATCCACCGGCGCTTTGGCACAGAAGGAGAGGAGCCAGGCAGGAGAGCACGGAGCCAGCTCAGGACTGAGGGAAGGAGCTTATTCCCATCAGCACTGCTGGCAATCCTTAAGACATCGCTCTGCAGCTTTGTGCCAAGTCACTCTGGCTTCTGGATGTCCTTCCTGCGGCTCCTGTCCGTACCAGTTAGCCAAGAGACAGCGAAGGAAGGCCCTTCTCTGCGTGATCTGTACCTTAAACCAAACATCATTATCCTTTTGAACCAGAGACACGCAGCTAAAAGACATATTGCTGGAGAGAAGACTCAAATAGCACTTTGCTATTTGCTTGATACAACACGGCCTCCCCAGGGCCTGGCTTGGCGATGTCTCAGCCCTGCCCCAGAACCACTCCGAGCGTTACCAACGCCCTCACCTACAGCAGCCAAAACACACAGGATGCCCCATCCCTGATGGAGCATCCCTGTCAGACTGGCCACTGCACTCCCTGCCCCAAGCACCTGCCCTCCCTTCAGGGTCAGCCTGCAAGATCCACGCACCTGCTGCACCCCCCAGCTCCAATCTCATGGTGGGAAAGGCAAAACAAACACCAGGGATCTTTATCTCATGCATTATTTCTCCTCCCATCTAAATGACACAGCAACAAAAAGCCGCTGATGAAGTTCACCAACTGAGTTTCACTTTATGGCACCAACAAGATCAGAAAACAATTCTCTGTCTTATTGCCACATTAAGTGTTTCAGTATCAACTCAGTGTTTCCAGTCTAAAAATTTATGAATTCAGCGAGCAGCCTGTGCAGTATCTCCCCTTTCTATCCATCTACTAAGGAAAGAAATTACACTGGCCATTTGTCATGACCGTCATTCCAAAGATAAGTAACAACTGAAATAACTTTAACTTACCTTAAGAACTGCAGCTACCATAAAAAACAGCTGCATGTGCAGGTTCTGCCATGCTGTAATAAGAGATTACTTTAATTTGATTACTCAGAACAAAGGTAGTAGAGGATCTAAAAACCGGGGCCAATTTATCATACCGCAGAGCCACTGTTATGTTTGGCTCACGAATGTTATCAGTGTGTAGCTAAAAAACACATCAACTGGGTATGAGAATTTACAGAACTTGTAATTTTCACCTATACAGCACTGAGGAAATGAGATTTGGGTTGGGAAAACTTGAGTTTCATTCCCAGCTGGCAACAGCACACACATCCCTTTGGTTTCAGAAGTAAAGGGCACAGGTAGTTGTTTTTCATAAGTAAAAAGTGGAAGGGAATATGCAAAGTGCTGTTGTTTAAGAATAACATTGCTGGGAGCATTTTTGCTCACCCAAAGAACCTGCTGGCATCTGGCACATCCCAGCCCACGGCAGAAGGGCCACATTTCCCTGTGGGCAGCTCAGCTCGGTGGTGCCCATGCTCTGCACTGTGTGAAACTCGTGGCATTTGCACAGATGTGTTTGGGTCCAAGACACACACGGGCAAGTTCAAGGGGCTACAGGAGGAGGTAACGGGACAGCCAGTCCCATTCTTCAGCTGCATGTCTAAGCCTAATAACAGAAACGCTCACCTGCCACCGAAGCAGCATTTCAACACTCAAGGCAGCTTAATTTCACAAGCGATGGGGGTTAGCTAATCCTGAGATGTCACCAATTTCTCCTCATTAGATATGCACACCAACTGATGCGGGATGAAGGGCTGGAGAACAAGGAACAATCGGGCAGCAGAGACGGGAGGAGCTGAGGAGATGCCGAGGGTTTGCCAGGCAGAGCCCCCGGCCAGCTGGGGAACAGCTCGCTGGGGCCTCTTCGGGAAGGACCAGCCAGCTGTGACCAGTCTGTCACATGAACGAGGTGACCAGAGCCACACTCATCATCTTCAGACACTCAGCTCCCCTTCTCAGCAGGGCAAGGCGGGTTGGAGCATCCCACCTCACAAATCCCACACGTTTATCTGCCCACGTATAGGCGCAGTGGAAGCAGCTGAGATTTGTTCATTTGGAGCAGAGCCCACACCTATCAAGGGTCAATTAATCTGCTTGTCCAAATGCAGAGACAGGAGTTCAAATTAAATCTTGAGGCTCAACTGCCTTAAAAAATTCCTTCCCCCGAGGGCTCAGCTTCAAACAGCCATCACAACACAGCAAAATAATTAATCTCTGCTCAAACAGGGACTAAATGAGACTATGGGACTAAATGAGTTGGGGAATGTCTGAGGAGGGCTCTCGGAGGAGCAGCACGCACACAGTCTGTCAACACTGATGCTCACCAGTACCAGCTACGAAATTTCCCCAGATCAGTGGCTCCAGCCTGCACCAAGCGATACAGAAAATTCACCTCTCTGAAGCACAAACAAGGCACAAGTGCCAAGACAGGAAGAGAGCAGGGCGTAGCCCGAGAAAGGGAAACAGAGTCTCCAGATTCACTTCTGCAAAGGACTGAAGACACGCCATGCCAAGGGCTCACTTCATAAAAAACTCAGGCTTCTCTTCAGCATCACTTTGCAAAACTTCACATCTAAAGCAGAAACCAAGGGCAAAACTAATCAAAAGGATACGGATGCTACGCGTGGAATGGGTAGGATGGGGGGGAAGGAGGGATGGGGGCTCTGCTCCCTGCTAAATTTAGTCTGATTTTCATCTGCCTTGAAAGTGTCAGCACTCGGCAAGGAATAAAACAAGGTTAAAGAATGTGAAGTTGAAAGCGGATGTCTTCGTGTTTATCTACAAAAGCAGCACAACTTTTAAGAGCATCATCCCAAGCGAGCGCGACGCAACGCTCAGCTGCCAATTTGCATAGCAAACCAGCTCGGAGAGAGGCTCTGCCAGCATGTCCACAGCCCACGGCCTCCCAAACGCCCGCAGAACCATCCTCCTCCTCAGAGAAATCCTCCTGACACCCACAGTGCAGCCCTGTTTAATCAAAGCAATTCCCCATCTGAGCAGGGTTTGGCTCGTGACCTCCCAGTACAGTGCAAAGGCACTAAAATAAACACCAAGAAAACAAACTGCTCCTCAAGTTGCCTTGGGATTTTTAGGAAATTCAAGGGACTTTTAAGTCCCTGTCACTGACTTGCTGCAGTGCTTCCAGCACATCAGCACTGCAGAGCCAAGGAAACTCCAACAAGACTTGGAGAAGTTTCACTCCACAGCTTCTCCCAACTTTCGACAAGACTAGACTACATATGGCTACTATTTTCTTCGCAGCGTGTCTCATACCACCACTTGAGAGAAACCCAAAAATCCCACATAAAATCTGTGGACAGGCTCTAAGTCGTGGTTAACCACTGAGCATCATCTCAAAAAGAAATCTTGGGGGATTTGGCAAAGCAGGCGGAGAACCACCAGGAATCAAAACAGGCTCGTGACTCATCTGTGGCATATAACTGGCGAGAGGCACCACGTACGAGTGAAACAATCCTGGAGCCTTAACGAGCTTGACTCAAGATAGGAATACCAGCACTTATTTCCCGGGAAAAATGACACCAGCTACAATAAAGGTGCCCAACATAAAGAGGCTTCCAGCGTTATTGATAAATTCTACAAGTTTGTTAATAAAGGCTGCAAATTACCAGGCTGAAACCTGCCATTTACTAACCAAATTTAAGACTCATTTTCCTCCTACAGACACAAGATGAATTATTAATTCCTTCATATCACAGGCTGAGGAGCAGCCTCCAACACTGCAGAAGATGAGATCTTGGAGGCTTCCCACCAGCAGCACTCGGGGAGTCACTGCAGCTGACACTTTGGTAAGCCTGGGGTCTGACACTGTGGCACTGAAGGGTCCATGACACCAATTTTCACTGGATGAAAATTTCACTTGGATTTACAGCCAAAATCCAACACACACATGAAGTGCCAAGAAGGAATTCCCCCACATGTGCACTTCAACACTGCCAAAGGTTTGGGAGTCATCAGGCTTTGGTGGCTGTTTTATTCCAGCCTCTAATGAGCATCCTGACATCGTAACACCAGGATTAACTATCCCAGGCGGATCTCCCTGAGCACTTCTGAGGAAAAGGGAACCGCTACCCGAGGACTTCCTACAAACTGCACACAGAAGCACAGCTTTAACCAAGACTCTGCTGTAGCAAAGCCATCGGATCCCGACATTCAGGGAAGCCCAAATGACGGCCTCAGCACCCGTGGTTGTTCTCAGTGCATTAGATGGAAAGTTCCATGCTAATGTGACATTTTACTATGGTGAAGAAAGCCCAATACTAAAATTAGAACGTAAATCAGGCACAAATATTCTTCCAGACATGCAATCAACTCGGCTTTCCACTCATCCTCCTTTATACACCGGGGGGTCACGGCGAGCTCTGTTACGTATCTGTTAACTGCAAGCACGGCTCCCTCCGAGCCCCGGCGGAGGCGCCGAGGCAGCTACAGAGCCCTGCAAACCACACCAGTTGGCTGCAGATAAAGCCAGTGATTAGAGCGCTTGGAAATATCCCTGTAAAATCAAGATTGGAAGATAAATCCTGCAGAGTCTGGGATATTTATCCCGCCGCGTTCCACCCGCAAGGCATGCCGGGGAAGGAACGACTTTAAATGCAGCATCAGCTCGTAAAAGCAGCAGCGTTTGCCCCGGAAAGGCCATGGTGAGCCCAGGCTGTTTGGTGAGCAGGAGGCAGCCTTGAGGACAGGCTGCACACAGAGAAACTTTGAATTAATCCAGTCAACCTGCGCCAAGCCCTATAAAGTATTACCCATTTGTGTCCAGACCTGCACAGCCAGCAGGTGGATCTGACGACGGTGTCCACACCAGGGGGAAAAGCCCATAAATCCAGCTGAAATTCCCTGGCTTTCAAGGAAAACCACCAAACCACATACAAACACAAACTTTGAATCAATATGCAATGAAATATAAGCAGGCCACCACAGGCCTTGCAAATTAAACAGCATGTTCACAGCGCATCACAACTTGGTGCATTAATAATTAGCATGTTCTTTGTTTCAAATTCAATGAATTTATATCATCCTTCAACACTGTTTAGCCAAAGCAAATAAAAAACAAGAAAATCACATTACTTTTTCCCATCCGTATAGAATGATCTGGATATTCACATTCAAATTTGCCATCGTGGATTAGCTGAAGGCAATTACTCGACTTGCTAAATTCTTTTACAATAATTTAAAAAGAGAACTCCAGTCTGTTCTAATAAGAAAAATGAAATCCCATTAGCTGCATCTCCCATGTATATTAACATTTCTTTTGTTTAGAAAGGTTAATATCCCCCAAATAAAGAAGCACAGACTGCCTGTTAAAATAATTACATCACGACATTTCCAAAGGGTTGGCAGATAGACATGGTTTCCAGCAAAGAAACAAACAAAATAAGAGGGCTTTTATAAAACTATCCAGACTTAAAATATGGGAGGAATTGGTGCCTCTGGATGCTCCAACAGCTTTTGGGTGGTTGGACTTTCCTAAAGGAAATACTTTCCAATCCCTGCTCCCTTAATATGTAATCAGTCTTGTCTAGTTATGTGGTTTGGGGAGGTTGGACCTTCAGCAGAACACTGAAAAGCCCCAAATCCACTGGTTTTCTGTAAAACTGTACCAGACAAGAGCAGAGAGGGCCAGGCTGAGCTTCCACTCACCGGAGAAGGGAGTCTCGGATCCCATCAACACAACAGAACATCTGAGCGGCACGAGCCAAACACTTCATAACCAGAAACCCAGCAATATTTAAAACATTGTGGTCCCAGGAGTCCTCAGAGCTGAGGGGCCAGCGCCTGTAAGTGCTGCTGAAGGCAACGCCAGCCCCTCCTGGCTGATGCACAGCAGCACCGCGAGAAACACACCCGGGAGAAACCCTCTGCACATCCCTTCATCTGGAACTGGGAATGTTTCCTGGTGATCTTCCCACTACTTGTTCAACAATTTTCAGATGAAGAGAGCAAATAAACTCTCCACCTGCTCAGTTCTCACCTGCGATTAGACACTGGAACCAATCATGGAACCCTCCCCGTCCTCCTCCTCCCCGCTCCTTTCAGGGGACCCAACGGATTTGCTTTGGGCCACCTCTAAAATCACATTTGGCTGTAACACCATTTGTGGCTTCTTGCAAAAATCAGCTCTCTTCATTGCATGAAATATTTGCATATTTTAAAGCGCTTGAAAAGCAACAAATGTTACAGTTTCCAAATGATTTTGGAACAAGCACATGTAATTAGCCCTGTCTAACAAATCTGCTCCCGACTGCGGTAGTAAACAACTGAATTTAAGCCAAAACCTGTTTCAGAGACATCAAATGTCAAGGTCTGACTCCTGTTCTAACGCCCCAGCCTGAGCCTGGCAGGTAATACCTCCTTGGGGCTTATTTGCTTTGGCTAAGCCGTGTTAGAGGATGAGATGCCCTTAATTCTGTGGGTTCCTCCTGCAGTAAAATGCACCGCTGGGTTCCCACAGTCTCCCACGCCAATTCCACTGCAGCTTGCATGGAGCAAACCTGGTACCTGGGCTACAAGAACCACTCCAAACCCCCCCAAAGTGCCACCCCTCGCCCCAGGCCGCCCTCCTCTTTGGGCTCCCGCACCAAGGCAGGAGCAAGCCGCGAGTGCAGTGCTGCGAGTTAACTTATCCTGGCAAATTCTGGAAGTTACTTAAACAAATCTGCTTATGGTGACAGCAGTCAGCAACGGATTTGAAGCCAGACCTGCCTGTGAGCCCTCCGGTCAGGCTCCCGCTCCCACGCGGCAGCACCCCGGGCGGCAGAGCTGACCGGCTGGTGGCAGCAGGGCCTCCCAGCTCTGCGGACGTCCGTGCCCAACAGGGCAGGGAGACGAAGAGCTGCAGCTCCCCAGTCAAGCCCCAGCTCCAGCAAGCAATGGGAATGCAGCTCGGAAACTGAGACAACCTCCATGCTGCAGACATCCAAACAGCCAACACGAGAGATGTTCTTCATCCACGAGAAGCCACAACTGCTCCACAGCTTCCTTGCTCAGCAGCTTGCAAGGAGAGGGGACTCTCCTTGGCACGGCATTCGTGACACAGGCAGAAAACCAAACCCTCTATCTAATTTAACCAAGGGGATCTTGGTGCCTCCAAGTTGGGCAGAAACACTCTGCTCCCAGGGCAGGACGCTCTGGAAAAGGTCAGACCCATCCCCAGCTGTCAACAGCTTCTCAAGACAGTCCCAAACCCAAGCCTTGGGACAGAAGGTGACATGCGGGGCGAGAATCAGGGCACCGTCATTGGCTCCCTCCCCTTTCTGCTCTGAAACAAGGAGAGAAGCTTGGTTTTTTTGCAGAATGCTCTTCAACATGATTTCTGTGAGAGCATTGGACCACAATACTGCACTGTAAAGAGGTTTAATACTGATGATGAAAATCCATCTTTTCTTATTGCCTCTTCCATGGGCTGGGAATAAAGACTGCCTTCATCCCGAAAAGGTCATGTTTGCATTTCTGGTAAACACAACACTTTGTTTTTTCCTCTCCACCCAATATGCTCAAGTGAGTCACATCTGGCTGACTTGTCAAAAGATAGTGAAACTTTGAGGAAATGGTGTTCCACAGATGTTACTGCCTAAAAATAGCCTTGCCACAACTGATAACAATTTTCCAGCTCAGTGGCCAAATATTCTGCTCCAAGGCATATACTGCCAATCGAGATTATTGCAGATGGCAAGTTCAGCGACTTGTTTCTTGCCCTGTAAAAACTTTTCTCTCCTACCATCTCCTGTCAGCACAACCACATGAAGTCATTCCAGAATTTCAACACTCCTACAGTTCCCTCACAGAACTGAGACCTATCTATCACAAACAGAAATTCAACGCTGCTTAATCTTCATCTTCCAAAGGAATAATTTTCAAATCAGGTGCCTGTAATAACCGGTTGTTCTCTCACAAATTCATGCAAAGAAAAGTGCAGATTTGGCATCTCAGGGTAGCATCTTTCCAAGCTGTGTCTTTAGCAGGGACACAGAGAAATAATCACATTAGAGTGTCAGCCAATAAATACTGGAGGAGCAAAGCACAGACAAAGCAATTTCTGCAAACTCTGCTCGGATTGCTTCTACAGTTATTGATAACGGAAGAACTGAATGCAAACGACATCAGGCTGGCAAAAATAAGAAAAATATCTTCCGGAAAAAATTCTATAAAATGAATACTGATATCCCATTGCCATCTAAGTTAAAACTCTGCAGAGGATAAAGAAACTTCAAAAGCCGGTGCATTTACTGTTGAAAATTCTTTACATTCCATGACTAAATCAGCAGTGCCACGGAGGTATTTCCATCTCCGATTCTGCTGATGTTCACAAACTGAGCCACGCTCGTGTGGTTCATGCTGTCAGCAGAACCCCCTGACTGAACACCGTGTCATTCACGAGATAAAGTGTCCGAGAGGCAATTCACCAGGTCCTAAACAGGAAAGAGCGATGACCTCAATCCCCTTAGGAAGAATCTCTCCCTAAAATGCCTTCAAAAAGTGAGAAAAAAGGATTCTGCAGGAATCCATCATCTCTTCCTTAAGTAGCCAGCCTTAACGTCTCGCCTGCTGCACTCCTGGCCTTCAATTATTCAGCATTTAAATGGATCCCTGTCCTCGCTGACAACTGGCACACGGCTGCCCTGCCGGCGGCACCGCTCTGGTCCCGCTCCGGCCGCGGCTGCGCAGCCCAAGGGTTCGTTTGGGTGCCCCAGGACATCAGTGCCAGCGGTGCCAGAACTGCAGTAAGTAACACAGCCCCCCAAAAAGCCAACTTTGCTCCATCTGATTTTCTTCTCAGGAGAGGAAACGTGCTCTGAACAGCACCACAGCCACCAAGATGACTAAGACCTAACCAGGAGGGACTTTATACTTAACACAATCCTTTCTGTTTGGTTTTCTGATTCCTGCTTAAATTCAGAAGCCTAATAAACAGATGGAAAGAAGGTATTTGCTAAGTCTTTCACAAGCATCAATTTAACTGATGGAACCAAGAAGATATTTTTCCTCAGCGCTGCTGAAAGAAGACATAAAAGAATTTTAAAATCCCACAGCAGGATTTTTCCTCCTCCAAGGGAGAAGGGTATTTGATATTCTAAGTCTCCCTACGGCAGAACTGTACAGCAGGAAGAAGGCAGTGTTCTCAGGGGTGCTGCATGTGCTGTGGGGCAGAGGGAAACACCCTGTGGCCCCATCTCTGGGCTCAGCCCATCGGGGCATCCGGATGGCAGGGTACCGATGGAAAGGGAGGGACGGGACGGGGCAGGACCTGCAGCAAGTCCCCAGTGGACACTATTCAATCCTGACGGGATACTCTGCTTCCCACCCTGCAATCCTGACGGGATACTCTGCTTCCCACCCTGCAGTCCTGACGGGATACTCTGCTTCCCATCCTGCAATCCTGACGGGATACTCTGCTTCCCACCCTGCAGTCCTGACTATCCGGGATACTCTGCTTCCCACCCTGCGGCCTCGGACGGACACTCAGCACTGCTGCTAAGACATGGCAAAAACTCAGAGGCTTTCTGGGAGGTTGTTTGCAAGTTAAAGAGAATTTAAGAGGCGAGGAAGCAGCGCTCATAGCTCTTGGTGGCCCGGAGAGCTCACGGGGACGCCTCGGCATCCCAGCCAGCTCCCTGCAGCAGCCACCCAGCGCGAGCTCTCCTCGTCCACCGCGGGAGGCACAGGGATGACACGAGCAGAACAGCCAGAAATAAACATCTCGCAGAGAAAGTTTTGTAACATCTCCTATGCTTGTCACATCCAAATGCTCTCTGCAGAGACAGATGGTCCAGGCTTCTATTAGCAATGAATAATGAAATGTGAAGTGGAAGGTGTGAGATGCTGCTTAACCTTGCTTCCCCCCAGCACCCTCAGTCCTGAACCATACAGCATTCGATATTTTTGTGTTGTAAACCACCAAGAAACACCATAATAATCACAAGTTTGCCATGCACCGGTTGTTCCAGTGTCTTTAAAAACAAACCTGTTCCTATTTTAGCCTTCCTCAAGACTGGCATAGCTGAACCATCTGCCATGAAATCACGCCGGAGCCAGCCACAAATCAAAGGAGGCACACAGTGAGCATCCCACCACCCTGCCAAGCCACACCAGCCACCTCCTCACACCTCGTACAAAGGATATCCTGGATAAACAAGTGGTCCTGGACTTCACCACAGGCTGGGGGATCAGCTGAGACATGGTCCCCCATCCCTCCTGCTTGCTCCTCGGTCCCCGCACCGGTGGGATCGTGCAGTGGGACAGACACTGTGGGCTGGGAAGGAACCTGGCAAGAGCAGGCGCAGCCAGGAGCTGCTTCCAGCTGGAGCAGCGCCCGGGCTGGGCGCTGCAGGCTCCCTGAAAGACACAACCTGTGCAGAGAGACTGAGCTGAGGGGAAAAGAGAAGGCTCTTTAAACACCTGAAAGGCAGCTGTGGAGTCAGGAAAACACATCCCTCTGCACAGACACCACGGGCCTGGCAAGCTGCAACAGGTGAGACCGCAGCACAGAATGTTTATGCAGGTCCACAGAAGTTAAACACCAAAACAGACAGCTTGAGGCAGTCACGGCTGTTTGAAAGGGCACTGCTGGCTGTGCCAGGAGCAGATCAGGCACACTCGGCGTCCCAGCCCTGAGCTCAGTGCCCCATTCACCCAGGCTTGCCCTCTCAAGCCCATCCCCATCGGCGAGGAGCAGCACCAGCACATCTGCTCAATCTGCCACTCATCACGTTGGAGCAACGGAGCTTTTAGAAAGAATAATCTAAAACTATTTAAAACATTTTGTTCAAATTAATGGGCTATTTCATACAAAAGTGCATTCCCTAGAGCTGTGTGCATTTGCAAACGTGCTTGCTTAACCGGTTTTAGCAATTTGTAGACAAAAGTTTGGCAACATGATACGCTCATCTGGGGAATACACATTACGTCTTACTTAGATAAACAGACATAATAGCTATTTCCCTGTCTCTTTTCGGCACCTCTGCTACCACTTGAATTGAGTAATACCCACAAAGGGTCGCTACCTGCACAGGGAGGAAGGTCAGAGCGGCCACGAGGGACCTGGTGTTTTGTCTTGGAAGCGCACAGAGGCTTCAGCAGCATTTCTGGGATCACCAGACACGCAGACAAGGCTGTAAATAAACTAAGTTGCCTTCAAAATCCACTTATAATGATGCTGCCTGCAGCATCCCCACTGCCCTTTCTCTCTCGATGACAGTAATCCACAGGGTCTGTTGTGTTCTGTCCTGACTTTATCAAGAAGTGGTGGTTTAACAGGAGCAAGGGGAATTTCTACGGGAAGCCAAAGGATTGCCTCGATCCCATTAGAACGCTGACACTGGTAAGAAGCCATACAGTGAGTGCCCTTCATCCAAGAAACTTTTCCTGTTGGACAATTACAGCGAAATTGAAGGGAACACGGACTGAAGAGTCCACCCTGGGCTATAACTACACCATAAACATCACCATGTTTTGTTTCCTTCCCAAATGAGATGAGATATAAATCTGATGCCAATGAATGACCAACAGGAACTCTACACTGCACTCGGGAGACGCTGGGACTGGGGACTATTCCTGCTCGAGCGACCTGCATCCCAAATTCTGACAAAGCTGGGACATTAGAACAAGCAGATTTTGCATCTGTATTCTAATGTATTCTCTATCCACATACACAGACACAGTATAGGTGTGTGTGTGTTTGTAGGTACGCACACGGTGATTGGAGCAGTGGAGGACCCCAGCAACTACGGCAAATCCTTTCTTCAGGGCACATAAAACCCACTCGCAGGAGCAAGTGCTTTAAATCCAATTTGCCACAACAAACAAAGGCATGAAATGCTGTGTAACCCTCACACAGGCATTTACATTCCTTATTGTTAATTTGAAAAGGGAAACCACATTTCTCCCGGGCAGATGAAGCCGAGGTCTCGTGATCTGAAGCGCGCTCGCAGATGAGATGTTCTGCCAGAAGGACGCTTCCTAAATGCTGCAGTCAGTATTAATAGGTTTGGAAGCCTCACGGGACCAGAAGCAAAAATTAATCCAGTTTAACAAAGTCTGAGGGCACAGTGTGCTGTTATGAACTCCTGGAAGTTCATCTGAAGGTAATCAATAACTTAACAAGGCTCTTCTCACCTGTTCCATATTAGAAACCGCAAAAATGCCAAACAAAATGTTTTGTTCCCTGCAGTATTTGCACTGACACGATTCTGCAAAAATTCCATTTCCGAGCAGCCTGACGTTCACCACTGAGACGTTCAGATCCGACTGCCCCTCTTCAAAGTAATCTCCTTGCCACGGCACCTCCCCGTGCCTCATCCCCTTCCCACAAAGTCGCTCATGATTCAAGCAGATAATTTCTTCTTTAACCAGGACCCCAGTGGAAACTAAATTAACTTCTCAGGGCCTCCAAAGAACGACGCTGCCCCAGAGAACTTGCACCTGAGGAGTTAAGGCTGTCAGATTTACCGATGTTTCATGAGAAGGTGTTTACAGCAGGATCCGAATGCCCCCAGCCAGCTGCCTGATGGATGCAGGGACAATCCCCGTGAGAAGTGAGGGCTGGGAGCAGGCAGAGACTGTGGTCTTTCGCAGCTGGGGAAGGAGAACTGGCAGCCTGGTCAAGACCAGCAGTGGCCAAGCTTCCCACCGAGCCCAGGGCTCTGGCCCCCTCCTGCCATCCTACTTTTCGAAGGGTGTTTCAGAAGACCGTGGCTTTAAATTCAATAAACCAAATTCTAAGCCTCAATTTTAAGTCAAATGTTAAGCCTGAACTCATTACAGTTCCTCGAGTACAACGGCCAAGTGAAAACCCACAGGGAGTACAACCTGTCACTACACCCCAGACACGGAGATGCTCCAGTCAAGGATTCCAGGGTGGGAGGGGAGGCAAATATCCCGTCAGTCCCTGCTCACCACGGGCACACACCAGCCTTGGGACACCAGGAGGACTCACACACGCTCACCGGGCAAAGAGAAGCCCCCAGGCCACAGGATCTGAGGCTCCTCCTGACACCAGGCTGCTGTTTTGACAATAGTTTTTTTTACGAGACATTTGTCATTTACAAACTTTAGACAAGGTTAATGAAAGTTCTGTCACTTTAATGTCTCGCCTGCTTTAAATTACAGATGTCATCTGCCATGACTAAAGAAAGGGCACTGAGCAATAATACCATAAACTATCATCTCCAGGGACACACAGGTAATTGCATAGCTCATTAAAAAACTGTTTTAATTATTAATTGACCGTGTCAGAGTTGTCCTTTGAAGTCAGTTTTAATTTTTTTCCTTGCAAGCATGATGATTCCAAGCTGACCTACACAACTTTCTCTACCACCTCCAGGAACTGGGGGGAAGGCTTGGGACCTGGCTCACAGCACGGTGACTGTGGCTCGACAGCACAAGTGTGGCACACGCTCAAACATTCCCAAACCACAGGGGTAATGGTGTGAAATGAAAAGACTTGGGCAATGAACTGAAAAAGCATCCTAAATGTTGGCTGGCCACCAAACCTGAAAGAAGAAGAAAAATCTGAATGGTTGACAGGCCACAGACACAACAAAAAACGCAGGAAGACTTTTGGTAGTTCCTATGGCTACAGAATCATCCAAGCCACATTCTCCTGGATGGCTCCAACTCTGCCCCAGGCTGGGGGGCTGCACTGCGACGTCCCTCCCACCTCAGTGACTCTGCGACCTGCACAGCAACAGGGACCAAACACGAGTTGGAAAATGATACTGGAAATCCACACAGCTGAATTAAAAATTTCGCTCAAGAGAGCTTATCCTGATGCTGCCACCTTGGGCAATCCCCATGATCCAGGGATCAAGGGAAGGTGTCTGGAAACACAAATACACAGAGGCAGCTCCGCCGGGCACTTGGCTCATGGGTCAGTCAAAGCTACAAGGAAATTAAACGCAAGCCACAACCTCCATGAAAAAAACAGCTGCACAAACCCCACCTAAAACACAGAAAGAGAGCAAGACACAGAGACAAATTAGCCTACAGAGGCCGTGCATCCAGACAAATTCCAGGAGGGGAGAAATCCCAGGCGAACGTGTGTGTGGGTTGGGGTTTTTCAGCTTCTGTGTTGTTTTTTGTTAAACAGCCAAGTGAAAAAGCCCCAGAGAGAGCAGAATGAGCTCACAAGTCTCAGTGACCTACTGGGGCCTCTTGTCCTGCAGCCCATGAGCTGATATGAGATGTTTGTCCTGCAGGGAGGACTTGAGCACAAAACCCTGTTCTGCTAACCCTCCTGGGATGAATCACAGCCACACTGGCTACTCACCCATTCCCTGCACCTTAACTTAATGCTGATCTCACCCAGCATTCAATCCTGGGCAGTTACCTGGATCTTCATACCTGTTCAAGCAAGGGCAAATCAACTGAACAAAGAACAGCAACAAGAATTTGGAAAGTAAAATCACCTGTTTTCAATGAAAAGAACCACAGTGCAGAACACAAATACCTTAACTCTTCCCTGCACTGTAATTCCGCCCAAGAGGAGCATTAGCAGAGAATTGAGTCTTTTGAGGATGGGAGTTTCACCCCAGCAGGTTTCGGGGGTTTATTTTTCACAGAAGGAGCACAATGAGCACACACCACCACTGAAACACTGACAGTAAAACGCCACACGAGCCGTCGGCCTCAGCAATGGCCAACGCTTTCCCTTCTCCAGATCCCAGCAACGCCAGGGACTGCAGAAGCAGGTAAAGATCAAAGTACAGGCATCACACGGTTCCTTAATTGCCGAGTGCCAGACTGGGAGGAAGAGAACAAAGTTTCAGCTCAAGATAAGAAAACACCTTGCCCGCAAGCACCAGGTAATTGCACACCTCAAGGAACGCTGTAGGAAAAGGGGTTTATAATGGCAGTGCTGGCAAGTCCCACTCCTGCTCCTCTGAACCTCACACTGAGGCAGAATATACAGTTAACTGCTCATATTTGTCTTGGGCACCAATTAATTGTACAAGGAAGCCCTGTAACACAGCCACCTTGATGCCCTGGCCTTTTCAAGCACATCTTTTACATGTTAAGAATCCAACTCTTTTCTTTCTGGGCATAAGCAGCAAACTCACCCTTCCCGTCCTGACTGCATTAAAGCAGCTCCGAATACACCCTGTGAGCCAACACTGGGATTACCACAGGGCTGGGGCAGGTTTCTCCCTCTCCCAATTCCGTGTACCTAAGGCAGGGAATGCCAACATCACCTCTCAGTCACCAGCCACCCAAAGGCACCAGCACAGAAGTGTTTCCCAGCAATAACACAGCCAAACCAAATTCCTGTGCTGGAAGGAGCCTCAGTCTGGGATGCCATCCATGTACACGAACTATCACACACGTACCAACAGCTGCACAGCCGCACCTAAAGCAACTCACAGGTACGTCTCCACGCAGCACAAATGTGATGTGAACAGGAGGGTTCAATGAAAGCGATGTTTTTATCGCAGAACTCCATAAATCCGCATCCCACTGCCCTACGAGCTCCCTTCCTACCCAGCTCTTGCTCAAGCTATTTGCCAGTGTAATTGAATCCTTCTCCCAGACTCTTTATATTTCGCTCTGGTTTGGGGACAACGCTGCTGAAATACATTTACCATCCATCTTTCTTAACGTGTTTAATCTAAATAGAAGACTCAAATCCAAGATTGTGCAGTTGATGGATAGCTCACCTTCTTCCACCAGCACACCTTAAATGCCTCCTGCTATACTGCTCTCAGAAACCTCCCAGAAAACCTGCATTCGCAGGGATTTCAGCCTCTCCTGCCCAGTGAGTGATCATACATTCTTATTACAGTAGAATACCATTAAAAATTGATAAGGTTCAAGGAGCTGCCACGTGTAAGACAGAGATATGTGAACACACTTAACAGACCCCCAGTGCCATAGCAGACTTTCACCAGTTTCAGGCTGCAGAACTGAACCCATCGCTCCCTTGAGTGAGGGACCTTCAGCAGCTCCGCAGCATCGAGGTGTGCTGGGCTGGCTGAAAAGGGGACAAAAATAAACCACAGGCAAAAACCATCCCGTTTACTCCTCAAATCAGGCAAACACAAATTTGGGAAAACTCGTGCTTGTTAAACCTCTCACACCTGCCTCATACCAAAATACCACTTGCCCCATGGAGTCACGAGAAATTCCTGATGGAACTTTAAGCATGGAATCAGCAGAGGTAATAACTCTGCTATTCCTATCTATGCCCTGTTATAACTGTGAGGGTGGTGAGGCCCTGGCACAGGCTGCCCCATCCCTGGCAGTGTCCAAAGCCAGCTGGGACAGGGCTTGGAGCAGACTGGGACAGGGGGAGGCGTCCCTGCCCATGGCAGGGGGTGTGGAACGAGATGAGCTTTCGGGTCCCATCCAGCCTGAAGCACTGTGGGATTCTATGCTTTACGTAGTTAGATGCACAGTTGGGATATTTAAAGGTATTACACTGGAACCAACAGAATCCATTACTGATGCCACACAGTGTGAGAAATGCACTCCAGTGCAGCCAGTACAATTCTGTATTAGAAGACCATTTTGGGTATCCTGGATAAAATGCCCGTATTTTCCCGTCTCCAAGGGGCTTGGAGTACTGCATCATGGCAGCACACACAACAAGGGGAATGCAGTCCCGCAGTTCTCATTGTGCAGTGCTCTACGGAGCCGTGTGCTCCCAGATTTTACAAAAGCACATTATTCTGTGCTGCACAGAAAACTGCCTGCTCTTCCAACCACGACGACATCATCCTCTGGAGCAAACAGCTGGCAGCACTCCACATCCCATGGACTTTCTACATAATCTCTGCTTAATCCCAGCCACACCCTGAGCCCAAAATCCACAGACTGCAGCCCTGGGGAACACGAGGGGTTAGCCAGGGTCACTGCTGCGCTGCTCCCAGCACCCCCAGCATCGCCGGCCATCTGTTCAAGAGGCTGGAACACACAAAAGGAGCAAGTCTGGTTTCTGCCACAAACCTCTTACCCTGCATCTCTCAGGGCAGTGCTTCTCCATCCCTGAGCCAGAGCTGGGGCCTGCCTGGCTGCCCCATGGACCCTTACCAGCCATTCCCCACATGCTGCTCCCCATCTGCGAGTTCCCACACTCACACACTGCCAGTTCCAGTGCTCCACCAGGAGCAGGCAGCTGTGCCAAGGAAGCATCTCCCCATCACCCTTAGCACACCTGGCAGCAGACGGCTGTTGGATGGTGCCCAACACAGCCAGGACACCTGCCAGCATCCCAGGGACTGACAGCAAATGACCTTTGCTGGTGCCTGAGACTCGCTGGATGTTTCCTGGAGAAGCTGGTTATGCTGAATAAGTGGAACAGGTGTTTCCTAAGACAAACATCCGAACCAGAGGCTGTGTTGTGCCTCTTCCCTTCCACACAAGCCAGCAAGGACCACCAGGAGAACAGGGATTACAGAAAGTCCCACAGTGAAGGGATTCCTAAATCCTGGCAGAGTAAGGCAGAAGCAGGTCCTTCCCAGGGGAAGGAGAGATAAAGCAGAAGAGGTGCAATAATGAACTGCAACCATTTGTATTTCTGGGAACAAAGTTGACCCACCACTCATTCCTAAAAGCTCACCCTCACTTTCACAGTACAGCCAAGAATAATCTATGAGGTCAATGTCTCACATCAATTTTGCTGCTCCTCCTCAGTCAATGAAACAGTTAATTATAGTTTTTCTCCTGCTTTAATGCAGAGGGAAGAGTCGACCACTTCATTTAATAATTTAGCTGAAATGTGTCCACACGAGAACACGGCAATTTCTCATTCAGTTTTCAAATTGAATCGATGTAAAAGCTGCCAACAATACAGAGGCAGAAATGCAACCCCCCCACACTGGCAGCAGAGCAAAGTTCCTCATCCTTTATGAATGACTTTTGTCTTCAGGCCTGCAAAAGAAATCAATGTACATCCCTGCCTGGAAACCGTGAACCCACCTGCACCGGGCGGGAGTAATTGAGCGCAATTAGACACACGATTTAGAGAATTCATCAAAAAGAACAAAAATAAAGACACTTCCCAATGAACTCCTTAATTCCTTTCCAGGAGCACGCTGCCCTGTGTTCCACTGATCCTTCGATGCGCCCACGTTCTCCATCAGCGCGCGATGACAAAGATCAGTGGCACGTCTGGAGCTGCGGCTCCAGCTGAGCACTGAGGCTCCTCGATGCCCTTCACAGAGCTGTGTCACCCTCTGGCTCCTGCCACGCTCCCATGGGATCCACAACAATGGTTTTAGACTGAATACTCTGCTGCAAACCTCAGTGCTTCCCTACACCTTTTTTTCTAGAAAGATCTTTACCTACAACTCACTGGTTCTAGAAGTCAAAATAATTTTGCCCTTTCTCACAGCTCCAGAGCTCCCTGGCTTTTCCATGGAGCCCAGGGATCAGCATGCTGGCCAAGGCACTCAGCTGCAAGGAGAAGCAGCAGGACTGTTATGCCAAGAGGCGTTCAGCCCGTGGCTGTGGCACGGTTTCGGCGGCTGTGCCCAGCCTGCTCCGCTCCACACCATTCTGCACTCCGATGCCTCGGGTTCAGGACTGCTTGTCACAACAGCTCGCACACACCCACACACTGCAGATCTGACCTGACTGCTAACAACATTTTCTATTCAGAGGTGGTAGCTGTTAACTTGACTAACTTTGGATTGCATCCTGCAGAGGTAGTTACTGCGTCTTTTTAAAGCACCCTCACACATTTGGATGCAAGCAGGAAAAGAGACAAGTTAAAGCTAAGAATTGCTGCTTCCCAGGTCACACTTCCCTGGTTTTACCCCTTCATCTTCAACTGAAAAAGCTCAAGACTAAAAATGGGCAGAGCACTAAAAGGAACAACCCTCAAATTCTTCTGGACTTGCTGCCCCGTGTCCTCAGGATCTCCCAGGAGGTGGAAATCCGAGTTACCCTTATGGCTTCACATCCTCACCTTCCCCACCAACACACCTGGCTCAAACAGGTACAGGTTAAGAGGGAACTGAGTAAAGAAGTAAAGACAAAGGGCGCTTGTGATGCCAGCGCTCCTCTTCCCATAAATCTCCTTCCTTTTATATTAAAGGAACCCATTGACAGCAAATGCATTTTTCAATATTTCAGCCAAATATAGAATCGCAGTGAACTCGGTCATAAATTCCCCAGGAGGCAGAGGGCTGGCTGGGGAGGGGAGGGAAGCTGCTCTTACACAACAGCACCGGGATGCCCTACTTTCACAGGATCCTGTGCTGCCAACTCGCTCCTTCCCCCTGCCTGCGCCCCACCTGCCGCGGCCTCTCCGAGCACCACACGCCCCTGCAACCAAAAAACTTTTCCAGCAGCAGGAACCAACACCCCAGCAGTCTGCAGGGAAGTGTGAGGGCACTATCCTCGTACAGAGCTGTCCCTAAGGCACTGCAGGCTGCAGCCATAACAAACTCAGGCAGCATACGCTGCGAATAAACCCAGGAGGAGCAAAGAGCCCAAGAAGTGCTGCTGCTGCTCCCTTTTGAAGTCACACACTTCTCAAGGCAGAGCCAGAGACAAGATGCTCCGAGAACAATACAGTTCCTTAGAGCCTCTTTTTAAGTCTATCTCCAGAGGGAAAACTCGTGTTTGTTAAACCCCGACACATGTGAGAAGCCACGACAAAGCAAATAAAGCCGCAGAGGTTTAAGTTGCAGGCAGGACTTTACGGTTTATGGGTCGCAGAGATCTGTACTTACTCATCTCCTCTCGTATTACCAACTGCAAGAGGAAAATGATCCTTAAGCTCTTAAGAAGCCAGAGGACAGGGAAATTGCTTAAGAGAGAAAGGGAGTGCTGAAGCACATGCTCTACAAATCAGTCCAGCCCTCCTTTTATTCCCTGCAGGAAACCTAAGGGATAAACAGCAAGGGGATGCTGTTCCTCTGACACCTCATGGTGTCCCAGCACACCATGAGAAATCCCCTCCAGAGGGTTTTCCAAGGCAGGGCAAGTCTGCCCTGCCCTTGCTGAGCTGGCTGGCTCCAAGTCAGGGTCCTGTCCCCAGTTTCCCACCTGCCCCGTGAGCCCTGGTGAGGGGGGAGGCCATGAGCCAAGGCAGCCTTTCCCCAGCGTGTGCCAGAGCTGTGCAGGGCACACACACCCCACACACCCCCCTCAGCGTACTGCTACGGCCACTGGCCCTCACCGAAGCTCGAGCTGCACAAAGATCTTATTAGTTCTCTAAAGGGCTGTATTAAAAATACATGAAATATGCAGAGAATGGCACTTCTGGATGCGGCTCTGCTGCCTGGAGCACCTGCACAGGGAGATAACATTGGAGCAGCTCCCTGTACCAGCCTCTCTGTTTTTATCATCTTGGTTTGATGTTCAGGGGGTGGCCGAGCTCGAGGAGGTGTCACACCAGCACCCGCTCCGAGCTCCACTGCTGCTGGACCTGGCAACAAGGAGTCCTGAGGCAGCTCCCACCTCACAGCCAACAGCCCCTCACCTGCTGCGAGGCACGGGAAGGAGCACCAGCCCTGCCAGGGGAAATCCTCTGCTTTGGGGAGTGTATTGCAGCAGTCTGGGGTCAGCACAAATGAGCAAAAAGCACCATAAGTTGCAACACCCACTGATCCATACCCCAGGCGTGCAGAATTTTCTGTTCCAGCTCACTGCCACCACACGTTACCCAGCCAGTATCTCTGTGACAGATAATCAAATCTCTTGTCTACCTTTCCTTTATTAATCCTTGCTTAATCCTCTTTCACATTTTAGCTGCGGCTTTCATTAGGGAACGTCTGATTTCTGAAAGGCATCAAAAAGAATCACCTTGACACCTGTCACTCCAGACCCCCGCAAACACACCTTCCACAGAGCAGCAGTGCTGCAGCAAACCCAGGGCTCTGCTGTTCCCTCATCCCCATCTGACACAGGGCTGAAATCCCAAAAAGACAAATACCTGACACTATAAAGAGGTCGAGTGGCCCCCCAGCTCCCAGCCCCGCTGCTGGAACCACAGGCTGAAGGGAAGGGTCTGCTCCTCCTTCGCCGTGCTGCTGCACCATGCATGCCTGATGGTGCTGGGAACGGATGGGGAAACAGCAAAGTTAGAGCTTTAAACGGCTCTGGAGCAGAGCTCCTGCACACCAGGGTCAGGGTGGGACGGGTGCCTGCACTGGCAATCAGGTAAATGCACCCCAGCGCCGGCTCCTTCTCTCTGGTTTATTTTGTTCCATCTCCCAAGGCCCAGGGTTGTTTTTCCCCTGCTGCTGATCATTCCTAATGTCGTCTTCCAGCCCACATTCTCCTCCTTTGCCATCGCGTTGTGAGGTCACGATACATTTGTGACAAAGTTTCCATGGCAACAGACTGATGACATAAACATAAGCTGAGGATTTCTCTGCAAAGCGGGAGGAGCAGGAGATGGGCTGCGAGGCAGCGGGCTGCTCCTCAAACAGCTCTCTCCAGTGAGAGCTGTGGGAATAGAGAACATTACTGGCAAAGTAAATTGCTTTTTGTGAAAGCGTTCTCTTTTTTTGAAGTTTGCCCCCATGTGAAAGTCTCTAAGTCAGAACCTGCCCATTATTTTAATGTGCTGCTCGGTATTTAATAATCTTCTGCCTCAGACACCAGTCTGTTGCCATGGGAATGACAGCCGCACAAATACGGGATTAGGGCTATCAGGCAGGAGAAGAGAAATTATGAATAAGCAGTTATGTTCAATAATTAGCAACTCCATGAAAAAACCCCAAAATCATGAATTTAGATGGATGCATTTATCTCCGTGTTTGAACACAACCATGCGGGTGTTGCTGCTCCAGAACGGGATTCCCACATCACACACGGCTTTTGGGCTAAGTGGGTCCACTTGGGAATGCAATTTATCCTGCTCCCATTCCTTTTTCCCTTCTCCCCCTCTACAGACCTCTCCACAGGTCTGGAGTCTCCCGAGACAGGCAGGTGCCCGACGCCTGCCGAAGCCCACCATCCCCGTTCTTCTGGAATGCTGAGGCTGGGAGACGCAGCCTGTCTGTCAGCACTGGGCTCCCAAGCTCAGGAGGGCATTACTGGAGCAAGGAACATCTCCTGCATGTCCAGACCACTCTGTCCAGGCCATGAGCTGCAGCTCACTGCAGAAAATTAAAGCTTTTAAGTCTTTCTTTCTAAAAAAATGGGAAAAGCTTTCCACTTTAATTGGAATTAGTTACAGCGCCACCGAATAACTGACCTCAGATGGCACCCGCAGCAAAATCCTGTGCTATTTAACCAGGTTCACAGGCAAAAAGACACTGGGAGCCCACTATGAGAAGCTTCTGTTCTCCTGCAGTGCGCCCACACCTCAAGAAAAGGAGGATCTTCCCCTCTGCACTCAGCTGGCTGGGGGTGGTGGCACGTCCGGTAAAATGCAGCACACTCAAACAAGGAGCTGAAGCCAGGGAAGGGTGTCCCACAGGACACTCTCCGAGGTTAAATGCCTTCCTTTAGCCAAAGGAGTAGGATACTTGGACGTGGAGTTCCGAACAAACTCACAGACCCTGCAGAGCCAGAAGCCCCAGGGAGATTTGGGGATGCTGCTTCCTCCTGTTCATTCTCAGGGGGACACAACAGGCAGGGACTGAAAACCAAAGGGAGCTGGTTCCCCTCCTCTGGCTTTGCTGGGGAGGACCAGGTTTGTGTCTGTGCCATAAAAATCCGTGCTCTTGGAGCCAGGAAATGATCTCCTGCTCTCCAGCCTGCATTTCCTATTCACCTGAGATACCTCCCTTTTTGCATATCTGTTGCTATTAAAATTCCTCTTCCAGCATGTAATTCCCTCTACTAGCTTTTCTTGCTTATTAGAGAAGACAAAAAGTATTCTGAGAATCTGATCAGAGAGATCTCATTTTCTCCAGGCACTCCTCTGAATTTAATTCTAGATTAAGCATTATTTAAAAAAACAACAAACCACCCCTGCTGCCTCCTACCTCCTTACACTTCCTTTCAACACGAGGCTGGAGAACACTCCCAAGCCCAGGAATCCAGCTGTATTTGAAAATTACTCCTTGAAGAGTTACACTCCTAAACGCACCACGGAAAATCAGAAACAGAAATCACAAGACAGGAAGCGCTGATTGTGTTTTCCCCACAGTGTTGTGAGAGGAAAAGTTCTGAGTCCTCCTTTCCTCACCCAAACAGAAGAATCCCAGAAAATCTCCAAAAGCTGTTGAAACATTTTTTTATAGTTTTTTTACATAGCACCACCCATCATTTCTAGACTTACTAATGCAGCATCTCCTGGCTGACAACTGTCTGATCCGCTGTCCAAGCCCAGTACCTGTCCCGTGCCAAACACCAGCGTTCAAATCCCACCTCCGAACATGTTCACTTACCTAAAAAAAAGCCAGGAAAACAAAATTAGCACAAATGTAATAACTTGGATGTAAAACCCTGGACAAAGACAAGTTTCAATCCAGGGAGGTGTTGACAGCTGCTCCTCCAGTTCCACAAATTCAGAAAAAAACACCCGACCAGATAAAGCCTTGGCCAAGTAAAGCCCCTGAAGAGGAGGAGAGGTTAATAAATGCTGAAACAACCTTTGAGGCCTTTTTATTTATACCTACATATATATGAGCAGAGGGATTTGACAAATAATACTTCTCAAATCACTCCTACGATGTTAACACTCCGGAGTATTAACTTGCCCGTGCCTGAAGGAAATGGGTCAATTTTAATTCTTCAAACAATTCTTGGCGGCACAATAACTCATTCTTCAGGCTGCAGATAGCGAGTTGTGCTCTGGTGTGCTGGGTCCCAGCACAACGCAGGAAAGGGGGGCTGCACCCCCCAAAAAGGGGCCACCAGAGCAGCCTTGCTGCCTTATCAGAAAAAAACAACAGAAAAATCCACTCAAAACCAAAAATAAAGGAATTAGAGTTGTGGGAGCTCTTGACTGCAAAAAAAAAAAAATAAACCAAGAAACCACAAAGACATTTGAACACCTGCCTTTGCCAACACATCTTTTCACTGCTCAGGTCACCTCCAGAAGCACGGCCCTGTGGCTGGTGACACTGAAACCTCCTCCCACCATGGGGCTGCACAAACAGTAACAGAGCCTCCGAGACGCTCCCAGGGCGGCACTTGGGTATCCCCAGCATCAGAAACAGCTCAGTGTCACCTCCATTAAAGAGGCACATTTCACTGCTTGCCAAAAGGACAACTCTGGCAGGTACCCATAGGTCAGTCTTTCTCCTTTTGAGCTTTTGTTTTCGGGGTTTTTTTGTATTTCCTCTGCAGCACCAACTGCAAATGCAGTGAAGTGTCACAGAGAGGGAAACCACCCGCGGCTCCAACGAGCCACGTGCACACAGAGATTAACAGGAATTACCTCAGATATACAGGCAGCTGCCCGGGAAAAAAGTTTCCCTAAATATCATACTTCTAAGGTTCCACGTGTTTAGGTGGGCAAAAGGAGGAATGCAAGTGGGACAACTGAAAATTATCCAACTCTTTATACCGGGCAGCAGCAGGATGCTGCAAGGGCACTCCCACGGTCTCATGCTCTCTTCCTCCATATATTTTGGATACTGGATACATTACAGCAGCCCCACGGGCAGGACCCCAGCCCCAAGGAGTAACGGGTTCAACCCCAAACCAAGCCAGCACAGCGCCCAGGCTGCTGCCGCCCATCCCTCACACCACAATTACACACAGTAATTACGTATTTAATTGTTGCGCATTAATATCACCTCAGCCTACAATTACAGCTTATTCATGTAAACCTAATCAAGGAAAACCAGCATATTTGCATAAAAGTTGTAATGAAAAGTATAATGATTTCACTAACAAGACGTGGATAAGAACACGTATCTGTGACAAACACTTTGTGTCAAGGAGAATAGAAAACGATTTTCTTTCCTGAAGATTATTTCAGGCCCATTTAACACAATCTGTACCACTCCGGTGATGTGCAGTATCTTACACACATCAAGTCATATCTCGATAATGTTCCTGACTTCAAATAAAATTTCAATACTATATTTAGTTCTAGGATGGCTGGAAACAGTTGCATTGTTAAACTTAATAAAAATTGGAATTTGTGGAGTATTAGGCAACCCTTGGTGCCAGTTTTCCTCCTCGTGGTTTGAGCGTGGCAGCAGCTCTATCCCAGCCCCCCCGTGCCGCCGTTTACACGCCAGCTTCATTTTCACCCATAAAACAAACAATTAAGAATAAGTACAACTGCTTTGGAGCTCCCGAGGCCAGAGATAAAAATAAATTGGCTTTTATAAATTCACTTTTTGCAATGGTAAAACAAAAAACAGCCCTAATTATCAATAATTTGTTACTTCTAATTTCAGCAGCCAGGCTGACGGGCACATGCATCTGGATCCTTCCAAGCCCTGAGGTGCAGGAAGGCATCTCCTGGGTAATCAAACTGCAGCAGAGGGGCCAAGCTTTTGGGGTGCTG
Source organism: Struthidea cinerea (assembly GCA_013397865.1). Taxonomy (NCBI): domain Eukaryota; kingdom Metazoa; phylum Chordata; class Aves; order Passeriformes; family Corcoracidae; genus Struthidea; species Struthidea cinerea. Next base: position 562,475 of record VZTI01001914.1, read on the forward strand.
ATCATCCTTTGCTCAGACGTGTGGCAACGCTCACTCCATCCCCAGATTCACCTTGCTCTAACAGCTTGGTGTGAAATTTAAAGCCTTGGACTTAACACCCTTAATTTCAATTTTCTATGGAAACTTTACCGAGATCAGTTAGACCCGTTCAGCATCAGGAAAGCATCTTCAATTTCCCACTTCTTAAATGTTATTTCCTCTCCAATTACAACTTCTCGCATCTTGTCTCATCTCCTCTGGTCATTATCAAGGTGCCTCCTTAGAAAACCACATTATCAAGGTAAGCAGAGAATTTCCAGAGCGCAGATAAGAGACAAGGGAATGAGTTTGCTTTTTTGTATGTAATTTTGAAATCTATATTGTAAAGGTAGCAGCTGTACGTAACATCTGGAAGCTTGCACTGCCTCTGAGTGCTTCTAGAACAAGGAGGAATCGTGCCAGCTTCTCCAGTACAATCTCTGCGAGTTCAACGGGCTTTATTTGTCTCCTTGACAACGCGCAGCATGACTCAGTCATCGGCTCCCTGGTAATTAAGAATTTCATTTTGAGCAAGAGGTCAAGACAAGGGAGGCAGCACGGCCGCGGCCAGACGGGTGAGCCTGCAGCTGCCACGGGCCGGCCCGGCGGCGCTCCCCGGCCACAGCAGCTCGCCATCCCCGCGGCAGCGCGGAGGGAAGGCAGCGCCGCATCCCAGACAGGCTGTGGGAGTGCACCTCGCTGCATTTAACGTTATCTATCGCTCCACCTGCCACTCTGTTTAAACACCGTGGCTCAGCCAGCGCCTGAGCACCGCCTGGAACAATTAGCACGAGCAGCTCCGTGCAACAGCACAGCTCGGGAGCGCGCTCGCGTACTGGGAAGCCGTAAGCAACAGCACAGAGAGAAACCAGCCTCCCAAAGTCTGCATCTTTGGCCAACCCTCTGCCCCTTTCCTCATTAATCCCCTGGGAACAAAAGCCTAGGAAACAGCACAAAGCATTCCTGCTTTTGCCTGTCAAAGGGATTAAACCAGGAACTGGAGTGACGGGACAAGGAGTAACGGGTTCAAACTGAAAAAAGAGAAATTTGGGTTAGATATAAGGCAGGAGGTCTTTACCATGAGGGTGGTGAGGCCCTGGCACAAAGAAGCTGCGGCTGCCCCATCCTTGAAAGTGTCCAAGGCCAGGTTGGATGAGGCTTGGAGCAACCTGGGATAGTGGAAGGTGTCCCTGCCCACGGCAGGGGGTGGAACTGGATGATCTCTAATGTCCCTGCCAACGCAAACCATTCCATGATTCTGTAATTTTATATGAAACCAGCCATGGACATTGTCAAAAACCAACATGGCACAGCCTGATGCCAACAGCAAGAAGAGCCCAACGCCAGTGATGATGCTACTGGAACGCAGAGAAAACCTGAAGGAATGCTGGTTATGGCAAGGCCAGCGCTGCCTGCCCCTTTTGTCACGCCAACATGCAGCTCCCATGTCCTGGTCTAGGACAGATCCTGCCCTCATCTGAGGCACAACTGGCTGTGGTGACCCAGAGCTCCCCCCACGTCCCGCTCCAGCAGCCACCACACCTCGCCCTGCTGCGGATTAAGCACTTTGCACCATCTGTGCTCCCCTCCTGTGTTTGTATTTTGCCCGTTACCTATTATGAAACCGTGCGTATAATCTCACCATCAGTTCATCAAGGGAGAATTTAAACATGACACACCAGTAATTGAACTGCAGGAGGACCTGGCTAATTCGCGGCGGTGATTAAGAGCCACTGCAGACTAGCGAATTTTACAAGCGAGTGAACATGCAATAAAAATCTCGCTCATTTGTTTTGACAAGTGTCACTTCACATTAAAGGTACACTCCACCATGAACTCCAGTCTGGGAGCACAACTCTATTCCCAACATGGCCCCTCATTAAGTCCTAGACTCAGCAAAATGATCTGCCATGTGCTCAGCCGTAACTGGGAGAGCCGGGAAAGCTGCAGGGACAGGGGGATGAGACCCCCGTCACCGAGGGGAGCCTGCTGAGTACCATGTGCAAACAAGACACCTTCTTTTCCATTTTCCATTTCATTTCTCTGCTCTCTTGTCCTTATCCTTTAGCTGTCTGAGGTTAAAACCAGAGTCAAGACTAGCAAAAAACCCTTCAGCGCATGTTATTATTTCCCAGAGAACGAGCCCAAGACTGAAACACAACTTTCACAGATTTGTGAAACACGCCAGGAGCATTCTGTTGTGTTCTTAGTGCCAAGTCACTTACACTGAAATGGTTAATGCTGGTGAAGGACACAGGCACGGCACACGGACGTTCCAGCCCCTGCTTCAAGACAACACCAGAGTCAGACTCCGAGGAACACGGCCACCAAAGTCACCTTCAAGGCTCAGGAAACACAACCCCTGCAACCCCCAGGAGGTTCACGAGGTCACGCCAAGGGACGCCTGCTCAGGCTGGGGGGGAACTGCAGCTCTCTGCCATCATGGTCAGGAATTTGGCTTTTTAACTGATTTACACACCTGCCTAAAAGTCTTCAGAGCCCTCTCCCCCCGAGTGGAAGTTCCGGTTATTGGGAATCCGGGGACCATTTCCGAGTGTGCGTGTAGGAAGTGCCAGTGGAGGCAGTTCAAGCACCTGTGACTCAGCTGCAGTCGGGACGGTGCCACGTGTCAGGATGCTCCTACTCAGCCAAAACAAGTGGGGAACCAAGAGCCAAGAAACTTGCCCGTCACGATGATGGCAGATGGGGCACAGGCAGAACACTGGAGTTGACATGGAAACATCTCCAACCAGGCCCACACCCCTCTATTTTTCATTCTTTTTATTCTAGGAAACTTCCCAGTGTCAGGAAACCAGGCTGCCCCAAATTGTAGCTGACAGCGCACACCCCCGAGGGTACTTCCACACGGGGCTGTTCACAGGCTCACTGGGAAGAGCCACAAAGCAGCAGTTGAGCCCTCACACAGAAAATCTCTTCTCAAACAGCGAGAGGAGCTTCAAAAAGCCAACTCAGTTTCCACTGAAAAGAAACTCATTCTATGCTCCTGCCTGAACAAATTGTACAGCTTTCCATCAGGCACTTTCATACCCGTGCACTCAACAACTTCAGAGATCATTTAAAAAGAAATATGTTACAGGAGCCCTGCCAACCACAAAAAGGTCTTGTGACTCAAAAAGATCAAATCTGAGAGGAAAAAAATACTTAAACATTTTTACACAAACCATTTGAAGTCAAAAGTTCAAAAATTAGTATTTTTACATGCCTGCTCACAGGCAGATGCCCTGAGGTTATTTTCTCAGCCTCTCTATCTCCAGCTATCTCCTTGTAACACTCCGCCTTCCGTGCCGTCTGCATCCAGGCAATTAACTTCAAAATTCTGCTACAGGCACGGGGTGCTTTGAAAATAAACAGGAAGATCTTTCAGAAACAGCCATGACTGAGCTAGGTGGGAAGAAGACGAGTTCCCAAACAGGCTCTGAGGTGAATATCCTCACTGCACAACCAACAGCACCTGGCCGAGGCTGGCACGTGCCCCAGAACAGCCCACCTGGGGCTCTGCATTCCTGGGCACCGCCTCGCCCAGCTGGTTTTGCACACATCCAGAACAACGTGGTCATGTCAGACGCAGGGAATGACGCCTGGCCTCGCACGTGGTTCATGAAAGCCCTCAGGATGAGGTGCAGAAAAGGCCAAGGGAACCCGTGTGTCACCACCAGCGTGGAGAGAGGGACGTGCCATCAGCTGGGCACCACCACCCAGCTGGGACAGCCGAGCTGCCCCAGGGCAGGCCACGCTTACAGAGACACCGCAAAGCACGCATCCAGGAGATCATTCCAAGGAGCTTCGGATGAAGTCGGGAAGCTCCCACAGGGAGTTTTTCCCGAAGGCAGCAGCGTGGCAGGAGGAATGATGGACACGCTGCAGGCTCACTGTGCTGGCATCGGCTGTTCTGGCCACATAAAAGCCACCGATCAGCTTTCACCGTATATTCCTGCAGCACCTCTCGTCCACCATAAAGCTCACGGCGCAAGGTCTAATGCTGCTATAATTTTTATTATCTGGGTTCACCAGTGGCTGTACAGCCCAGTCTGAAATGGGATTAAACCTAATGGTTACAAAGCAGTGCTGCTGGTGGGGTTCCAATGTCTGCATTCTGAGGTGCTGGCTTTGCAAAGCCAAGCTTCCAGGAAATCCCTGTACCACACCTGCCACTCACTTCAACCTGTTCTAATTCACCCCAGCAGCCAACAAACCCCGTCCGCAGCTATTTTCTGACGCATTAAGCTCTGGCACACCACGAGTCCCCTTGCCTTTCTCCTTCCCAGGACATCCAAGCCCTGGAGAATCCCTCACTATCAGGAAAGGGCCAAGGAGCATAACGCCATGGAGTGCTCAGCCCAGCAGGGAAGGTGAGTGGTAAAAAAGCGCTACAAGGAGGGATGAGGCTGAAAATCCTGGACGTTCCTGACAAGATGAGGCTGCCCAACAACAAGTTTAAATTCCTTGGTCACACTTCAGAGCTAAAGCTGATACCCTTTCTATCCCAAATCCCAGACTGCCCTATTTTACATCTTATGTTTATATGGCACGTGGCAACACTAAGTCTTGCAAAATATACCAAATCGCTTTCGAAGGGGTGAAATGAAAATAGAGGCGGCCACCAACAGGCTTAAGCCTGAGAGCTGCCAGAGAAAAATAAAAAAAAAAGGATTAACCTTCTTTGCTGGTAATTTAAGAATATCAGTAATTGAAAAAACAAAATCTCATTTTCAGCCTTTAAACCAGGAAGAATAAAGATGTGCTGCTTTTACAGTATTTTTGTCGCTCGGTCCAGCAAACCCAGCCTTTTAGGCAGAGTCTGCGGCGGGGATCAACAGCTGATTCTTAATGAACCTTTCAGAGACCTTTAGCTCCCTTCAGCAGGAGTTCGTGGGAAGCGTGGAAGGCATCCGTCCGTCCATCCGTCCGTCCCTCCGGCGGCCGTGCCGTGCGTGTGGCTCCGGCGCGGTGGATCCTGCCAGGCAGGGAGGCCAGCGGGGCCGGCGCCGGCCCTTCCGCAGCGGCCACAGCCCAGCCTGGAAAGTTTTGTCTCGCTCCAGGCTCCCCATGAATTGCAAATCTTCAGGTTGCCACAGAAACTCTCAGGGTGCCACACAGCCATCAGGAAGCATCACGGTCATCTTTTCCATCTTGTTTGCTTTGCATCAGAGCACTTTAAACTCCCTGTGGCATTGGTGCTCCGCAGAACGATTCCCTCCACGCAGTTATTCCTGTGCAGTGTCCAAGCCGCAGTGATTAATCATTCCTGCTTCCTCGGCTGACATATCGAGGTGGGGAAACGACATCCTAAATGAGCAGAGCTGATTACCTGGGAAAGCAATTCTTCAAGATAGCACAGCTAACTAATAGCTCCATCTGCTACAAAAACACATTCCTGAGCCCCAGAGTGGTGGCAGGGTACAGCCAACAATTTTGTTGCAGCTGCCAGATTTGAAATTGTTTGTCACAAGTTGCCACAAAAACGTGGGCAGCTCTTCGTCCTTCCTCTCCCTGTCGCCTCGAAGAGCAGGGAATCTCAATCAGAAGGCCTATGGGGACTTGTGACAGGGACGCTGAAGGTGAGATCTGGCTTGAAAAAACAACCTGATATTAATATTAAATGCTGTGCCAGAACCATCCTTTTTTTGTCTCCCTGATTCCAAGCCGGCTCAGTGAATGCCCAGCCCCATGGGTGCACAAGAGGGGCTTCAGCCACAGCATGAAGGGTGGGACTTTATCAAGGTTTTCCAGTCCCTACCGTTACAGGTTAACCCAAATTTTAACAGGAAAACAACCCAAACCCCAGGTGATGCCTGTGCCCACAGCAGCCCAGCCACTGCCAGCAAACAGCAGATCTTTGTCCCGCTGAAGCTCCTTGAAGCGCAAATTTGCCCCAGGAATGCTCCACGTGTAAATTTCACTTATATTTTTCAAGTATGTGGACACCTCACTTTGCACCATTGCTGCAAACGGGGCCCTTTCAGATAGATGGCCACTCTCAGTGCCACTCTCAGCGTCACTCTCACACGAACAACCAGCTGCTCAGGATTTGCTCAAACCCTTTTGAAGATTTTTCCCTAGGACCATAATATTGGGGTTCTTCCTCTTCCTGTCCTCATCCCCTCCCGAAATCACAGCTTTAGGTAAATTCAAATGACTCCTGAAGCTGAAGCTTTAAGAACGAGTTACTGGGAAACTCCACTGCCTGTAATCTCCATTCATCCATCTTCCTTCCCTGCTCAAAGCTCTTGGGAAAAGCTTTGCCACAAATGAAACTACAGTTGGAGGTTTGCTGATCCAGGCAGGCACAGACCAAACTGCCCCAGGAGATGCAGCTGCCCCTGCTGGGACAGCTGTTGGGTTTTGAGGGCTTCTGATATTTTAACTCTGAACTGCCTTGTGCTCCTTGGCTCCTCCAGCACACCCTCGGCTCCTCACCACATCCATTTCCCTGATAGCCCTGCCATGCTCCCATCATGTGTCAGCAAAAGCCAGGAGCTCTAAATTAGGACCATTTGAGTGATTTGCTGGCTGTGGTTTATTTATCACATTTGTGAAATAAGTAAATTACCATGGTATCCAGTGGAATGATAGAAGTTCAATCACTTAAGAAATTAGCCCATCAAACAGAGAAGCACACGACCCTGATCTCAGATTTGCAACCTGATTTAATAACCTGGTTGTGCTGGTTGCTCACATTCAAATCAGAACTGAAGGGTTATACACTTCTGTAATTAATACAAGAAAACAATGCAGGCAAAAGCATTCTCCTAAAAATTACTTAGCTTTTACCTAAACATATCTGTTGTGTTTCCCTCTGCCTTGGAAGGAAGGAGAAAAATGCCTCGGGAGCAGAGATTTCATAATTTCATTCAAAAGTCACCACTCATGTGTTGTGCTGTTGACAGCTAATTAAGTTCTCCCAAGGTAAAATAAATGTAATGTTTTAAAGCTGCTTCCCTGCTTTAAAAAAAATCTTGACTAGTATTTCACTCACTTATTATTAATCAAGGAAATACAATGAAATAGGGAATTTGAATTCGCTTCAGCCAGAATCCCAGCACCTTCTCCATCCCGTAAGTAGGTCACTAATCAGGTCTGTGTTTAATTTTGCTCAGTTCTGTTTCCTGGCACTGACAACAATCACGCTGGACACAAGTCCTGACTCGGCAGCTTCGGTGATTAGACAATAAACTCCATCTTGCTTTGTAAGGGCAAAAGAGGTGGGAAGCTGAGCAAACGAGACAAAAACGCTGAGATACGGCACCCACACCTCCAGCGGTTCCTTAGCCCTACTTAGAGCGGCTGTGAGAGAAAGCCTTGGGTTTGTGCTGTTCCAAAGGATAAGGACAAACCTCCCGCAAAGGCAGGCACGCAGCCGGGGTGTTCCCCACACAGTCCCCTGCAGCGCTCCCTGAAAGCCACGGCGGAGCAAGCCCCGCTCCCACAGGCTCACTGCCAAACAGAGACTCCTTCGTTCCTGACCAACACCGCGCCACGCCTCGCACAGGGGCAGCCCGCAGAGCTGGCACTGGCCAGGCCTCAGCAGCCTGAACTGAACCAATGATTCAACACATAAACGATCCCAGCCAAAAATCACTGGACACCTGAAAGCAGCTTCAAAGCATCATTCATCAGCTGTATCTGCTGGGTTGTTTTTAAAAACAGCGAGGAGAGAATCTATGGAGCCACATCCCGCTGTGAGAGCGCCGGGGTGTTATCCTGACGCCCTTACTGCAGCAAAGAGCCTTTTCCTCATCCCCTGAGAGCCCACGGAGACAATATTTCAGCAATAATGGCTCATCCCTCCCCACAGCACTGACACACACGGGAGCGGTGCCAGGAGCCCCAGCGCTGCTCCCGGAGCTCTGTTCAGGTGAGCAGCACCTCCCAGCCCAGCTCGGATCGATCCGGCTCTGCAGCCATCGCCAGCCCCTAAATCACTCCAAGGGCAAGCCCAGCTGAGTGATGGGATCATTTCTGCTCCCGCCTCACCGAGAGCAGCACGACAGAAACCACTGGAACCCAAGGGAACCCGCGCCTGGGGGTGAAACGGAGCGTGTGCCAGGGACAGAGCGCTGGGGCTGCTGCTCCACAGAAAAGCAAACCATGTGGCACCTCACAGCCATGAGGGTTACGGTGAACGGAGCCACCAACACAGCCCCCTGCGCCTTCTCTTCCCAAGTAACCTCATCTTTCAAACTTGCTGGGCCCTAGGGTAAATCCAGGCAAGGAAAAGATGCAGGCCAGCTTTGCCAGGGCGCTGCACTGCAAAACCTTCTGCAAACAAAAATAAACCTGTTTACTTTGCCAAACCAAAGGAACTTCATGTCCTCTTTGTGGCAAGTTATTCCAAGATGGTTTTCACAGGAGGCTGCCAAGGAGAATGTGAGGTTTGTGGGCTGCGTGGCGGGGGGGTTTGGGTGCCTGGTGGAAGCGATTGGGCTGGAGGTTGTTTTTGAAGTTCTCTGATTTGCTCAGATTTCCCCTGAAGTGACCTACAAAAGCAAAGGGGAAGGGAAGAACTTGTGCTTATTTTCTCTAGTTTACTGCTGTCAAAGACACCTTAAAAGCTGTCGGGAGATATTTTTCTTCCCGTTTTCTTCCTCCGTGTTGTAAATTCAGGTCAGGCCTGCATTTGAGGATTATCAAAAGGCAAACTGGAGAAACTGTCTACTCTGAAAAAGCAACCGGGGCCGCGTTTGATGTCCTGGGGGCTGCTCCAGCAGCATCGCCGCCGGGAGGGTCCATTGTCCCAGCCCAGCTGAAACAACGGGATCCAGAGAGCTGATCCGGCTCTTAAATGGGGACAGACCGCAGGCAGGGACTGCTGCCACCCATTCCAGACTGAAACTGCTGAGAGCATCACGCACACACCGAGCTCAGCAGCTTCCCGTCCGCACTGAACGCGCTGGGAATGCCACAGGACACCTGGGCAGAGCAGGCCCGGTGAGGTTTGGCATTCCTCGCATTCCAAACACAAATCCCAGAGGGGAACACCGGTCTCCCACTGAAATCAAGGTGCACCACGCCGAATCAAACAGGGAGTGAGGACAAAACCCACTCATGTCCACATAAAAGGCACAAAATTGGAACGCAGACCGCTTTGGTACAAGTGCTGTGCCTCTCCAAGTCCTGGCTGCTGGGAATCTCACGGCTTCACAGCCAGGAATCTCAGCTGTGGCGGCTCAATGATGTGCAGAGGACACTCCAGGCTGCCTTTCATGTTTTCTCCTGTGTGTTAGGGACAGAGGATGAGGGAATTCTTTACCCTGAAAATACTCAATTATTTTAATAGGATTACATTGGAGATTGACAATATTTAGAACAGTCCCTGGAATTTATTAGCCTGCCAGCACTCCAGATAAGTAATTTGAATGCAAAGATCTCTTAAACTTAAGTAACTAACTGGCAAAGAGCCAGCTCCCACCCTCCATGGTTTTAGGCACAACACTAAGTTTTGGAAATGAGCTCCTGAACGCAGCAGTAGAACACCTCAGTCAGTCTCACATCTCAAACCTTGCACAGGCATCTCTTCTAACAATGTTTTTCCCTGATCAGAGACACACAAACACAAGGGCAGAGGAGCTAAATCCCAGAGATTAATTCTCCCTCTTTAAACATCTCGCATTAAGAGCAAACCAAGTCATAAATTCATGGAACATGGAGTCCAAAATGACACAGATGAATGTAGATTTTCTTCTGCACAAGAACACTGTGCAGAACAAAATGGCAGGACATTTAGACCTAGAACTGGCATTTCGGAGGGACAGACTCATTTCTCTGAAGTCCCAAAAGAATTCTTGGCTGTAAGGAGGTGGCATGCCCTGAGGGGCTGATGGAAATGTCCCCTGCTGCATTCCCAGGGACAGGACTGAGTCACACACCTGGGGCGGCTGCAGCAGGGCTGCAAACCAGCACCTCTGCCTAACTGGGCTCCCAGCACAGCCCTGGGCAGGGGCTGCAGATGTGCCTGGGGTCAAAGTGGCCCTGGGAGGGGACACGGTGCTGCACCACCCCAGCAGCAGCCTTGCTGCCTTCCCCGAAGCCCGCACGGGCTGCAGCAAGCGCCCGCCACACACAGCACAGGTTATTTACTTGGGGGAGGGAATTAATAAAAGAGTCATAACTGCTATTTACATAAAGCTTGACATACTCAAAGCCCTGTGCAAACATTAATCCTTAACAGCCCTCAGAGGAAGGTCAGAGTTATCCTCTCTCCGCATCAAGGAAATCTCTGACGATTGTGCTGGCAGCGGCTCCATCTGCCCCAGCTCTGCTCCAGCTCACCAGCCCAGGTGTGCTGCCACACCTGCCCAACTCCCCTCGGACCCCCCATGTCAGGGACACCCCCCTAACTAAGGAAACCATCCCACCAGCAAGACTGAAATCCCTGCGAGAACACCCGAGTGCTTCTTGGTGCCTGGCTCCGGCAGGAAGGAGTCACAGGATGGGAATCCATGCATGTGGAAGAGACATGCATGTGGATTTCCAGCAAACTCATGCCGGCTTCCCTTCGGAGCCAGCCAGCAGCCCCCATCACCTCCTTGCTGGAGGGTTTGCCATCAGCTCCGGCCATGAGCGTCCAGAGCAACTGCACTTGACAAAGCAGCTGGGGAGAAAAAGGAGGGCTCTAGTGGAGTTTGTCACTTTTGTCACAGCCATTTACCTTCAGTTTTTGCAGACAGGACAGGTCTGGTCTGAGGGCACGGACTCAGGAGGGGCTGCAGAGCTGGAAATTAAAGCAACTTTCTGAAAGCCCCACACCGATGCCCAGCCCCGCTCATTCCTTCCCAGCTCCCACCGTGGGATGGGTCCCCAGAGCCCCCCGGCCCGCTGGGCACCACGTCACTCTCCCTAAAGTGGAGCCAGAAGGGCGAGCGCAGGGAGCCATAGATGGAACTGCTGCTGCTGCCAGCTCCAGGGGCAAAGGACGGGTTACAAAAGCCAGTGGACACCAAAAAGTCAACTGAGGAGGAAACAGAAGGGCGCCTGGGGTAAAAGCACGGACAAATCTATCAGCAGAGTTCAGCTGCCGGAGCCTGTCCGGGCACACAATCCTCTGCTGCTGTCAAGGGGAATCTGTAAAGCCTCTGAGCAGCCCCGGCTGCGAGCACGGCTCAACCGCCCCGACAGGGCACTGCTGCTGATCCGCACTGGAATAAACACACCTCAGCACTCCACACTTCCCAGCGTTCACTCGAGACTGTGTCCAAACATGCCAGCAGGCACCGGTGCTCCCTCCTTCCTCCCTTCCCTCAGCCCCAGCTGGTGCCCAGGCAGCCTTTCCCAAGCCTCCTCCAGCAGGAAGCTGTCTGAGCAGTGCCGCAGCATCCCAGCTGTCAGCTCCTCCTGAAGCCTCTGCTGAGCTTTTCCCCTTGAAATTCAACTTCCTGGCACCCCAGGGTGCGAGATACAACTCGGATAGGGCAGAGCAGGCACCCCTTCCAAAGCCTGCCACACTTCCGAAAAGGCAATTTAATGCTCGCTTTGTGTTCAAGCTGGGGGAACCAAACAGAGGAGAAGAAACATGTACAGGCATTATCCCGCTGGCCAGCCACCAAAAAGGTAATTAAAAACCTCCCCCTGAACAGGTGGGTCAACAAAACCCAGCGTTAATTCCTTGGATTACCAAGCAAATGTGTCTGAGCACAGGAGCTGTCCCAGCAAGTCCCTGGGATCTGAAAGCACATTTCTGTGCTCTGACGCCCGGCCCACGACACAACGGCTGTGGATCCACTGGGAGCCTCCAGCGGGACAGAAGGGCCGGACGGGGCAGGGGAAGCACAGCCCGGGTGTGCTGGGGATGCTGCACTGCAGAGCCCCTGCCCACTGCACCCCTTGTTATCCCAGCAGCAGGGGATCCACACGGACCCCTGGGTCTGGTCTGGGCAGCAGGGGATGCACACAGACCCCTGGGTCTGGTTTGGGCAGCAGGGGATCCACACGGACCCCTGGGTCTGGTGGTGCCGACCCAGAGCAGGAGCGTAAGGCTCGGGACACTGTTGGGGCCCCAGCCCGGCGCCAGGAGGATTCTTTTCCACAGAGCACGGGCTGTACCCACAGAAAATAATGAACCAAGCTGGGTTCCAGTGCCGGAACCGCTCCCCCAGAGAACAGAAACGTCCGCTCCGAGCCCGGCTTTGCGGTCCCAGCTCAAGGAGCACCTTGATTTACGGTGCAGGCAGGGCCATTACAGCACCAAGCTCAGAAGGAAAAGGTCCATTAAAAGATTGCTTTTAGTATGAAATTTCACCGGAGATACATTTTCTCTTGTCAAGGGCAACAAATTGCCCATGTAATTTCAGACCTCTGTAGTAAACATCCTAAAAATACAGACTTTTGCAGCAAATCACATTATCCTGAACGGGGTTTGCTGAATTCTTTTCCTCTCCTGGCTCAGGCTGGAGCTGGGAAGCTGCTCCAGAGCCGGTGAGCTCTGGCCTGGCCCCAGCAATCTGCACACACCTGTCGAAATCCCATTGAGCAATTTTACAGCACACACCTCTCCAGCAAGGAAGGTTTGAACATAATAGTTGTAAAACTCAGAAATACAAAAACTGCCAGGACAGATAAGAACGTGCAAAAGCTGCCAGGAATGTCACCGGATCCCCTGCAAATGGAGGACTTTCAAAACTAAATTAGAAATCATCTCATAGTTCTGATCCTATCTCAGAAATAAAGCTAATCACTTTCAGCCACCTTTCCATGATCTTGGTTGCTCATATCAGGAAGAATTTGATGGTTTTAGATGCATTTTTTTAAAACGTAAAGGTGTATTTTGCTCCCAAAACAAGACCCAGGGAAGCTGTTTGGATCCTCTGCTGCCTGGTGCTAAAAGCGAGTTTATAGCTGACATTACCTCGCAAGTGTTTTGATAAACTTCTTCTGCCATTTTTTGAGAGGTCAAAATTTGACAAATTTAACACAAAATCTCCTCTGGAAACAAAACACATCCTAATCTCCCATGCTTCCCCCAGAGGAAGTGGAGCATCTTCATCTCATCAAGAACAGCAAGGAAAGACACACATCCCACCAGCTCAGCAGCACCTGTCAGGTTCAGGTGTTTTTATGTGAATATTCACCTATCAACCTGCTAAAGAATCAGGGAAACTTGGAGGCTGTTCCCTCAACTTAGGAAGGTCATAAAGAAACACATAAAAAGCACAAGGACAGATTCCCAGCAAAGCCACAGGGCCCCTCACCAAAACCTTCCATCGTCACCCCAAGTGCAGCCGAGGCCAAGCACAGACTCTGCCAGCCACCCAAGGTAACCCGGCTTCCCTCAAACGACCTCTGCAAATGTCACATCACCCACGAATCACCGCGTCGCTCTTCACTGGAAATGAAGCCAACAGCTCGGAAATCCCACACGTTCACACGAAGCCGGAATTCTGTCCCCTTAGCAGAGGGGTAAGGACACCCTGGACTCCTTACTCGGTTTGGTACTACAGCAACCCGAGGCTGCGACGGCCACTGCTTTCCAAGGAAAACACCAAGAGCAACTGGCAAGGCTCGATAAAGCCTGAGCCTCGGGATGCAGCGTCACTGCTCCCGATGCCGCGGCGGCTCCGGCAGCGATCCCTGCACCGCCGGGCGGGAACGGCGCGAGCCAGCCCGGCCAGCCCTGATGCGGCAAGCGAAACGAGAGCACAACACAACGTCACCTCCCCTCAGCGGTCACGGTTCAGGGAAGAGTCTGCCCTACTTGAGGCCACAAATACTGCAGCCGAAGGCATCCAACGCCTCCCGAGCCAGCGGGGCTGCGAACTCGCACGGAGCCGTCGACGGCTCCACGCGCCGGGATTCACTTAACACTCGATCCTGCCCTGAGTGAAGTCAGCAAGCAAAGCGTCAAACAGTCCCAGGCAGGAGCCTTATGAAAAATACCTGCATAGAAATGCACATATATTAAGGCTACAGACCACTGGGTACCTGCCAAAAATGATGGAATACAGCAGAGTTTACTTATTTCTTCTTAATGGCTCCAACATTCCACCTGAAAAATGGGTCCTGGAGCTACATAATTGGGGATAAAAATTAAGCGACAGTTGCCATTTGTCACCAGGGAGGCTGATCACACACATCGCTCACACGATCACGCAGAGCACACCTGATCCCAAGGTCCCTGATGGCTGAGAGCCAAGGGTGCTGCAGGACCAACGCCTAAATTGCAAGTCTAACACAACGTCAAAGTATTACAGACCAGTAAAAACGTGTTTATTGAACGGTGTGATTGAGCTGTGTTTTGCTTTCCACTCCTAACATCACTTGAACATGTTTCAGTCACAGGCTCCTGCCTGACCAAGAGCCTTCTCAGAAGGCATCACAATTAGGTCCCAAATTTAGTGTAATTTCATGGGTTTACTGTGTGACAGAATCAGGAATAGCTTGGGTTGGAAGGACCTTAAAGATCATCCTGTTCCAAACTCCCTGACATGGGCAGGGACACCTTCCACTAGACCAGGTTGCTCCAAGCCCTGTCTAACCTGGGTCTTGAACACTTCCAGGGATGTCTTTCCCCTCACTCCTTTTTCTTGCGGTCAGTGGGGCCAAATTACACTTCTAAATGAGAACAAGCTCCTCCAGACACCGCTGTTACACCAACATCAGTAACAACCTCAAATTCTCATCTCAGGAAGCACTGCCAAGCAGGTGGCAGCAGAAAGGTGCCCTGTTTAATGGCTGTCCCCCTACCCCACACGGCTGTAGGAAGCTTCTCCTGTACCTTCCTTCTCTCCCTGACCTCCTGGCAATGCCAGACAATAAAAAGAATCTTTTATTTTTCCTGCCAAATCAATTCCCAGAGACTGTCACAAGGCCAGCCCCGTTATCCACAGCAGCGATGGGAGCCTTTCATTGCCACTGCTTCAGCCCAGCTCTAAGTAAGACCTGCCACAAAGGAAGACAGTTTAACACCCTTTAATATGTAAACAAGTTTTCGGGAAACTGGAGCAAACAGAGGAAGAAAAACAGGTTTTATTTACAGATTTCCTGATGCTATGAAGGCACATTTTCATTTCATTCCCATACAAACAGCTCTCCGCTGGGAAGTTCCGCCTTCATCTCCTCATTCACTTCTGTCAGTCCTCTCAAAAGAGGCAAGGAAGTATCTCAATCCTTACGCTTTTTCCCAGTCACAAAGCAGCCCAAAATAAACACGAGAAGGCTCTGAACCAGTAAATATTCTTAAGTACTTGACACCCAGTTCCCTCCGAGAACTGCACAGATTGCACATTCACAGAATGCCGGGATTCTTCACACATTTTCCAGGCCATGTTTCCCAGAATTTACAGCTTCTTCCAAAATATTGTGCAACATATTACACCGCCAGAATACGCAACTGCTTGGCTGGACACACAAAATTGGTTCGTTTTCTCTTTTTAATCTCTTTCAGGTGATCTTTCCATATAGGATTTTTTTGGCCAAACCAACAATACAATAAAACCATCCTCTAAATCCCCTGAAGACTTTGAACCATCACCCATTTTGCACCGAGCACCAACTCTAAGAAATTTGTTCTAGGAGACTATTGCAAGTGAGCCCAATAAGCTGCAAGTCAATCGAATTCTTTCAAATTCAACCATCAGAGATCTCCAGCCTCACTGGGGAGAGAGAAAAATCATATATATATATATATACACACACACACAGAGCTGTATCTCCCTGCCCTGGTTGCTCCTGTTCCCAAACAGCTCCATCCCTAATGCCAAGGACCCCAGGTAGGGTGGCCAGCGCCGCCAGCCACGCGGCACCGGCAGCATTAGTGCAGTTATGACCATAGAGCTATTTTGGTTTTATGCACAGACTTTACTACCACCTTATAAAAGAAGGATTTCCAGAAGGCAAATGGACCGACGTCTCAAAATAGAGTGTTTACATTAACGCTTGGCAAGCAGAGCCTGCAAACAGAGATGAATAGAGATAAGCTATAAAAAACACCGCGGACGTTTACTTGCTGGAATAGGAGCTTGTAATCCAATTTCAGGTCCTTCTGCCAAGTGTTACACACAGCATCTTTGTGTGTGACGATTCCAGCCTGCGTCCCCCACCGCCCCTCAGCGAGGATCAGCCAACGAGGAGAACCGGCAATTCCGGCGGAACGCTCCATTAAAGAACCGTTTGGATGGGAAGTTACGAGCTGGGTATATCCGAACTCACTGTCCTTCCATTTGTGCAAACATTAAAAGATCGGGAAAGGACAATAAATGCTGCCTGAGAGGCACGAGGGATGCCGGAATGAGGGCGGAAAAACAAACCTTGCCGCACCTTTCTGCTGTTAATGGAGAACAAACAGGCTTTGCCTGCATTTGGAGGCTCACGAGAGCCCTGCGGATGGAATTACTGCTTGGTAATTAAACGTATCTGTTTGTTCCACACACAAGACACAAAGTCGCATAAAACAAGCCAATCTGAGCCAGGTCCTCCCAGATGAACCGGAGCAGGATCATTTTGGACCAGTGGGCACAACCCCACAGCCCACTGCCACAAGACCAGAGCGGGGGGAATTCAGCTCCAAGTGCCGACTCCACCCTCCAGAATTTCGTACTTCTGAAAACTCTTTTAACAGCCCTGGTTGCACTGGGTTTTGGTGGTTTTAATGCATGGAGTTTTGTTTTTTAAAGCTTCTAATATCACCTGACATCCGGGAAGAATTCTTCTTCCGCTGGATTTTCGTTTGACACAACACAGCAAAGATCTCTAATTCAGTTAATCGCTCATCACATAAACAAAGAAACCTCTTGAGAGCCAGAGAGCAACACGCACATGTATTTGCAATGCATAAGAGGATATTTTTTTTAAATGGTAACAATAATCTATTCAGTGTGAAGAGTCTGGGAGGCCAATTAAATACTTTGGGTTCCATAATTATAATTGCAGTAATGAATAAGAAGGAGCATTACAGCTTGCACAATGCAGTTCCTCCTCAAGTCAATGATTCAGCTCTTGTCTGCTTTCAACTAACCTTTTGTGTCTCCTCATATCAGATCTTGCAGATTACTTTGAGTAGAATAAAAATATCCCCAAATATCCCAGGTAATGTAATACGTTTGGCATCCCTCGATTATGCCTACACACAGCCTACAGAAGGGATTATGCACTAAATGGATAACATTCATTTTGATTAATTTTAGACATTAGCGAAAATTCAGCGAGGCTCCAGCCACCATCTGAATGCCCCTGACAAGCCCATGATGACAGGGGAAAGCTGAAACTTGATTGCCTGAGGGTTTTTGAGGTTTCCTCCCCCTTTGGAAGAGCTTTTCCTGATCATCCTTTGCCTGGAAGGCGGCTTTGGTGAAGGACTCTGCTCCCTCATTTTCTTCCTGCAGCAGCTTTTATCCGCCATGTGTCTGCAGAGATCAGCCCCGGGAAATTGAGGACTCACTCCCAGAAAAGTTAATCCCAAACTGCTCCATTTCTACTCAGACAAGTAAGAAGTATCTTTTGGTTGGTTGGGTTGGATGGCTTGGGTATTTTGCCAAATATTCTTAGGGCTCCCCCAGTCTTGATGCCCACTGTACCTGGCTGCATTTTGAGAATCAATCACCTCACAGAAATCCCTTAACTTCTGAGCATTTCCAAATATGCAAGAGCTGAGATAGGGTTTTTTTCCCCATAGAATGACCACATTTGGTAAAACCTTCCCCGCGACCTCTCACACAAAACAAAGCCTGAAGGACAAAGGGTTAAACGCTGGGCTGCAGCTGCACAGGCAGCAACTGTCCCCTCTGTCTCCAGGGAATGAAAACAAGAGATTTGAGCAAACCCAGCTTTATGAATTCAAAACTTCAGACACTGCCGGCAAGACAGCAAAGCAACATCCTTCATAGATGCACAGAGAAGGGAAAAGTTAATTTTATTGATGGAAGACCCAAAAAAAGGCAGATCCTAATCTGGGGGAGTGAAAAATCTCCTACTCTGTACAACAAATGGGACCTGGAGCACCAGGCACTGCAGGGATTTATTACCTGAGGAGACAGTAAAACCCGCCTCCTCTGTGGGGTTAAAGCAAGGGGCTTTTGGACTGCCGCTGCTCATCAGGAGCCACTCTGAGGACCTGATCACTGAGGAACACCCCGCACACTGCAGCGTACACTGCTCATGCAACACCATGAGAACCAGGCCTTTGGACAACCTTTTGAACCCAGTGCTTGCCTCCAGAAACTCACCTGGGCACCCTGCCCACCTGAGCACACCTTCAGTCACCCTCAGCACCCTTGGTTTGCTCCTCTTTGGAATCTTCCAGAGAAAGTCTGATTCAAAAAGTCAACCCTTGCCTGGCTGAGGACAGCTCAGAGGCCAAAACGAGCTCCTCAAGATCACTAATTACTCACTTACTGCCTTCTAACAGGGCAACTCACAGAACCTGTCATCGGGACTGTAATGAGACTCACCAAGAGCCCCACGTCTGCCTGTAATTAATACAGGCCTGTAAAAGCCAGCGCTGCGCCGTTGGGTCCGAGCGCGCGCGGCCACGAGTTGACATCTCCTGTTGACTGAATTAGAGCATCTTCTAATGAGGCTCGCTTCAAAATCATTTTACATCCATTTGCTCATGTCAGCATCAATGTATTCAGCATTATCTACCAATTAGTAAACCGGAAAACATTCTTTAGATAATCTAAAATCTCGCTAAAATATTCAACGTGTCATTCATTTACTACAAACTGCCCTATAAAAACAAATTACCGGAACCAGCTGTCACAAAGCAACAAGTGTCTCAGGACAAAGTGGTTTTTCAACCAAGGGCTTTCCAGGACACATGCGATGCACTGGTATTCTGCCTTCAGCTCCAGCAGAACTGGTCACTTCCAACACTGTCCCCAGCGAGCGGGTGAAGCCACTACAGGCATTGATACCACCAGGAGGATGCAGATCACTCCGTCTGGGAGCTCAGAAGGACATCCCGGGGATCAGGGATGAGGGCTGGGAAGGGGTTCACCCTTTGGAAGGATCCAGTGTTCGGGGCTTTCGCTTTCTGGTTCTTTAGAGCAGCCCAGTGCCAAGGACGCATCACCACCTGGGAGGCACGACCCAAACCAGGCACCTCCTCAGGTGTGCAGCCAGGGATGAGTTCCCCCGCCACTCCAGGCTTCTTCGGGATTGACAGGCTCGGCGATGGGAAGGAGTTTCCCACTAGATCAGGCTGGCAGGGACCTCGAACAGCTCTCCCCGTGCAAGCCAAGCTGGGCCAATGGTGCCAGGGCTGCAGCTCAGGTAGGGCACGGTGCCAGCCAGGGACCGCTCCAGAAGGCTTCCCAACCCAGGAAACGCCCCGGCAGCAGCTTCCAGGTGGGATCATCCACCACCAGGGCAGTCCACAGCCTCAGCAGGGTGAGGATCACTCCCCACCACACGATCACACTCCTCACTGCCAGAGCCACCCCCAAATCGTCCCCCCTCAGCAGCTGCACGTGGGGCCACACAGGTCAGGAAGAGGACTCTGCATGCCTTGGCAAACACAGGGCAAAAGCATTTCGTTTGGGGTTATTTTGGGTTTTTCTTGCTCAAAAGAAGCAAAACCCCTTGGTTTTCTCTAAGTTTTGCAGGCGCAGGAAGGGTGGTTTGGAGGGTGGCTGGTTGTTTTTTTTTAATCTCTTGAGCGTGGCACAGCAGTAAATCTTGCATTATGCTCTGAAGAGCGTCAGGTTTGGGCTTCATTTTGGTCTCAGATTAGACTCTTGAAGCAATGAATCTTCCATCACGGAGGCCGTTACCAACCCAGTTTTCCTTCATTCTGGACTGCTTTATCCCTGATTGTGTTATCAAACTCACCTCCAGCCCCCTCAGCTGCGAGGGGCTCGGCAGATCTACAAGGCTTCCCCTGCACCAGGGGAGGTTTACGTTGGACACTGGCAAAATTCCTTCCCTTAAAGGGTTGTCCAGCCCTGGCACAGGCTGCCAAGAGCTGGGGTCACCACCCTGGAGGGATTTAAAAGCGGTGGGGATGTGGCACTTGGGGACATGATTTAGAGGTGGCCTTGGCAGTGCTGGGTTAATGGTTGGACTCGATGATCTTACAGGGCTTTTCCAACCTAAACGATTCTCTGATTCTAAATTACCATATGCAAATTGTGATCATTAAAAGGCATTTATAAAAATCAAGTAAAACAGCCCATGAATATTGAAAAACATTTAAGTGTTAAGTTAAACGACAATTTTCAAAACACACGAAGGAAATCTGACCGTAACCAACCAGTCCCATGAAATACCATATCTATCATCAACTTTTTAATTACCAATTGATCAACATGTAGACAGTGTAATAGCTTACAGCTTTTAATTACTGAACTATCAAAATTCCAACCAAAAAAGGAACCTCCAGAGATGAAACTGTAATGCTTGATTATTCACTGCTACATAATGAATGATTTGTTTTTAAACAAGATGTCAAGTTCCTCATGTAATCCATCTGGATGCGTGAC
This sequence comes from Struthidea cinerea, assembly GCA_013397865.1. NCBI lineage: Eukaryota > Metazoa > Chordata > Aves > Passeriformes > Corcoracidae > Struthidea > Struthidea cinerea. The sequence continues at coordinate 582,922 of VZTI01001914.1, forward strand.
TCCGCAAAGCTCACACTGCCCATACTAAGTACTCGGGGCTCCTCTTCTCCCTTCCCTCGTGACCCCACGAGTGAAGGGTTTTTGGGGATTTCCCCCCTTAAGGCAAACAGTCCTGAATCAAGGGGCTGACAGGCAAACACACTGCCAAACCTCGCTGCGAATCCAGACACGCCGCTCCAGCTCCCTCCAAAGGGACAGGTTTTGCCCGGGAGGGAACAGAGACTCCTTCCAACCTGCCTGTACTCCCGAGGAAGCAGCTCCAAACCAAGACATGCATCCACGGAGGGTGAGCACGGCAGCGCTGCCTCTCGCCTCGCACGTACAGCGCTGTGAGAGGCACCGGTGCCGGAGGATCCGGGATGCAGCTCCCAGGTTCTCTTCCCACAGCCTAAGCAGCGCGAGCGCTGCGAGGATTTAAGTGCTGGCATTACACAGAGAAGTACATCGGGGTGGGGAGAGGCTTTTATCTCTGCCCTAAATTCAGCACTGAGCCGAACATCACATCCACAAATCCCCTCCACGCACAACACAACTGGCCTCTCCTCCTATGCTTTATCCTAATAACCATTCCCACCTCGGAACTCCCAATCACCCCCACAAATCTCCGTTTCTGTGGGCAAATGCACAAGGTACACAGGTTTTCAGGACCATGATCAAGATTGCAGAGACCTCCACAATCCGCACCCCCCCAGGGAGGATTCCGCCAAATCCAGGCTTTTTGTGTTCAGAGAGACATTTCCCAGAAATACTCGTTTGCAAATTCAGGTTTCTGAGAAGGGATGTAAAACATTCTGGAAATCAGACTGTTAAACAAGGCTGGTTCAAGCAGAGCCTATTAGTCAATTAAAAATAAAACTACCAGCAAATAACACATTTGTTCCTTCAACCCAGTGGCAGCGATGCACACCCCTCAGCCTGAGCCCCTGGTGCATAACCCTACAGATGTTCCCTATGCATATCAGCCCCGAATAGCTGTTCCACAGAACAGCATCTGTTCCCACAAAAACAGGGAACAAGAGCCTTTTATTTTCCCTTCATCACAGCCTTGGAACCCCAGTTGCTGCCAACCAAACCCGACAATATTTCCCCCATAAATTCACCCACTCCAGCCACATCTGGGCTTTGATTTCCACACGGAAACCACAAGCTCCTTCCTCGCCACTTCCCTTGGGAAGCTGCTCGCACGCCGAGCTTGTACAGATTTCCACATAAGAAATTCAGTAATCAGTCCAGGAGCTGTAAGCACTTATGACAACAATATCTATCAACACTTAACCATATTTACAACTAAATCATGTAAATACCAGGCAGCTCTCCTCTGCATGCTGATAATCTGGACAAATGAAGGCTGAAAAAAGCCACTCCAAGAGGAGACCAGACAAACAAAACCACATCAGGTGGGAAACGAGCACCGACGGCACTCCAAGATCGCTGACAGCACCACGGACCCGAAGGCAGAGCCCCCAGGGCCACCCTGCCTGGTACAGCTGTGAGCCCTCAGCCATCCACAACACCTTCTTGTGCTCGGCTTTGTACATTTTCTGTGTATACACATGTACTTGGTGTCCATCTCGTAAACATTTCATCTGTAGGATCTGTACTTCTCAGAAAAACAGGGACAAGCTGCTTCAACACCTACCCAGAGCTCTTCCCTCTCCGTCTGCCTTTGAAATCCTTGTAAGTCCTAGGAACCAATTTAAAATTAAAAGATCCCAGTTTCAGAGAGGCTTTTCTGTCCCCCCTCCCTCACCCCCTCCAAGATAGACCATTTTATTACACCCATTAAACTGACAAAAATGACTCTTCAGCTGGTTCACTGAAATGCCGCTTCTACAGCAGCTTAGGCAAACACTTTCCCAGACCTTTATAAAGGAAAAGTGATTCCGTACGTAATTGGATTTTTTGGCACAACAAAAATACCAAGTTATTAAAACCCTCACATGGCTTTGGATTGTGTCTTTAATGGATACCGGCGTCCTCAACTGCTACAAAGACATTTTACGTAAAGCAACGACGAGCTGCATTTCCAAAGGTTTCCCAGAGGGTTCAAGGACAGTTTTCAGCAAGGTTCGCTCTTTGGGCAGTGAAATCCAGGAGGAGGAGGGAATGCTCCCACCACTTTCCTCCAATATCCTCCTTGTCCAACATCCACATTAATTCCAGCACAAAATCCCCTCATCCCTCAGGACACGCACTGGATCAGCCACTCCACTGGGCTGTCCCTGGGAAGAAGCAAATGACCAGGCTGAAAATAGCTTATTAATCCCCATTTATTTCCTGCAGGATCATTTCAGCCACTCCCTACCTTCAGACAGGATTTTTACACCCCCACAGACCCCCATCACCCACGGAGAACTATTTTCGTTCCCTTATCCTGCCTTGTCCAAAGAAGTCAGATTTTGAGGGGTGCACGAGGGGAGGGAGAGGAAGAAACAGTGGCTTGTGAACGCAACACGTTGTCCACAAGGTATTTATTCCTGCAGGAACTGAAAAAGAGTCATTCTGTAGGAAACACCAAAACCCCATTTAATGGGACTCTTGCTAAGCCTCCCCCTTCCAAAACAGGAATGAGATCAACAGATCCACCCAACCTCAACACAAAACAGTATCCCAAACCAGACAGCTGGATCCGACCTTCCTGAGCTGCATTCCACACTCATCATGTTGTGTTAACACGAAAATTTTGGATCCAATTTGCTAATGAGACCCTGGAGGAGCGAGTCATCCCTTAACTGTGCATCCAAAATTCTCCCAGAGTGATTTAAGAGCCACAGCACTGGGTCTGCTATAAACCCTCTGTTTACAAGGCTCCGTGGATTCCTACGGAGCAGTAAGTGATTTGCCTCCAAGTATTTCCTTTATTCCTCATCTCGGAGTGTCTCCCCCTCTCCCTGGCGATGTCTGAAGGGAACACTCTTAATCTCCTGTCTATCCCGCTTTAATCTCCGCTCTTCCCAGGGAGAGACGCGACTCCGCTCCTCGTGCTGAGGAAGCAATACCTGGCAGTTATGGATTCAGGGAGTTGATTAAACCTGTACGTTCTGCTGAAGAGCCTATGGAACGATTAAGAGTATAAAACCTTTAAATCGAAGGAAAAGCTGTTTGTGTGGACAGAGCTCAGCAACCTCAGCGTGGGAGTCGCTTTTGGTGGTTCTGCCTCCTCGGGGATGAGTAACGTCTCCTTCAGAGCCACCCACAGACCAGGAGATGAGGAAAACTGGTCCTTAACTGTGACAGGGCAAGAACAGACATTGTTTGTCGTGACCCTGCAGACACAGACTCTGAATGATGCAAGTCTTCATTCCAAGCAGTCAGTAAAATCACAGTAAACAAAGGGCAGAAGAGAAAAGTGCCAAAGGAGAAATCACACTTGCATTTTATGCACCAAGAGAAATCTTCCCTGCATCCACCCTCCAACAGTGACTGTGGACGAGAAGCAGGAGCAGGTTACACAGGTCCTGCCTCATCCCAGCACGAGTCACTGCAAACATCTACACGGGACAGGGGTGTCACAGTGCCTGGCAGCCTGCTCTGTTCCAGACAGGGATCTGCGCTGCCTCTCGCTCTCCAGCACAGGAATCCTCCTGGCAAACCCTGGGGAACCGCACGCTGCTCCTCCAGGCTCCGCACAGCGCAGCAACGAACAAGGGTGGCAAAGGAATTAATCTGCCTGGAGACCCGGAGCTGCTGGCAAGCCGACACCAAGACAACTCTTCCCATGGCAAGCAGGGGCTTCACTTTGTTTGTTCCCGCTGTGCCCACCCTGGAAAAGCTGGCTGGCTCTGAGGAGCCCTAACAAACCCAAACAAGTCCCCCAGCAGCTCCGCTTGACAAAGCTGACGGCCGATGATGACAAGCACTCAGGGCTTTGATGGTTGTCAACCAGCTTCCCCCAACGCCAGGGAGCCCAGTCAGGCTGTCACCAGGAAACGATAACGGGAGACGGCATCGCTCGGGATCTCGGCACCGAGCACGTTACCCCGTCATCCCACAGCCTTCCCCGAGGAAGGCAGTGAGAGATCTTGGCATGAAGGCTTTTAAAGAGCTGCTGACACCCAAACCAGCGCAGCGTGCTTTCTGCTTAAAGAGCCTGCGAGTGCATGGCAAGGCCTGTCCCCACACAGCTGAAAACAGCATCTAATTCCACACAGAATAGGAAAAGCAGGAGGTGTAACCCTTAGGAGCTCCCCTGCTTCTACCGAGCTTCTAACATCATGTCTGCATTAGCCAACGCGAATGAAGACATCCAAGAGGCAACGGGAGCACAGACAAATAGTTCCAACCATGTTTTCAAGCAAAATAGCTTAGAGTGAGAATTCAAAACAAACCCAGCTCCAGCAACGGCTCTCTAAATGTGGATATTTCAGGTTCTCATTACTATGAAACCAGTTAGCATTAGCTGAACAACCTCCCAACCAAACTCCATGGAGCGATACCTCTCCACAGACAAAGGGCAGGCGCTGCCCAGTTATTCCGTGCTGCACCAGGGCCGTGAGGTGGGAATGGCTTTGGAGAAAGTCACTGTGCTTTTCCAAGGTCAAGGATGTATCGGCATCACGGAGCACATCCCAGAGCAGCATCACTGTGATAAATGCATGAAGTGAGAGCGCTCTCTCTGCAGAATTAGGGACAGATGTGCCTCTGCTCGGCTACAAAACCAGGGCCGTGGGGGCACAGGGAGCCTTTTTTTCTGTGTGTTAGCCCAGAGGCTACGCGGAAAGTTCCCTTTCCAGCCCAATTCTCACAGAGCCCGACTTTGCTGCAACCCCAGCTCCAAAGCTGAACACGACCAATGTTGAAAGTGCTCTGCCAGGGAAGCTGCCAGGCAGCCTCATTTAAAAACAGGGAAGCGGCAACAAGCAGTTCCTCATGCTTGATCCGATTACTCTGATCTCTCTTTTGACGCTGCAGACTCAGACTCGTATTTCTATTGCTGCACGGGGGGAGAAGGGGAGGGAGGGAATGTCACTTTGCTGCTTCATATTTCTTTCTTGCTGTCACGCTTTGGAGAAGGGATATATACACTGCAGGAGCTGGAAGGGAGTGGGGGTCTGGGATGCACCCACCTCGCAGAGGAGGTGTCACACAGGCCAGTGGCACCCAGGACCCCACTGGGCCCCCAGCCACAGTACCAGCACTCCCAGACCTGCCTTGCTGGAGTTTGCCAAGCCCCAATATGGTCTCATGCTGTCCACGAAAAATGCATCTCTATAAACAGCCCTATTTCTCTAACAAAAAGCTCTGTTTCTGTATCAAATATTGAGGCCTCTCAGGTCCAAGAGTCATCATGTTTGGGATGAGCACCCAGTGAAGGGAAGGCCCCCACTGCAGAGGTCCAGTCAGAGCCACCGACTTGAGAGCCCTGCTGCCAACACAGGGAATGCAATGACATTTCCATTCTGGAAGCAGACCTTGGAGAAGATCATAAATCAGATTTAGGTGTTCACTAACTGCTAAAAGAGGACACCACAAGATCAGAGCAGTTGATGCCAGACGTAACACGAACCCAGGGGTTTATACACCCAACTTGTCAAGTCTGAGCACAACTTTAGGAGGCAACGTGACCCCGTGGCCAGCCTTGGCTCTGATTGCTCGTTAGCATCTCCCTGATCTGCGGGTAGAGATCTCCATTCCCCACGGCTGCCACTGCTCAGCCAAGGGCTCCAGAAAACGGGACACTTTCTATGGAAGGCTCAAGTCAGGAGCGTAACTGCTCAGGGTAAAGTTCACAGCTGGGATTGGCAGAGGAGGAGCGTTTCAAACACAACTATTTTCCATTGCCAAATGCACACCTGGGCTTTAAAAAAATATTGGCAGTCGTCCGTTGTAAAGAGACTACTCCCCCTCCAATGCTGGCTCCTGACTGGAACTGCCACTAAGAGGGGAGGGGGGACTTGGGCTGTGTCACTTGGGCAGGACCAAGGCAAACCCACCACAGACCTGCCAGAAGGCAGCACCTGCATGTGAGGCTGTCAGCAAACCGACAACACCAAGGAGCTGCAAGCACTTCCAGGGACAAAAAAATACCTAAAAAAGCAAAACTAAAGACATTTTCCAGTTAAGCTACAGACCACAAAAGTTTTATATCTCTGAGCAAAGAGATGTGCCTAAGTATCTCTTTGATCCTTCAGACTGGAACTTAATGGGGTATCAAATATTCTACTGATTCACCTTGATAATTTGGTAAAGGTCAGAGCGTTTGTAATGCTCAAGTTTTTAAACCCCAGAAGAACACAGTAAATTAAAATCACACCACAGGGTAAAAATAGCCAGCCCAACCCTACAGAGGGACAGTGTTAGTCTAAAATAACCAGGAGCGGAGGGCAGCAAATGTCCCTGGTACAACCCAGCCAAGTGTTTTAAACGCAAGCAGCCACCAGCCACAAAGTGCGGGTGAGCGCCTGGTGTGGGCTCAGCGACGGCTCCGAGAACCAAATCTCCTTGGGGATTTGTATTCCTTGCTGGAATTTGGAACGGGTGAAGAAGACTGACACAAAACTCAGGTTTTCAGAGCCCCATCCAGCAGCCTACAGTGGTTTGTGGGGCTCCCCAACACCCAACTTAACACCCTGCAAAGATGTGAGAGCCTGATGTGCAACACGGCAGTAAAACTGAGAGGATCAACAGGTAACGAGGACACCAGGAAGAAGGAAAACTGTTTTCACAGCAAAAAAGGCTGACAGAAAGCAGGCGGGTGGTGGTCACACATGGGCAGGACCATCAGAGGAGTCGCCTGCAGCCACAGTATCGCAGCTGGGGCTCATCCTGCCCTTGCAAATTAAAAACTGGAATAACTAAATCCAGCTCGTGGCTGAACCACAAACGCCAGCTCGTCTCGGCGCGGCAGGGCCAGGCACCACGCACGCCCCAGCCGACAGCTCACTGCGTTCCAATCGCCAGAGCTGAGAGCGAAGCCTTGTGGTACTTCCCTTCCAACTTGCCTGCCACACATCCAAACCCACCCTTTTCCCCAGCACGCTGCCGTGAAGCGCCTGAGCCCACGCTGGGCGACCTTCAAAGCATTTGTGGTGGAGCTCCCCGGGAACCGCAGCAGCAGCTGCTCTCTGCAGCGTGCAATTACATCCCAGGAAAGAGACTGATTTATGGAACTTAAACAAGTACATACCACTCCTAATTACAACATTCCACCTAGGGTCTCTCCTTCATGGCAGGTTTCCACAGCGTCCCTTTATTTAGCGCCGGTGGGTTTGCACCACACAACACTGCCCGGAGGAACAAGCACAACTTATTTTTTTTTAGCACGCAGCATCCAATTTCTCAGTAGACACCGGCTGCATGTCCAGCTTTGCTTGTGCTCTCAAACCACTGTGCTAAGTATTCACTTCCTGGCCCAGCTCCAGGGAAGGCTGCAGCCTCACGCTCCGCTCCTGGAGCCTGCTCAGATCTGGAGCCGCAGACAGGAGCCGAAATGTTTGGATACAGGAGGGAGCCCCTGCTTTCCTGAAAGAAGTACCACCAGGTGCTACCAAACCCCAGAAGAGGAACAGGTTGTCAAAACCCCTATACAAAGTCTGACAATAATCCCTAGAAAAACAGCCATTAAAGAGAAACATCCAGAAAACTCTGCCTACATACAGGAAGGGGGGTTTGCTTTTTATGAGCAAACGTGTTCTGAAGAGTACTTGGATGGTCCGTTTAAACAGAGGGTGTATCCAGGCTGGAACACAGGTTTTACTCCGGGTGGCCTCAGGCAGACGCAGGGTTAACGAGCTGACCCATTTTCCACCCAGCAATAGGGCAGAGAGCTCACCGATGGCACAGACACGGCCCCACCGGTCCTGGCAGGGCCAGGGGAAGGCTCGCCAAGCACCCGGCTGACGGAGCCAGAGCTGTTTGATTACAAAGCCTTCTTTATTTACACACCAGGAAAGACAGCGCAAGGCAAACAAAGGCGACGGCAGCGCAGCATCAGCAGAACGGCCGCTGATACGGCCGGGGGTCCCCGGGGGAGCGCGGCTCTTCTCCGGCCTCCTGTCACCGCAGCCACCTCTGTGCATGAACGGCGGCCACCCGTGCCAAGGGGATCCCGGCAGTGCCCATCCCGGCGGCGTCCAGCCCAACCGCGTCCATCCTGGTGATGTCCATCCTGCCGAAGGTGCCGACAGCCACCCCCTCCTCAGAGCAGAGCACGCACGGAGCAGAGCGATCTCCTCGCCTTCCCATCCTCAGGAACCTCCTTGGCAGTGGTTTCAAGCCAGATTGTCGTGCTTATAAACCTGGGCTCAACTGCCTACACGCAAGACAAATGAGCCCAAGCTGCAATCCAGATGGATCACTTTATTCCCCAGCCCCTTCCCCGCTGCTGTTTGCGCCGCATGCAGAACGCAGCGCGCGTTGCTGAAGGCCAGGGACGAGCAGACTCGCCTCGCTTGCATACAAAGGCTCCCTGGAAACTCACTCTGTGTTTACAAAGAAGCCTGGCTTAGCGCAGCCGCGCTGGGAGCGCTCGCTGCCTTCGTGGGGGGCTTCTCCGGGGCCGGTCTGGTGCTGGCAGACGCAGAGGCTGCAGCCACAACCACCCCTGGCCAGCCCCTGCAGCTCCGTGCCACGGCCAGGTCGCAGCTCCACGCCGACACCGTCTCCAAACACCTCCCATGGCTTCTGCTGGAAACTTGTTCTCCCTGAAGTGCCGTGTGCCAGCGCTCCCCACCGCAGACAGACTCTGAGTTCCAGCCCAGCGCTGCCCATCCGCCTCGGGGTGAGCCGAGATCGCTCCTCAGCCCTCGCCCTGCTGCACAGGGGCATCGGGAGCTCAGTTAACTGCAAAGCATCGAGAGCGGCTAGAGAAGAACCACAGAAACACACGGATCCACCCGAACGCACAGGCTCATCCCGGCTTACCGGCTCAGCTCAAACCAAGTCTCACTGCTGCCTATTGCTGCTGCAGGCGCCTCCGTGAAAGGAGGCGGCAGAACCCTCGGCCTCGCTCCGCATCACGGGGTGCCACCACGGCGGTGACACGGCGCTGGCACCGCTGTGCCCTGGGTGGCAACCGTGCGGGAGACACAACGACAGCGCTCAGCGCCGACGCTGCTGCCGCACACTAATTCTCTCTTCGCAGAACACTGAAGCTAACGCAGAACACTGAAGCTAACGCTGATAGCTTGGAAGAGGGGGGAAATGGGGGGAAAAAAGGGGTTTTCAACTGTAAGGAAATTTTGCCTAAATGCAGACAGTTTGGGATTTTATCCCGCGGTTCACAACACAGCACCGCAACCACAAAATATCTGCTCTTCCACTAAAGCACCACAACCTCAGCTCACGCCGCACGGTGCTTCTCACCCCGGTGCACAGGTCAGGCACAGCCACTGCGAGCCAGCATCCAGCCCTGCTTTCGTTTCCCTTCAGCAGCTCTGCGATCCCAAATCACAGTTCCACCCGTTGGCTGGGCAGCGGTGAACAGGCTGAGCCTGCCCGGGGATCACTCCGGCCTCCAGACAAAAAACTGCTCTTAGAGAATTTGAGGTGAGCAAGACAGCAAAACAAAGGATGGACGTGGCCGTCCTAGAGCAGGGCTCTTATTTCCAATCTGGGCGTCTCTCAGTACCAGGGTCCCCAGGTCACACCGGCAGGAGGATCGCCAGGCAGCGAAAAACACCAAACACACAAACAGCACCCTGTGACAAAAACATCTGAGAAGCTACAACATACCAACCGCAGCAACACCCGGGCGCGGGGGAGCCGGACCGGAGCGCTTCCCCGGCTCGCAGCGCAAAGAGCCGGCGCGGTGGCTCCTTTCCACCGCTCCGGCTCCCCGGAATGGGCTCCGGGCTGTGGAGCGCCGAGATTGGGGCACAGTCGCCCTTCGGGGCTGCCCAGCGCGACCGAGAGCAGCTGTGAAGCGCAGCCCTTGCCGGAGCCGGCGGGAGGGCACCAGCCCCGGCCCCGTTCGCGGGGAGAACGAGCTGAAAACGACCCCGGCGCTCTCCCCCCACACCATCCCACCAAAAAGGCCGCCCGGGAACGGCATGGACATATACACAGGCTATGAATAAAGCTCTTTGTTCGCCGGGCTGGCGGCCCCTCCGTCCCCCTTTTCCTACAAGCGGGATTCAACAGATCGCTCAATGGCCTCTTGTTCTTCCCAAACATCCCGGACACGGCACCCTCTCCTACAGCCACGTCGCCCCGTGCCGCCCCACGGACACATCGGAAACGCGAACGGCGTTAACGGGGGATGTTTGAACCGAAGCCATCGGACACGAGCGCAGGTCGCTGCTGCGGCTCCCGGGCTCGGTGTGGAGCGATGCCAGGCTGGGCGGGGGGGGCTCGCCCATCGCACCGGAGACACCACACCCCGAGGGTGCCGCGAATGGGACCCAATCGACCCCGCTCGGGGGGCCTCATTAGCCTCATTTAATTAGCGCCCGCTCCAGCCGCAGCGCCCGAACCGGGCGACCGCCCCCGAAAGCGCCCAGCGGGGCGGGGGGCGAGGCTGCGGCAGGGCCCCCGGGGGCACCGGGGAAGAGAGGAGAGGAAGGAGAGAGAGGCGAGGGAAGGGAGGAAGAAAGGGAGAGAGAGAGAGAAAGAGAGAGAGGAAGAGGGACAGCGAAGCGTCGCGCAAGTTCCACTCAGATTCCAACAGGTTCCCCGCTCCC
>VZTI01001914.1:594605-636134 GCA_013397865.1 Struthidea cinerea
GGCGACCGGGGCTCGGTAACCGCAGCCCGGCAACAAATCCACCTTTTCTGCGGGTTTTTCACCCACGCAACGAATTTAAATGGAGCAAATTAACAAGTAAAGCCCCAGAATTGCCCCCTCCCTCCCACTCCCCTGAGAGCTCAGCTGTACCGTAACACACTGCAAACGGAGCGGCCGGGGTCACCGGAGGATTCATCCCGCCCGGGAAGGGTCCAAGCTTTCCTCCTACCCACGGCACCAGGAATAGAACCACAGAATTGCTGACAGTGGGACCATGCAAGCGTTAATGGAGCAAACGCAGAGGATGTCAAGTATTCCCAACCTTATTAATTAGGTTATTCCAAGTTAACCTGAGGCAGGTGAGTTGTCAGTTCAACTTTATCATCCCAGATTCTGCCAAGCTTGAGGTTAAAACCGCCTGGGGCAAGCACTGAGTCACACTGTGGGGCTAGAGAGAGCTTTCACCCTTTGGAATGCGAAACCAAGCTGGTTTCACACCGAGAAAACAAAAAATGCTGCTGCCTGGGACTTGGTTTGGGGTGTCACCCCTCTCTGAAACCCCACCTCTCCATGCCACCCTCTGTCTCCCATGATGACAAGCATTTCTGCTCCACAGCCATGCCAAACATCTCTTTCCTGCTCAACAAGCAGAGTTTTGGGCCACCATAACCATCACAATTCCACAACCAAGCCAGCTTCATCCCAGTTTGTGAGAAAGCACTTTCCTTATCCTGGGACGCCAAATTCCCTCCTCTCCAGGAGGACCCCAGCCCCGCTAAACACGGCAGAGAAGCTCCACTGGCCGCTGTGCCATCCCACATCCAGGTCTCCTGTGTGTCTGTCCCCGATTACACAGCGTAGCCCCCCGCGTGGTATCACACACTATGACCCGCTGCGGCTCAGACATCAATTGAGAGACAACCTGTATTAACTAAACAGGTTTATAATAATTCAAGTATTCTGAGGGTGAGGACAACAAGTAGTAGGAAATACAATTTGCATAATAAATATCAATATCACAACAGCTAAAGCAAACCATGACAAATTATCTGCTGGTAAATGGCCGGGAGATTACAGAATGCAAATTCCAAATCCTGAACTCTAGGAAATGACTTCCCTAACCTCCCGCGTCTCATTCAGCAGACGGAGAGGGACTCGGGATGGACTCAAACTGGCGATGTTCCTGCTGGAGACGTCTTAGTGCCTTCCATTATGCATCAACTTTAATTTCAAGAGGAAAGCGATTTCCTCTGTCCTGGAAGCTTAGCCTCAGATTATTTGTCACAGAGTGTTTAGCAGTGATGCTGCTGCAGCGCGAGGCCCGTTGGCAGTGATTGAAAGCTGTATTAAATCAAATCACCGGCAGCCAGGGACAGCGCGGAGCCGGCAGCGCAGGCGCAGGGGCTGGGGCACGAAGGACCACGAACACTGACGTGACCCACGAGCGCACTGGGGGTAATCGAGGGTGTTACGGGATGAGGTCACTCCCTGAGTCCTGCTGGCCAAGCGGGCACTCCCTTCTGAGACTCACTCTCGCCAGGGATGCTGGAAAGCCCTGTGCCAGCTCTGGAGCAAGGTGTAAGGCTGTGGCCCAGGGAAAACCCGAGGGCCAGCAAATGCCTATGGATGCCACTCCAGAACTTTGCAGCAGGGTGAGGACAGGAGCCAGTGACAGAGGAGAGCTCCCAGACTCTGCTCTGAGCTGCTGGCAGGGAGGGCTGAAGTGCCACAGCTCCTGAAACCGAGCTGTTCCCAGGCCCCCAGCTGCAGCTGTAGAGATGCTCACACCAAAGATCAGGTTTCCTTGCCTTGACATGGGTCAAGAGCGGCAGGAATTCCTCCTGGGAGCCTCACCCGTGCCACTTGGAGACCCTTCCCATGTGTCATTCTGGCTCTCCCCGCTGCCGTTTAGCACATCTCAAAGACCAGATGGTGTTTTTGCATTTTAAACCAAATAAGCCATTGTTTGTTAATTCAGCTTTTAAATCAGAGCAGAAATGAACTTAAAAATGAGAATTCCAATCTGTGGTATAATTCCAGAGACAGAGCCAAGCCCCACAGTTTCAAACACAGAGAGAAAGGCAGGAGGAGGATAAAGGCGATTTATGCTCTACCCCCCTGTGACACAGCACAGGACAGTGGCTTCGACATGCTTGGAGTGGCATTTGGAAGCCGGATGAAGCCTTAGATCCATGGATGAGCAGCAATTGCTGTCAACACGTTGGGCCAGGGATTGGAGCAATCCGGGTGCAAACTGGTACCAGTCCTTCCACTGCCACCATTGGGAACAGTCTTAGGGGTCACAACATCACTCAAGGGGTGGCTAATTACAAATAACTGACACTAATTACATCCACTGCAGAAGAAGTTATGGTAGAAGCTGTTTTCGGATGGGATTACAAAACCAGTGATCAGTTAGTTCCCTTTCCTTGGTTTCACAGAGGGACAAAGGGAGCCGAGGTGCTGTTCCCTACATCCATGTAAGAAGGGAAAAACAATCCGAAGCCACCCAAGTTTTCCCCCCTAGAAAAGGGCGATCCCGCAGAACTCGTCCAGGTACAGCAGGAGTTGCCATTCCTGCGTGGCTCTTTGAGCCTCACATTAAAGGTGTTGCAGAGACCATGACCAAACCGCTTCCCCCACGCCTGGCAGTGTTTGTTCTCTCACCATTTTCTGTCAAGAGAAATAAAACAGTTGTCGATCTTGGGGAAAGTGCCAGCTCTGAAATTTTCAAAGAGCTGCATGGAACTTTAGCCACACAATTCACATGAAAGAGGCGCGGGGCTAAATCCTGTGTAACTCTTTGAAAATGGAGGAGTTTTTTCAAAAGGAGTCTGCAGAAGAAATAATCAAGTTATAGCATTTCGGATTTAATGCCTCGCCTGAAAGACGTCTCGGCGCTTGCCGGGTGTGCCATGTCCCCTCCTCCAGCGGGACCCCCTGGTGGGCCCACAGAGCATCTCCTCATACCTGTCCCCAGCCTCGGGAGTCCGGAGACGCCTCTTTAAAAATCAGGTAAAAGTGCGAAGCCTAATTTCCAGTCTTTCATGTGCTGTGACAAAGTTGTCGCTGGCCACGCTCTCCCTCCATAAATTCAGGGTTTAGTTACAGCACAAATCGCTCCCAATATATTTTATTTATCTGCCTTCCACTGCAATGAGCAATGAATTTGTTCAAAGTTTCCAGAGGTAAAACGGAAGCTGAAGCTCAGAGCTGTGCCAAGGACAGAGGGAACGTGAGGTTGTCCAGCTCCATCAGGGCTGGGAGCTCTGGGGGTTGGTGCCCAGCCCCAATCACCCAGAGCAACGGTGTCACCTCTGTACCACACCTGTGCTGGGCACCCGCTGCAATCGCCAGATTCTCATGCAGAATCTGCACAATTTTCCCCAGCCCACTAGCCACTGGATATTCCCATTAGTTCCTTTCCTGCAGGTGTGGGGGGCTGTTTTTAAATTTTCATTTTTGTTTCTAGAGCTAAAAGATTCCATTTAATTATTTTTGAGCCTTGAGTGTGACAATAAAACGCAAAAGTCTTTTGATTTTGGAGCAATCCTATTGAGGATCTGAGGGGCTGTCATCAGTGCAGCATCAGTCTTCATTATCTGATTCTTTTTTCAATTGGCTGAGCTTTACAGAGCACACGGCTCTTTCAACAGGATGATAAAGGGGTATTTGAAATAAACAGAGAGAGTCCCCAGCCGGCGAGTACCTCGGATTGCTGCGGACTGTGACTTAATGCTAACTCCCGTGAACTCCGGCTTTTTATCTTTTAATAAAAAAGCCATACAGATGGGATTCTTTGCTCAACTAAAACCTTTGTTAAAAAAAAAAAAAAACCCAAACCCTAAGGAACAACAGATACTAAAAGTATAAAAGTTCTCTCTGAGCAAAGTCTCTTGCATGTATTTATTCAAGACCTCCCAAATAAAGAACATTTCCATGGCACTGATGGCTGATGTTGCTGTCCCAGCCCTAAAGAGGAGTGGGCTGCCTCCAGCTCTGCTCACACCAAGCTGGGGTGAGAGACGCTGCTCTGGCTCACCCCGGTATGGGGCAGCAGTGTTTCCCACCCTGGGACACCTGCATTTACCCAAAAGTCTCATTTTTGCCCCAGATTCAGCCTCGCACGTTGGCACAAGGAGCTGCTACAACTGTGTCATTTAGTGCCTGATAAGGTGTAGGCACCAAACACTCACTTTCCTCTCATCTCCAACAAGCACAACCAGAAAGGTTAAAGCTCCCCAGACTGCTGAAACAAGATGAAATATTTTCAGATGGTTTTAAAGAAACCAGATTATTCCCCAGCGTCAGGGTAAAGCAGGGCCAATCCAGCCAGCCTGACTCCCCTGCCAGCCTAACCTTTTTACTGCTGGAGAATGAGGGGTAAGCTATAATTCAGGTTACTTTTTAATTTTTTGGTTTTTTTGAAACACGTATCTAATTGAGAAAGGAAAGGGACAAATCATTTTACGCTCTTGCATCATCCTTCCTGCAGATGAGTCTCTAATGCACCCGCGCCATAAAACGCAGGAACTGTGCCCTCTGCATGTTGTTGTGACAAATTTCAAATCAAGAGGGTGCTTGAATGGGATTTATTACAATTGGAAGACAAGAAATGGTAATCTTTATGAGCCAATGACACAGAGCCTTATAATAGGAGAATGAAGTATCATTTTAAATGTAAAGCAAATTAGATTACTGGGGTCAAACCCTTCTACAGAGACATCATGTCTTCAGAGCGCCTCGCACATTTGACATCCTCTTTTCAGGTTTCACATTAGCATTTAAGTGTTTTTTAAGTGTGTTTAATATTCTTATAGGAGAAAAGTGCCTGGAAAAGTCAAGACACTGAGATCACAGGGAAGGGAGGAAGGAAGACATCAAAATAAGCACCAGGGAAGCCACAGCCCTGCGTGAGGAGGGCTCCAGCACCACTGACACCGGTTCAGTGCAGTCCACTCATGAACTCAGCCTGTGTCCTACAGCACAGCTGGGGTCAGCTCCACTCACCATCCCAGTACAGAGGTTTCGGTGTCAGTGTCTGCTGGGAGCAGCCAGGGACACTCTGGCACTGCCAGCCCAGCCCTGTGCTCCAGACAGGCACCACGGCAAATTACTTGGGGTTTTTTGTTTGTTTGTTTTATATAAGCTGCTGGGAGAAAAAAAAAAATCCCCCCTTTTGATCCCATCAAAGGCCTTATCTTCCCCACCACATGATGTCTCACGGCTGTTGTCTGCCCCACCCAAATTCCCAAAAACCCAGCTCCATCCCAGTGGCGCTGTTTGACCCTGGGTTTTGGAAAAATTCAAAAGGTGCAGAAGCAGCAATCGCTGGTTCCCCAAATCACAGTACAGGGTTTGAATCTGGTAAAACATTCTGCTCCTCATCTGCATAAAGTCAGCCTCATAAAGTGACTAGCAAGGACACCAACAAATCCAGTAAGACCATCCAGTAAGACAAATACACTGCTACCAGTAAAGGACTGCTTTTCCTTCTGGCACCTCGCTCCTGCAAGAGGCAGCAGGTCCTGAGCCAAAAAGCGAGGCTGAGATGATTACACCAATATGAATAAACACCTGAGCACACAATGCAAAACCAGGGCCGTTCCTCTGATTTCAGAGACTTCACGTCTTAATCATCTGTCAACACCACACGTACCCGAGCGCGGTACAGAGGAAAGGTCTCCCAGAAGGGATCCAAACACCGCACATGAAAGGAAGAGCCTTACTTAGCCTAGAGGGAATTTCAAATGAGGTTCAGCATTACTGCAGCTCTCCCTGTCAGGAGCAGTTAGGTTTTCATTGACTCCTTTTGTACCAGCCGGGCTTGCTTTGAAGAATTCGCAAACATCTTCACCTTCAGCTCCTACCTGCGCGCTCCGGCTCATTCCTGGCAAGGTGATAGAGCTCCAGAGGCACAGCCGGGGCTGGGACCCAGCTGCAGCAGGTGCTGGGCAGCAAACAGGAGTTTACCATTCCTGCCCCAGGAAAGCTGCTCATCTCAGCAGGCAGGTAAGGTGCCAAGACAAACGCTGCCGGAGGGTGAGAGGAAGAAGTGGCCGGCCCTGGCACGCTGCTGGCCAGGGCTGACAGCCCAGGAGCATTCCTGGTGCTGCTCCAGGACACACACCAGGGTCACCAACCCCCCCAAACCAGAACGAGGGGACTCTGTTGAGACTCAGTGGTTATCTGTCCTCTCCTTTCTACCTGCCCTCCTCCTCACCGGGGAGCATCCTTCTTGTTCATCACCAGAGCCAGGCTGTGGGCATCAGCACAGGCTGAGGAGAGAGACAGTGGCTGCTACAGACACACAACAAGCAGGGAAAATCTCGGTGTGCACCTTCCCTGAGATGAAGTGCAAAGATCTCACAGGGATGCTCACAAAACAACCCCAAACTTATTTTCTCAAGCAAAAGACTTTGCCTGACTGGGGATTTGGAAGGGCAGACAGGGGCAGGCTGATCTCCAAATGGACTTTGGGAGACAAAAAGAGAGCTGTGCTTTCCAATGGGATTGCTGGGCTTGCCGGCCGCCAGCCGGGATGCTGCAAACAGCAGCATTTGCAGGTTGCCATTGCAAAGCTCCTGCCATTCCCTGAGCTGGACGGAGGAGACCCAGAAGTCCCTGAGCACAGCCACCCTCTGCTCAGCATCCTCCGTGTCCTTCCTGCCCTGCTCAGCTCCCGGCAGCACACGCAGGCTCCGTGCATGGAGCCGTTGTACATAAATACACCACACATACAGACGCACACGGGGTTTTAAACATGCATCTTAGCCTGGTAATTGCGGGGCTTTTGTAAGCTTGTCTCAACTTGCCGACAGCTACAGAGGAAAACATAATTCGTTAACTCTACGCGAGTATTAAAGAACAAAGCTGGAACTCCCATACAATTATATTTTATCTCAGAGCAAGGTGAAATCATTAGATATTAGTGAAGTGCAGTGGCACAAAAATGATCTGTTAGCGGGGGTTCATTACATTGTATTTCCAGAGCCAGGAAGATCAATGTGTTCATGCATCATGAATTAGTCTCATGCCTTCGTCTTCGCTGCTCTCCGGAAACCCAACATGATCTATCGCCAGCCATAGATCATTGTTTCAGCATCGCACAGCAATGACAAAGCTCCAGTTTCCACTTGTCACACTGACCAGCTGCATTTTTCTGCACAAGAGACAAAAAATGTCGAGGAGGAGGAAGAGGGTCATTTCTGGGCCAGGCTTCGCAGTAAATTTGAGCCCTTCAAACCTCTCCTGTTTCTGTAGATCCATCACTTTTATAATCTGTGCCTAAACTTGCTTTCCTTGCTTATATCCAAAGCCTGGAAGAGCTGAGGGAAATTGAAGGAATAAATCCATTAAGGGATTCTGCTGAACGCCTTCCTGCTGGTGCAAAGCTCTGCCTCCTTGGGCACATCCTCTGGGCTCATGTCAGGAGCAGAAGGGTTCCCATCCCTCAATCCATTTGTCCTCTCCCCCTCCGAGTCAATAGGAAAATATCACTTTCCCAAACACCTGTCAGTGTGAGCTCTCTGGAAGAGCCTCCTCTGCTCTTTCTTTGTTCTCCCCTCAGACACCTAGGCCAGGAGATTCTGCCTCCACCTTTCCTCACCACAAGCCAGGACAAAATCCTCTTTTTCCCTGCTGTCTAATCCAGTCAGAAATTTGAGTGTTCCTTTTTCCCTCTTGAGCACAGAAACATCCACAGCTGCACACTGCAATTAATGATGCAGAGACAGGCAGAGCATGGCAGTTGCTTGGCTTCTCCCACCTCCAGCACTCACCCCCTTCCCAGGCCGGAGCAGCTGGACAGCCCACGACTCTGATGTCCCTTCACCACCCCAGAGCATCTCTGAGATGTCACTGTCCCTATTTCACAGGGCCCTGAGCGGGGGACCGATGTGTTCAGCCCCACAGAAACTAAGACAACACCTGGGTCTCCACCACTGCCACCTTCCCTGCTCCAGGCAGAGCAGGGGGGCTGTGCCCTGCTGGAGAGGTGGGTGGGTGGGCAGGAGCTGCCTTGGCACTGCCAGCCCCCACCACCCAGCCAGCACTGCTTCTGGGCACGCACGGGCCAGGCTGCAGTGTTTGTTTTTTTAAAACCATTGATCAGCACTGTTTGAAACATGACAGTGTGCCAATACTTCCCTTGTTACGTGACAGATGACTGCGCGGACCCAGGGCTAATGCTGCTCTCGCTCCTTATTATTCACTAATGCTCACAAAGCAGCTGACAGTGGGCTGAGCTCTTTAGGGCAAATCGTTTCTTTCCTGGCCTCGGATGCTTTCAAGGCAATGATTCAGCCATGGCTGGGGAGTGAGGCCCCTCAGACTCCATTTGGGTTTGTCTGAACACCTGCCCTCCCCACCAGGCGGGAGCTGCCAATCCTTCCGAGCCCTCTCCAGAGAATCACAGAATGAAAACATCCCCAGCATCATCGAGCCCAGTCAGTGACCAATCCCCACCCTGTCCCCAGCCCAGAGCACTGAGTGCCACGTCCAGTCCTTCCTTGAACACCGCCAGGGATGGGGACTGCACTGGGCAGCCCCTGCCAAGGCCTGACCACCCTTTCCAAGGAGAAATTCCTACTGATGCCCCCCCTGAGCCTCCCCTGGCCCAGCCTGAGGCCGTTCCCTCTCCTCCTGTCCCTGTTCCCTGGGAGCAGAGCCCGACCCCCCCGGCTGCCCCCTCCTGTCAGGGAGTTGTGCAGAGCCACAAGGTCCCCCCTGATCCCCCTTTTCTCCAGCCTGAGCCCCTTTCCCAGCTCCCTCAGCTGGATTTACTCTCCCAACCCTCCCACCGCCCTGCCCTGTGCCAGCCCTCGGCGGGGCCGGGCACGGTCCCCTGCCCGGGGCAGCCGCTCCAGCCCTCGCCCTGGCCACGGCTATTGACGGCGGCGAGCGGGGAGCCTTTCAGTGCCTCTTTGTTGGTTTTAAACAATGACTGTTGCCAGAGCTATTTTCGCTTCCTCTCCCCCGCTTGCCCCCTCCGTACAGCGCTGGGGCTCTTTTTTTTTTTATTATTTTTTTAAATCAATGGGCTCGGATAGCGCCGTACTCAAAGTGACCTTTCGAATCCCAGCCGGAGCCAGGTCAGCTTAAATTGTGCTCTCCGCCCCCGCAGAACATGAAAGCCTTTTCATTCCTGGCTGAAGGGCCGGGGAAGAGCGCGGCTGTTTCGAGGACATCCACTGTGAGCCCAGGCCTGGCACGAACAATAATCGGTGGCTTCCTGCCCTCGGCGGCAGCGTCGCTCCGCCGTGACCGGCACCATTATCCGCTGCATCCTGATTTTTTGGCCACCCTATTTCTGCGCTTTGGAACGGCAGCTGAGATATCCAGCTGAAATCCTGACACCTGAAAGCACGTGGAAATCCAGACAAACCTGAATGTTGTCTCCACAGGGGGGTTGGCAAGCATCCCACCGAACATGCCTGGCAGGGAAGCGCAGCTCTGAAAGGCTTCGAGCCTTTTCAGGGCCCGCAATCAGGCAGGTATTTTGTCTGCCGGGGAAACCAGAAACCTCACTTTCGTGCCCTCCAGTCCATAATTCTCGCACACACCACTAAATTCGGGCATCTGCCTCAGCTGCAGCACCACAGAGCATCGCACCATGAATTACACAAGCCCAATGGATTCCCTCCGCCCCCCGTTTCCAGGTTAGATATTTTCCTCCAGCAAAGAGAAGGAACAGAGCGAGACATGCCATGCTCAGCACAGGCAGGAGCATCTCCTCTCACAGGGAAGTAGGAACAAATTGCTTCTATTTCTTGAAACCTCTTCCCAGGTGTACTCTGCCCTTTCCAAATGGAAAGGGGAGTCAGCTGGGCTCTAACAGCGCTCTAAATTCCCCTCTGTTACGGCACCACAGACAGCCCGTATTAAACACCTTCAACTACAAAGACGTTCCTTAATGGAAATGGCCAAATACGCTTTGCCCAGGCTGCTCTCCTTAGGGAGCGATATCTCAGGGCTCTGCTTACCCCAGCCTTGTGCTGCCCCTTGCCTCCAGTGGCGCCAGCACCAGAGGGTCAAACACATGCTGGATGTGTGACTGCTCTCAGCATCACCTCAGCCCTTCCCTGGAAGGCCGTGTCAGGCCAGCTCGTTAGCGCTTCAGCGTTAATCCACGGGCCAGAAATGCAGGGAGCACAACGGAAAATGAGCAGCACTGTACTGATGCAGTTTGGAAAAGCTGTTTGTTCTCTACTGTAAGCATCCTGCTCTCCCAGCAAAAATCCATCTTCTGCTGCCTGAAGTGATTTTTTCCCCCACATTATTTCGAGAAGATGCTCAGCATCTTTTAGCATTTTTACTTGAAAGTAAGGACCTTGCTGGTCTTTCATACTCAGAGCTTGAATGTGTAGCTTGCTAATTATTTACTTGACCACTTAGGCTTCTAATATCTGCAAATGCGTTTCAATTTTCTCATTATTGGGAATTAGTCAAAAAGACACTGTGTCACTACAAAAAATCAATGGCTTTGATCATATTTCCTTTGCCGCTATTGAATGTTTACAATTTAAGCTGTATTAAATTACAATTGGCTTCAGAGGTCCAGATCTTATCTGGGCTGATTTGCTTGGCAAGCGGAGGGGTCGCACAGTTAAACTCAAGACTCATTGGACTTGATCCCAGCCAGCTACTGATAAAGAAAACAAATGTTTTAAAGATAGGGAAGGGGTGGGGAAAAAGCTGATCCTCGGCAGGACTGGTGAGTTGAGGGCACATCCCCAGAACCTGCAGTGGCTCCAGTGAAGAGGAGCTGGCAAGTGATGCCTCATGGAGATGAGGTGGCTGCTCCTGCAGGGCGTCTGTCCCTGGAAGCAGGGGGACAAAGCCGGCATCCCTGGAGCTGCGGGTGCTCCATCGGGAACACGATTCCTGGGTCCCTGCACATCCCACTCCTTGCACACCCTGACCCCAACAGGGATCCTCCAGGTCAAGCAGAGGCCCCACCAACCACCCCCACCCTGCCCAGGTCCCCAAGGGGCCTGGGAAGATGCTTCAGCGTGAGTGTCAAAGCAGGGAGTGACCAGCCCTCACAGTCAGGCTCTGAAGTGGCATCACACAGAGATGCAAACCCTGCTCTGGACATTTTATCCGATTCCAAAGCCTCAGGGAACACAGACCATAGCACAAGGTGCTACAGGGCTCCATAAATATTTAAAAGAACAAAAACCAGGCTCGGTTTGACAGGGACCTGGCTCGCTGTGACTCGGCCCTCATCCTCTCCTTTGCCTGGGCTGGGATCCTGGCCACCCTGCATGTTTTAAATTAATATCCATGACTCTCCTGCCTCCCTGGCAGCACCTTTGCTTCTCAGTGAGTCACAGCAGGCCACCAAGCTGGGATAAAGCCCTGCCTGTGTATCTCACTCACCTCTCCAGCCTTTGTATGTGGCTTTGTCTCCACGATGCTTTTGTGGAGAGACATGTATGGGCTTCTCTTTCCTCTAGAGCCTCTTCACAGGCTGATTTGGACTGAAGGGTGGAGGAAACAAGCTCGTTTTTCTCAAGCATTGTGTTAAAAATACCTTCACCTCTACAAGAAGCAGCTGCTGTTCCTCGCCAGCATCTTTCTCTTTCAGACCCTGGTGCCCGTGGTTAAAGGGACAAAAGCACAAGGATAAATTGAAGGGACAGTGCTGCAAGAGAGCTAAATATAAGTGCCCCAAGAGCTGTGTTTCCCAATTTGAGAGTTGTTTGCTGCTGGATTTCTACTCCCCTGACAAAAGGTCCCTTTCACAAGCCTCCAAGAAAGCGCCAGCGAGCCCTGGGAGCACATGGCCAGAGGGGACGAGGGCTGTGGCTCACAATGGCTCTTCTCCCAAGTGCCAAAAACCAGACACATTTCACTGCCCACGCCTGGGAACGCGGCTGCACTGCCCTAATGAGGCTCAGTGTGGGATGGGTGGCCCCAAAAGTGCCCCAAGCCGGCGAGCAAGATGCGATCAGCAAACCCGAAACTTGAGGGATTTTAAGCGCTTTTGACTGGGCGTTTTATTCCTGTGTAGGATGCATCCAAGAGATCTATTATGGCTGTCAGGCGAGGCTGGGGCTGCAGAGGAAGAGTTAAACGATGCCCAGTGACACTTGCTGTAATCAGATTTTCACATTGTTTGAGGAGATACAGTTCCTGAGCTCCCCAGCTGTCCAGCCTCATAACCAAACACATCTCCCAGCACGGGCGGGACACAGCTGTAACTGAATTCCCGAGGAGGCCTCGGAGCCCAGCACCAGCCTGAGCGGACCCAGGAACACCCCAGGGCAAGGCTAATGCTGTGATGGAAACCAGGGCGCCAGAGCTGCTCCCCTTCCCCTGTGCATCATCGGTCATCGATTCCAGTGGGGAGGGCATGGCCAGCTCCACATGGGAGTGGGGCAAAGTTCTCTTCAGCACAGCCACCAGCTCGCACCCCAGGCAGGGGATGAGCCCAGCTGCAGCCCCGGGACAGCACATCTCAGGGGCCTCAGCCACTTTCTGAAGCCAACAATTTAGGAAAAAAACCTCAAATCCCTGAGTCACACACAGGTTACTGGGGTTTTTCCTTCCCCTCTCCTGGACAAAGAACTCACTGGAAAACAGTAGTTGTAAACCACACGTTTGTGACCCACCTTGTGCTCACCTCAGAGCTGGAACCCTGACTGCAGGACGAAGCCACCACTGAGCTGGTGCCTGTGCTCCACTGAAACCGTGAAGCCTGGGAGCCCTGGGCAGCCCGGGGCGCCCGTGGGGACGGCCAGCGGTCACCGAGCCCCGGGCACGAGGCACTGCACAAACACAGGAGTGCAGCCCAGAAAAGGACGGGGCACACGCAAGGATGCACCAGTCGCTGGCAACACATCCCTGCTGGTGGTGCAATAAAGTACATAAAGCCCTTATTTTTCTTAATTATTCCTGATATTTCACCTGTCATGTTGTCAGCTTCCTCTGAGAGCAACGATAAATAGTGCTTCTCATCTCACACCCTCAGGGAAAGCTTGCTATTTATTCCTGTGATGGGCAAGGCATCATGACTAATTAGGAAAAATGGGAGCCCGCTTGCACCCCAGCAGGAGAGGTGTCATCAGCGGCTGCTCTGGGGGAGACGGGCGGGTTTGGGCTGTGGACCTTCAGCAGCTGCCCCCGAGGCATTTGGCTGCTGCAGTCTGGGAGAGGGGAAGGGTGGAGAAGGGATTCCTCCATCCTCCAAGGATTGAAATCGCAGAATGAATGGATTTTCCACCAGGTACTTGGTCCTAAGTGGGCAGATGCATTGTCAGACAGACTGTCCAAGAGATAAATTATTAAATTGTAAAATCGGGGTGTCCCTCCATCCCCTCACAGACCCAGGGAGTTCAGCCTCTGCACTCCCATCATAAATCCCAGCCAGCAGTGCAGTTCCAGGGGTGGGAGGATTTACTCCTCCTCTTCCCCTGCCACCACACACACTCCCATCATAACAAGGTAGTGGAGATCAGCGCTGCAGAGGACAACTCGTGGGAACTGCAAACACGTCAGATTAACAGTAAGGAAAACTACTTGCAAAAAATGCAGAAGTTGCTGTGAGCGCAGACAACATGGGCTGTAACTCCCAGACCTGCACTAAGAGCAGAGGCAGCCTCATCCCTTCCCTTCTCCCACCAGAGGTGGATTCATCCTAGTGAATGTCCTAAATGCACACACAGGGGTGAAACCCTCCTGTAGATGCAGAGACGAGGCCGGTGTTCGCCAGTGCTCCCTGGGGAGGGGGAAGGAGGGCCCCACACCCCCAGCCAGTCACAGCATCTGCACAGCAGCCAGGAGGGAGCTGGAAGAGTCTGTTCCCGGTGACATGCGGCGAGGGCCGGGCAGAGCTGGAGTCTTTATGTTGGGAAAACTAATGAGCACAAAACTCCTCTTGTCACTGTCGCGTCAGCGAGCGCCGGCGCGGATTGTCGCAGCCTGTTCCACACTGTCATGTCGGGTGAGAGTTATTTGTTTGCAAGTTCTACCTCTGGGCACCAGCCCCCTCTAAATAAGCTGTCAGAGGCAGCGGCGGGTGGGAGAGGTGCGTGGGGGAACCTCCTCACAAATCGATGCAAAATAAGAGATCGCAGCCGGCAAATCTCTTAACTGGGAGCTCAGAGCAGGCGCAGGCAGCCGTGGGGAGCAGCAAACCCAGAGCAGCGCTCCAGCCCCGCCGTGGGCCCAGGAGCACGAGCTGCACTGGATGGACTGGGAGAGTGCCAGCCCCAGCTACGGAGGCGAAACAGGGCACAGCAACTCCTGCGTCAGTGCCTCATTTATCTGGGATTTATCTTGGCTAATGTGCCAAGGCTGCCAGATCTGCTGCATTCCCACCCATCCTGCTCCGGGCTCCCGGCCATGGAGCGCTCTGATGATGCAGAGCTCCGTGGGGATGAGCACCTTTTCCCAGAGCCACAGGGCTGGGAGGGAGGAGAGGTGGATGGGACAGAGCTGGAGACGGGCAAAGGAAAAGGTGTAGTTTCGTCATCAGCCCCGTCTCCCCAAAAGCTTTGGTGCGAAAGAGCCGCCCCTTTCTGCCGGGCTCCGCAGGCACCCGGGCACCCATCCAGGCGGAGAGCAACGCGGGAACGTCGCTCCTTCCAGCCATCGCCGAGCGCCAGCTCGCACCCTCTCCCTCTTTTCTCACGTTCCTTTTGGGCTCAGCGCTGCTTCCCATATGCCACCAACATTCCCCATTCATAAAACTCGGCACCTCGCTCACGTCTCCGCAGAGACACTGTTTATAGAAAGAGCCAGGCACCAAACCCTGCCTGCCAAGCACATTCCAGAAACCAGGAAGACTCCAAGAATTGTGAGAAAATATGGAAATGACGTCTTCTGGAGCGCAGGTGGGTGGAAGGCAAGAGATGCCCTCTTGGGCTCTGGCACCTCAAACTGGGCCAGCATTGGCCCCATTCAGGATCAGCTCACTGCCTTCCCTCCTCAGGGGCCAGGAGGGAATTTGTCACCTTTGGCACTGAGTATCCAACCTGTGCTCAGAGCATCCCACAAGGAAAGATCCTGGAGCCTCTAGAAGGTGAGGAAAAAGTTTCTTCCTTAGGAAGGGGAGCAAAAAGGAAAAAAAAAAAAAACAAAACAGAAAATACCTGAGCACCCAGCATCCCAGACAGTTCTTCACTCGGCAGGGACTGGGGGAATTCCTGTTTCTTACAGCAGGCTGGTAAATTAAATTAAAGCTATTTACTCTGTATTTACAGGCTTACAGATAAATCTCAGAAAACAGTTTAGCAAGAGAGGCAGGGGGAGGAAAAGCATTTTCTAGGCCAGATGTAAACAAACAAGGCCACGAACCTCCTCAAAATTCCTTATTAGCTCAGGGAGAGGGGAGCTGGGGGTTGGAATGGTTGGAATAACGCAGACCTAGGGAGAGCAGCATTCCTCATTTGCAGGTAACAGGAAAGAAAGAACCAAAGTGGTGCCGCGTGAGGGAAGAGTTCTACTGGTCCCACATCTCCTGCCTTCACTGATTGTGGCACCAAAGCACAACATCACCACACGTGGCACCATCAAGGCAAACAGACCCATCCCAGAGCCAGTCCCACGGGTTTAATGAGTTGGGAGCCCATTTTGCATCTTCAAGGAACACAACTGGCAGGTACCATCTATTTTAGGTTATTCTAAGCTGCATTTAAGGCTTCTCCTGGGTCACCCTCAAAAGCCCCAAGGCAAAGGCTGAGGGTGCTACTCATTTACACCCTTTCCACCTCTGCAGAAGCTGAAGGAGAGATGCTGTGAACAGCTCGAGCACTGTGAGATCCCCCCACTCTCAGTAAGATTTTTCTTTCCAGACAGTCTGGCACTGATGGTTACCAGGCAAGAAGGAGCGAGCTGGGCTTTGGCACTCGCTGTATGACCAATCTCTTCTGTCAGGGGGCACAAAGAGCCAGCCAGTAACCCCACCCCAGAGCCAGGAAGCCGATGCACATACTCGGGGCATGAGGTAATGAGCTTAAAGCCACACATCTAAACATACAGCTTGTAAATGATTAGCCCCACATAACGAAGCTCTCTTTGCTGGTGAGGCATTAACCAGGGAATGTATGGCCTTCTTGACTCCAAGCAGCTCTTTTCTCCTGCATTCTTGGGTTTCCCAGGAAATTCAAGATGAAAAGCCCCATTTCAAAGCCACTGTTCCCAGACTTCACCTGGAGTGCAGGCAGGTGACCCCATGGTAACAGCACATCCCCTCTTCCAGAGAGTGGATGAGGCCATGTCAGAGCCAGCCCTTTCTGAAGCCACACGCCAGCCTCGCCACTGCTCACCCTGGTCCCCAGCTCTGAACTCTCCTTTCTGCTGTGATTCAAACCAGAGCAGCCGATTCCTCCTCTTTTCCCACACCCAAACGTGCCTAACACCATGTCCAACACCTGCCTGGGTGTCCCCTACAGCACAGGAGCAATGTCCATCCCACCTCGAGCTTTTCCAGCAAGAAACCCCACCACACCCCTGCTGCAAGCTGTGCCCTAAAAACTTCAGCCCCATCTCCCCCCTTGATGTTTTTGTACGAGTACAAACTCGGAGCTAAATCAATCCTTTCCCAGCGCTGTGCACCGGGCCGCTCGCCATGCCCTGCTTTCCTTTGAACCTCACCTGCTTGGAAATAAAGAGCTTGGACTAATCTATAAAAATATTTTGGATGCTGTGTTCAGCAGCTCTGGGTTTCTGCTTTCTTCTTGTCCTCCCCGACTGACACAGGTGTCTAAGAATAGTTTACATTTGATACGGGTATCATTAGTGATGATCTGGCAGGCGCTGCTGGTGCTCCGCCGCGAGCCCGGGGAGCCGGCGCCGCTTTCAACCTCCGGCTCCTTTGTTGCGGAGCGCGGGCTCCGTGCGGGTTACGGAGCTGGAGCTGGCGGGGGATGTTTGCTAATCAGGCTGGTGGCTGCAGCCAGCCGGTTTGGTGATAATTAGGCTCCGGTAGCTCTCTCTTCAGGCAGCTGTGGTGCAGCTGAATCTGCGTCGCTGCCGCTGCCACCGGCCGGGTCCGAGCTGCGGAGCCGGCAAAGCGGGGAACGCCGGGAGATGCCAAGGATGGAGCTGTGGTTCTTCGCACCCAGAGCGGGGCTGGAAGTGCTGCAAGCAGGGGGAAAGATGGGGAGCAAAGCGATGCCTCTTGCCCGAAGTGAGCCTTTCCCCAGAGGAAGACGGGAAGCAGAGGGAGCTGACTGATGGCTCCTGACCTTCGGCATTGAGTCCATCGGTACCACAGACTTGGCGCCCGCGGCTTCCCTGGGTGAGCTCAGCACATTCAGTAGCACTAAAGAGCTTGTTAAGCAATCCCTCGGTTTTCTGCTGACTTCCCCAGCTCTCCTAGATGGAGGCAGAGCTGGCACCCATCCTGAAATCCCAGCGTCACTCTTGGCTCCCTACTCCCTGGAGCACCGCTAGCCCCGTGCCTGCCGCAGCTCCCCGCGGGCGCGGACGGCCGGACAAGGCTGGAGCAGCTGCGTGGCACAAAGTCCCTCTCGTCTCCCACAGCCTGGGACCAAGAGGACACCACATGTGGGTCAGGGCTGATTCTCATCGCTCATCCTGTGGGAGGGAGAGCAATGACCTCAAACCCTTCAGTCCCGGGAAAAGAGGCACCGGCTCAGGCCCCATCACAGGCACTTCCAGCAGGGACATCTCGAGCGGGAGCACACAAAGGGAAGAAGTTAATGTTTCTGCAGGAGACTAAGCAACAGGCTCAACAACTCCCTGGATCTTCCTCTTCCCTGGAGCGGTGCGTGCGGAATGCTGTGTGCGAGGAGCAAGGGCCCCGCACCGAGCAGGCTGCTGGAGAGGTTGTAATCCAAGCTTAAGGACAAACAGCTGGTGATTAAACAACAGATGGGAAGGAGGGAGAAGGGGACAGATTTCTTCCCCCTTCCCTGTTTTTTTTTTTTTAATTTTTAATCCATTCCTCTCTCAGGCAGAACGCAGAGGAGAGGAAACCCCCCAAACACGCTCTCCAAAGCGGAGGAAGGGTTTAATTTGCACAGATGTTTGGGAACAGAGAATTTCCCACAAAGTGTTACAGCCTTTGGGGAAAGCACACACTCAAAATAAACCCCTTCCTACCTCTTCCCAGACCAGAGATCCCCGAAGCTGTAAATTCTTCCAGGGAGAAGACCAGGAAAGAATCTGGGCTGGCAAATAGTTTTGCCCCAAAAAGCCTGGCTATTACAGCCCTGATGCCTCATCTTTTCAGGGATTTTTAACTTTCAAGAGAGCGCAGAAACCCCTTCCTCAGCATCCCAGAAAAAAGGATCAAACTCTAAAAGAGGCAGGGTGCCATAAAATGAGAGCTGGATACCACACTGCTCCTCTCCCCACAGCCCTTTGGGATGTCTCCCTGCACAAGAACAGCGGGGAATAAAGCCAGGGATGGTTTTAGCTTGGGTTTTCTCCCTTTTCTGCAGAAAGAGCCCTCCTGTGCAAATGAACACCATGATAAAGTATGCAAGACAGGCTTCCCTTTGGAAATGGGAGATTACAGCCGAGGGATCACAGGAACACATGCAGAAAGCAAGGCTGCCGCTTCTTCCCCAATTATTGTGCACTCTCGGCTCTATTTTGTTGACCTCGCACATTTCAATCAGGCTCCAGCACATTCTGCCTTCACCTGCTCTGAATCAAAACCTGGAGGGCTCAGATCTCCCTGCAAAGGAACCCTTTGATAAGCTTGTTACGGATGCCAGGCAGCTCTGGTTCGGAGGGAGCTTTTGTACAACACCATTGCAAATTTATGTCGTCACCTGAGAAAGTTGCGGGATTTACTTGGCAGCGTGTGGGAAGGCGAGGGAGCTGAGACACTCTTGATTTGCTTCAGCAACAAAGGGCTGGAGAGGAGGAGAGCACTCCCCAGCAACCACGGCCAAGGGGAGAGCTGCTGAAGCTGGATCCAACAAAAAAAAAAGAAAAAAAATCAAAACACAGAGAAATTGGGGCACTCCGTGGAGGGTTAAACATACGGCACTGCCACCACATTTGGGCTGTCAGGCAGCCAAGGATCACTGCGGCTGCTTTAAAGACACACTCACCCACAGCCAGGGTGCTCAGCACTGGGGCTCCAGGAGCGCTGCGGGGGCACCTCCTGGAGTATCTGACATCCCCTTGGGCTCCCAGCTCACCAGGGGGGACCTGCGGGCCCAACACCCCCCTGCACCCATCGGGTACTTCAGTGAGCTTTGCCTCTCCAGAACCAATCTGTGCCCACCACTGATGTCTGCACGCTCGGACACTCGGAAGGGAAGGGCTGTAGCTGCCTGGGTGCAGCCTGATTATAGCTGTGGGCTGCAGAGGGCCCAGACAAGCCCCGTCCCACAGGCTGGGCTGTTCTGCTCGAGCACTCGGCGTCTCTCCCACCTGTGCTCTGTCCCAGGCAAAGCCGGCTCATTTTTCACACACAAAATTGTTCTTGTCCATCTGCACAGCTCCACAGGCACTGGCCACTTTCTCCTGCTGCTTGTCATCTCTGTGCTAAAGCCTCCCTGATATTTCCAGCTGTTCCCCATGCCTTTCCTGAAGGTCTCTCTGAACACGTCCCTCGCCCAGTGGCGGCGGATTTAAGCGATGTGACGGAAGCCTACCACACACCGTCCCTGCTTTATCCTCTCAAGGAAGACAGCGTGGCACAGAGCTGGGTTTAAGAAACCATTAGAACTATTGCATCCTGTTTCCTCTCAAAGGCAGCAAATCCCACAAGGTGTTTTACACTCCTGGAGCATCCCCCTGCAGCCCTCCCTGGCTGCACTGTGCAGTGTCCAGTACCCTCCCTCTCACCCAGGAGGGGCTGCAGTCCCCTCCCTGCCCTCCGCATCTCTCACTTTCCCTCTGCACGGTAGAGTTCATTTTTGTGATGAAAGCCCAAGCTGGATTTTGTGTTTTTCCACGGCCGTGGCTGTTGGCTCACAGACTCTCCAGAGCAGTGAGGGAATCCAGCCCCTCCGGCACCGAGCAGAATAACCCAGCACACGCAAACTCCGCAGGGTAATTGGAAACATTTGCTGCTGCCGCTCTGTGGAAGCACAGGGGCAGCAGGAATGTTTTCCTTCTCCCCCAGGTTTGTTTCATGGAGCTCCAGCACCCAAGGCTGAAAGAATTTAGCAGAGTTCATGACCTCTACAGCCCCCAAACCCAGCGGTTCAGGCATTTTTGTGTTCTGAGTTGTCTCTTACCTGAAGGGACTCTTGTCTTTCAACCCTGTGTTCAAAGAACTGCCGAATCTATTACTGAGCTGAAACCAGGCTGTCTGCTTTGAGCAGGGAGTTATCCCTGGACTTGTTTGGAGCAGATAATGATGATAAACCCAAGTGCTGGATTCACACCTGGATGCTCTGGGTAGAGCTAACACCCAATACCCTGCAGGTAATTTTGGCAGCCTTGCCCTTGTCCCTAATTCCACCCCCACCCAGCCCAGTGACCACGGCAGCCATCACCACACTGCTCCTTTCTCCGCTCCCACGTCTGGGAGACAACCCCTAATTTCCCATGGCCATGGATGAGATAACAGGGTAGAAGCAGCATCAGAGATTACAGCTACCAGGCAGCACGGGGTTGTTTTGTGCAGCAGGAGCACGTTCTGATCCAGGCGGGATGCTCCGACCCGCCACGCCGGAGAGGCGACAGCTCCCTGCGACACGGAGCCCACACACACCACCAGCGGCACCGAGCTGAGCGGGGGAGGTTTTCCAAACACAGCATTTCCTCTCCAGCCACACCAGCGCCTCAGGGGAGTGGGCATGGCACAGGGTGGGAGCCCCGGAGCATCCATCCATGCATCCATCCACCCATCCATCCCCCAGCACTGCCAGCAAAGCTAAAGGTTGTTCTGCGCCTCAGCCCCGGAGAGCAGATGGAGCCAAGGCAGGATTGCGTTATTTCTACTGTACTGCAGCAGAGCTGAACTGAAAACTGTAATAAACCTCTCGCAGAACGTCCCTCAGCACAGAGCAGGGAGAAAGCAGCTCAACACAAGGGAGCTTAAGCAAGCTCCGGAAGGCGAGCCAAGCTCTGCAAAGCCAGGGCCCTGGGCTCCGGATCACACACACTTCCACCAGACTCCCTGTAATTTCCTGCTCCATGCTACTGTGAGGTGTAGGACCACATGAAGGATAACTCAGCTATCGCTTCGCTTGGCCCTGCTGAATGGGCAATATCAGGCTGCAGACACAATTAAAATCCTCAAACACGTGCAAAGCCAGAGACAATTAGTTCGTACTCCAAAATAACTTTGCCTCAGCCACAAATGAACTTGCCAAAGTGCCAGAATAAGTCTTGAACTTGCAGATGCCCTTGCATGAAATTTAAACCCGGCTTTCCCTGTTCTCTCCACCCAAAAACCCTGCTCTGAGCACGAGAGAAGGCATTGCCAAAGCCAGGGATGCTTCAGTAAACGAGATGCAGGAGCCAGCGGATCGTTCCAAGTCCTCCCCCGAGAAAGCAAGCTGCTTGCAAACAGATTTGCAAGTAGTGAGGGGGATAAAAAAAAATAAAAATCTGCCAAGTTACTCATTCAGGAGACATTCAAAGCAGCCAAAGGACAAATCTCTCTACACTCTGCAACATGGCGCAAAAATCCTTGCGTATTTCATCAGAGGTGGATGTGTCAGCCGTCAGGAGGGCAGCGCCTGAGCTCTCTGCCCAGGATGGTACAAGGGGCACAGGACACAGTGGGGCTGGAAATGTGAGAAAGACCCCTCTCCTCTGAGCCCCTGCTGCCGATTAACCACCACCAGCTTTGCCCTCAGCAAAAGTGCTCCAGCCTGTCTGAGTTTTGTGGCGGTGCCTCCAAAGTCCTTGTTCAACCTCGGGAACACCTGAGCAAAGCAATCACTCCAGATGCAATCTGGATCGCCCTCCCGGCCCAAGGATGGGAGTTTATTAGGCTGCGGCCCACATCAGAGTTATTGTGCTGTGTTAAATTTATTGGTACTATCTCACCTCATTAAATGCTTAAATAGACCTGACAAGACAGAAAAATGGGACTTTAAAAAAAAAAAAGAAAGAAAGAAAAAATGGGAAGGAAGCTGGTGTTCACATGCTGGGAGTCACCTCTAACGCAACAGCCTCTGGAGCAGACAGGGAAGAACGATGAGGGAAGGGATGTTCTACATCATCAGCACAGCTGACATGCTCCTTCCCAGAAAACCCCGAGAAAGCTCTTGCATCACTCCAAACTCCACTGCCCTCTCCAGCCAGAGCAGAAGGTTGGGATGAGGAAGGAATCAAGGGAGGAGACAGGATCCATCCCATCCGTGCTGTAAACTTGGCTCAGCCTGAGCAGGACGGGGCTCTGCTCTGCCCACCTCGCACCACACTTGGCTCTGGCGTAGGGGGACAGCTCAGCATAAGGGCTGTGGGAGCCCAGTGCCCTGTGCCAGCGCTCCGTTCATTAATTCAGCACCGACCGACTGTTAACTGTGGGAGGTATTTATGGCAGAGGAGAATCGGCTCCCACGCAGTTAAAGGTCAGCGCGAGGCGAGGCTCCTCAGCTGGGATTGACACACGCTCCACACCTGTGTCCAGGGAAGCACCATCCCGAATCCCCGTGCCCACATGGAGGTGACAGCCCCTCGCTGTGGCCCGGCCCGTGTTTGCATGTGCTGCTCTGGCTTTCCGAGCAAATCGTGGGCAAAGGGGGCAGGGAACAAGGAGCTGTTATTCCCCCATTCCAGGGTAATCACAGCTACAGAGGGAGCAATGCCCACTGACTGCAGCAATGAACCTCTGCTCCCCAGCTGGGATCTGATCCAAAACAAGGAGTCAGGACAGGAATTCCCACACCCTGAGAACAGCAAATGGCTCCAGGCATCACCAACCCCACAGCTCAGGGCAGGACAGGCAGATGAAGTGCCCTGTCCTCACCGCAGGCAGTCTGCAGCTGGAGGGAGCCATGAATTCCGAGTTGTGCATCCCCAGACGGCGCTCAGCCCGCTGGAGTCTCTTAAGAAAAAGATGGGCCTGAAATCTTAGGAGTGAGTTGTCACACAAGTATTTTATCTGCCCTGGGAGAGCCATCGCTCCCTCGAGCGGCCTCCGCAGTGCCCGTCCCCGTGCCAGGCACTGGGAAATGCCATCCTGAGCTCCAGCAAGGCTCCTTCGCCAGGCAGGTGTGCTCCTCAAAGACCAAACATCTCCGAATTCCCAGGACAGGCCACGCAAATCCCAGCTAATTGCTATCGGGTGGCCTTTGGTGCTCCTCAGGTCACTCCCTGCCTTTCCAACACACTTCAAAGTGACTCCAGGCCAGCGCCTTTTGCTCCCGAAAGGAGCTGCAGTTGGGAACGGGCTGCTTTTCCCAC
This sequence comes from Struthidea cinerea, assembly GCA_013397865.1. NCBI lineage: Eukaryota > Metazoa > Chordata > Aves > Passeriformes > Corcoracidae > Struthidea > Struthidea cinerea. Next base: position 617,907 of record VZTI01001914.1, read on the forward strand.
AGAACCGCTTCACTCTCACAGTGACAGGGAGATTATCTGAAGAGACCTTCGCTCTCATTTAACAAATTAAATGACTGGATTTTTCATGAGTTCAGCATCTGAAGTAGTACGCTGTTTTTGAAAATCCTGGCTGTAAATGTCATCACGCTGGGCCCTTTAGAAAAACCTGACTGCAGGAGTGGCTGGGAACCTTTGAAACCCAAATCCTGCGCTGCTGAAGCGCTGACCCTAAATCGATCCTATTCAGGAGCAGACACCCATCTTTGGATGTGAAATTTACTCTCTACCTTCATTTTTATTTAAAGTGGAAGCATTACAAAAGGAGGCAAATAATGAAAGAGTTGAGCATCTCTTTCCCCCTTGTTTCTGATCCAACGGCACCGAACGAATTTCACGCAACCAGGTCCCGCCTCCCACATCCTCCTTTTCCTTCTTGGAGCATCCATGGGCATGCTCTGACCCCCAGCAGCGCTCACCTTTCCCAGGACTGCTCCAAGGGCACTGAGCCAAGGCTGTGACACCCTTAATTAACACCATCACGGTCCCTGTGTAAAGCCAGAGCACGGACACAGAGGGTGCCCTTTCCTCTGGCGATGCTGAGCGCTCCCTTCTCCCCTTAAAACGGGCTGAAAGACCTACACACAGCTTGTTCCTCCCCTTCCCACATCACACGGGGCACAGGCCCTGCTCAGGAACTGGTGTGGTGGGCAGCCGAGAGGCCAGAAGGAAAACGCAAAATAAATATAGAAATAAATCCCTGGATAAAAGGCGGAGGGAGCAGCCTGCCTCGCGCTCCAGCCTGTATTTACAGCCTTGCTCCCAGCTCTGCAATTGCTGCAGAGGGTTTAAGGGCTCTGGGCAGGGACCAGCACTGGGTGCACACGAGTGCTGCCCAGCAAGTCCCAGCAGTGACCCCGGGCCCAGCAGGCTTCCCTCTGGTTTGGCTCCAGCTGCTGAACTTCCCCTTCCAGCAGGCTCAGACTGCAACCCCGGGCTGGCACTGCTCACTTCTGCCTTCCCAAAGGGAGCTATTCTTGTCTCTGCTGTCTCCATGTCCTCAGCCAGGCCCGGGAAGCAGCTGACGAGAGGGGTACGAAGCGAACGGAGCCGCGTAGGAGAGCAGAGCCCTCATCTCCTCCTGGCTTGGCCAGTGACCTGCAGCAGCACCTCACAGCCTCCCCTGCCTTGCCTGTAACACTGGCAGAGCACTGTGCTACAACAGAGCACCAAAAATCAGCATCATTCCTGCTGTGGCAGCTCCAGAAGCACCCTGAGTGTGGGGGAGGAGGATGCTGAGAGCCTCCTTCCAGCACTTTCCCCGGAGAGGCTCCCACAACACAGCCCTGGCCCTTCCCCTGCCTCCACACCCACCCTTCACCGGGGCCCAGCACCGCACCAAAACTACACCCGAGAGCGCAAACCCTCCTGTAAACCCACAAATTTAATATGCAGAGAGTGAAATCTTTAAATAGAGCCCTAAAAAGCAGCCTCATGCTGCAGGAAAAGGGGGAGTTTGGCGTATCGAACAATAATAGCAAGATATTATCAATGTAGAGCTGTGATTGTGCCATATAAAAAATAAAATACACACTGGTTAATCAAAGAACTACAGACACTTTTAACTAATCCCAACTCTGGCTTTGCATAACTCCATATACCGCCAGCAGCACTCCTGTCGACCACAAGAGACCATCATATACATCAAAAATTCTCCTTTAAATGTATTTTCTGTAAAGATTGGTCTTTTGAACTGCAGTGGTGGAAGCTTAAGGGTACAAAAATCTGCCTTTTTTGTCTCTCCCTCTCGTGGAGGATGCTGATCTGTGGGGAAAGTGCTGCCACAAGCCTCTGTGCCTTGTCAAGATACCCGTCCTTTTCATGGATCACTTCTTTTATCAGCCACTTGATTAAGACATTAAAAGAAGGAAGGTGAAGGAAGGTTGTGCAGCAGGAAAAAGGCAGCAAGAAGCTTCCTCCCCCTTGAAGACTGCATAAAAACTGCCTGCTGTCCTTCCAGCTGAGCTTATTGGGGAGCTGAAGCAGCACCCACCTCTGGAGCCGCCGCTCCTGCCCCTGGCTGGGGCAAAGAGCCACCAGGACCAGGCAGAGCCACTCCAGAGGGAACAGCCCCAAGAGCAGTGGCTGGGATGCTCTGGGGCAGGTTCTGGCTCCAGGTGCAGGATGGTGGTTCCCTTGGGAAGGAAGGGGGCTGGCAGCAGGCTCCTTTCCAGCCCCGGCCGTGGCTGTGGCACCCGGCAGCGCTGATGGCTCGGGTAACAAAGCCGTGGGTGCTGCTGCATTACAGTGGGAACGGGAGGATTACGGTTTTATTGGCCAAAAGTGTCAAAAATAGTTATGGCCTTAAGGCATAAGCACAGCTGGCTGGAAGCCCTGGGGGTTGGAGGGCTTTGAGCTCAGATGTGGGATCTCTCTTGGAGATAAAAGTGGGACATCACTGCCTTGACTTCCCTGAAACCCAGCTTTATATGCAGTGCTCTTACACTGTCAAAGAAGTTCATAAAAGTTAAATTAAACACTTACACTTCCCCTGTGAGACATCAAAGCCCTCCTTATTGTACCGGTGGGGACACCAGAGGTGGAGGCAGAGCCGAGCCCAGCATTCAGAGGTGTGTTTGAGAACATGCACCAACACATGCCCGATATAAACATCGTGTGTTGCTGAGGCTTTCATGTGCTCTACAAAGCCTGGAGCACACAAATCCCTGCTCGGTCCCGGGCGTGGTACCAAAGGCTTGCTAAAAAAAAAATCTGTTTCAACTTTTTTGTGCAGAACATGTTTAGTCTGGACAAAGAGATGAAGCGATTTTCTTTCACAATGACTGGGAGGCAAAGGAAGGGTTGCAGGAACATCAGGCCTCCCACTGGCTGTGAGCTGCCTGAGCACCCACCAGGAAAACCAGCCAGCCTGGAAAGCAGCAGCGGCAGGATACCCCGGGAACCCTGCCTGGAAAACAAGCACCAAGCCAAGCCAGGACTGCGACGAAGCAGCACCTGGCAGAGACCCCCAGCACAACCAGCCACATCCAGCCCCAAGTCAGAGCGAGGGGTATTCTTTACTGAGGGGGCTGAGGCCCTGGCACAGCTTCCCAGAGAAGTGGTCTTGAGCAGTGGTCTTGAGCACTTCCCCACCGCTGGAAGTGCTCAAGACCAAGTCGGATGGAGCTCTGAGCAACCTGGTCTAGTGGAAGGTGTCCCTGCTCGTATCAGGGGGTGGAACCAGATGAGCTTTAAAGTCCCTTCCAACCAAAACCCTTCTACGACAGCGCCAGCAGCGCTCCCAGCTCCCGTGGGGAGAGCTGGGAGAAGATTAGGGGGTGGGTTCATTTATGGAAATCTTGGCTCCAAGTCCCGGTAGAGGCTCCAGACTCCCCGGTGTAACCAGTGCATTACGGGGGGAGGAGGCGCATCCCTCCAAACGTATTTACCGCCTTTAATAATTCATCCTGGCAGACGCAGCCCAGATCAAGCGCGGTCCCTCAGAAAGCAAAAGCCTTTCCGAGTGCATGGATTCAGCTAATGTCTTCATAAAAGGTTCTCAGCCAGACCTCCTCTCCACATCAGCACCACCAAAGGAAAACTAATAGCTCCAGCTGGCACTCGTTGAAAAGTCACTTAATATTTCACAATGCAGGGAGCTTTGTTTAATGGGACACGTTGTTTTTCCCTAAGCAGTTGGAAAACCCCTTGACATCATATTAATAATGTCAAGTTTTATTGGCACTCTGATTTGAAATGATATTAAACTTTTCAGACTGTCTCGACTGAAGTGGGAAGCTGTTACGATGCAGACAGTTTGGATAACTGGAAAAATAATAGGTCTTGTCAGCCACGGCTTCCAGACTGCAAGGGGATGATGCAGAAATCAAGGAACGGGCATTTATTCTCTGTCCTGTGTAGGAGATGTGATTTCTGACTATGGACAGTGGCTGGGCGTGGGAGATGCCGAGGGAACAGGAGCCACCGCTGCAGCAGCTGGAACGCAGCACAGCTGGGTGTCCAGAACCTCGCTCCCAAGCTCTGCCACTGAAGCAGAAGGACCTGAGGAGTTGGTTATGCCCAGAAGGAGCTGGGCAAGCCCAGCAGTGCTCAGTCCATGAGGCACATTCCTTCCACACACACCTGCAGCTCGCTCAGGCACCTCCCTCCCCAAGGCACAGCTCTGCTGAACTGCCCGTGGTGGAGAGGAGCTGCACAGGGAACAAATAAGTCACCTAAATGCACGATAAACTAGAAACTCTTGTATTATTTTCATAGACATGTTTCCAGCTTGCCTGCTGTCAAATGACTCTTCATTACCAGTTTATTCTGGGCCACTGCCTTAAAGAAATGCAGTTTTGACAACCAAAGGCTGCTCGCTGCACCTGAAGGATGGGATTTTAAATTGCACCTTTTCTCTTGCATGACATGAAGTGGTGATATTGTAACTGGGTTTCTCGGGAGGCTGGAGCAGCCCCTCCCCAGGTCCAGTCTGCAGCCTCTGGAGCTGATGGGATTTACTTGGCTCCATTAAGACGGTGCAGAATGTGCTCTGGCTGCTGCATGTCAAACAGCTGCTCTGAGCAGGGGCCGAGCCTGTGCCCGGTGAGCTCACTCAGGGCATAAATCGTCCCCGCACCACCTAATAGGCCACTCTGCTCCTCTGAACCTTCAAATATCTTCACCAGAGCTCAGACTGACTTTCAAACCAGCTCCCCCACAAGGAACAAGCAGACACATGGCCCTGCCCCAGAGGGAACCTCCCTTTGCCCAAGTGCTTATTTATGAGTTCATTTTTATAAGGCCACAATGCGCAATAATTGCAATTGAAGGTACATTACAGATGCAGCTTGGTGGATGTCAATCCACCAGGAACTGCCCCGGGGAGCCCCCACCACCTAATCCCTGCCTCCCCCTGACACCCCAGCCCTCCCAGCCCCAGAGCAGCAGCAGTACTGTCCCCAGATGCCCTGCACACGGCAGCCACTGCTCCGGCCACGGCAGCCTCTTGGCTGCCTCTCTGCTGGCAGTGGGTGGCTTGAAAAGGCGGCCTTTCATTTTGATTATTTCCCACAACTGTGCTGTAAATCTCATTTCAATCATGGTTTTCCACTTTACCAGGTGAATAGCCCTATTCTTGCTGACAGAATAGCCAAGGCAGAAACTTGAGCTGTGTGTGGGTAATTTACAGGACAAGCTCAGCTTCACTCATGCAGATTCTATCCTTTACCCTGTGTCAGATTTTATCAATTAACAATTAACAGTGTAATGGACATCTCGTAAAACCCCTCTTTCCAGTGACGTCTATTCCAGAGCCCGGAGCTGTTTGCTTGCTGATGTGCTGCCCTTCCCACTGCAATGTCACCTGCTGTTCCCTGCATCCCTCCCCTCCACTGCCACCTCCTCTGGGGACCACGAGCCACCAGCCCCACCGAGGGTCTGCCAAAGCCAGCACTGACACCCCACGGCTACTGCAATTAGTCACAAGGTGTGAGAGAAAATGGGGTGCAAGGCCAGCGGCCACAGACCCAGGGGCCCACAGTGTGTGGGTCTGGACACGTCAGGAACACAAAATCCCAAGAGCAGAGGACAAACCAGGCACTACCAAACACTCTCTACAGCTCTGTAAAGGAGGCAGGCGGCGCCTGCTCCTGCGGAGTTTGGGGCTGATAAGAGCAGCATCAAGGTAAGGTCCCAGCTTACCTCTGGCACGCCATACATCATGCATCATCCTGCTAATTGGAATGCGCTGCGGACAGCAGTGTCTCCGGGTTTATATATAGGCTCAGACACTATTGTTAGCAAATTTATACAGCCACACTCGCCGGCACTGTGCTGCTCCAGAAATTAAACAAACTCGCTCTCAGTGGGAGAGTTATAAATAAGTGACTCGCCCACTCACAAGGCTGATCCTGCTCCTCTCCCAGGCAGCAGACACAGAACTCCTCCAGCTCTTCCATGCAGGATTCAGCAGGAGGGTTACATGGAGATCTCCCCTCGCTCCCAGCTGGGTACAACTGGCACAGGGGCTCCAGTGGCAGCACCCCCACACCCCTCAGTTCTCCAGCTGGAGCAGAGCGAGGTGGCAGTGGGTTATCTGATGCTGCCAGCCCAGTGCCACCCCCAAATCCATCCTCCAGCTCCTCCAGGGGTGACAAGGTGGGCAGATCCGCCAGCAGGACCCTATAAATACCACAGGGATGCGCTGAGAGGAATCAGCTCATCAGCACCAAAACAAATCCATTACCAGCGAAGTTCAGTGTATCAGACTGACACGAGAGAAGTGTTATTAAGAGTCTGAGGTCAAGAAAAATTACTGTTATTTGGTTTATTTAAAGCCTCTTAGATGTTGTTTATCAGGGCAAAAGTTAAAAGTTCATATCAGGTTGCCAGAGGCGAAGAAGGGATTTTCCCAAGTGGCTCATGAGGTTCAGCGCCCAAACAGCAGCACTTCCAAGAGCATTTCTGGAATGTCATAAACATGCAGCCCCCGAAGGTCAGGCTGTGCTCAAATAGCTCAATTTCTGACATTAATCTTGATGCCACTGGTCTGTTTGGAAATCTTGACATATAATTTCAAATTAATCACTCCCCCAAACCTCCACATCTGCCATCAGCAGCTCACTCAAACCTGCCCATTTGTACATCAAACCAGGCAAACAAACATTTCTGGTTATGCAGATGAGGTTCCATTCTCCTGGAGAACCACAGGCACGAGGCCATGTGTGCAAAGCGGGGACACAGGGATGAAAACATCATCTGAAATTAAACTAAGTGCAAATGAAAAGAATTTTGCAAGTGCTCTTTAAGTGCATGAAAATGTAACAAGGCCAAGGGCTGTTTGGCTTAAGAATGTAATAAAAATGCTTGACTTGCTGAATTTCATTCTGCTTGTGTGTACAGGGGATGAAAACACACCTCAAGGAAATTCTTACTGGGGGTGGATTTTTTTTTTTTTACCCCCACAGCAATATTAGAAAGTGCTCCTAATTATCATTATCCTAAACAGCAGCATCTTTACTGTGGAACCGTGTGCCACAAGCCAGGAGGGTTTTGAGAGAGAAAACAGCCCCATGCAGGTTCTTGCAGTAATTCAGCCTGGGGTGAGCATGGGGGCTGGTCAGCCCCAGCAGCACTGAGCACCCCTCAGTCACACACGGGACTTGGGCACCCCAAGGTGTCCCCTTCCTGCCTCTGCACGGGCCCAGCCACAGCGCCTGTTTCAAGAGCCCCCGACCTTTAATAATCGTTTCTGCCGCTATCTGAACACTTCCTAATTCATCCCCTTCTGTCCCTGAAAATCTAAATCCTATTTAAGTTAATGCCCTTCATTTTCATTTATAAAGACAGATACAAAATAATTATTTCCTATCTCTGCTGTTTCCTTATCTTCTGTCCTAATAATTCCTCACTGTCTCCCTTTCATCATCTGTCTGCCGTACAAGAAACTTTTCTGTTAGTTAAAATATTCTGTGCGTTCGTTTTCCTCCTCTTTCATATCTCACTGCTTCTCTCCCCACCTGCCCCGGCTCCCCCCTCCCCAGCCTGGCCCTGCTTTTCATGCTCACCCTTCACACTGATTTTCACATCTCTGCTGTTTGCATTTCAGCTGGCAATCGCGTATGCAAATCCCGGCATCCCACCTCTCCAGGCTCTGCTTTGATATCCCCTCGCCCTGCCTGGCTGAGGTGTTTTGCATCCGCATCCGCCCGCTCCGAAGGACGGCCCCGTCCTCACCCTGATGAAAGCAGCGAGGCGAGTGGGAACAGACGTGTCTCCTGGTGACAATTTGATTAAAAGAAAATAAAGGTGTTTTGTGTGGGAGACCAGCCCTGCCAACACCAGAAGAAAGAGCCCCCATCCTCCAGCAGGCAAGGGCGCGGGGTCGTTACGGAGCTCACTGGCACCAGATCCCGAAGACAAGAGGCAGCAGAGCTGCAAAGAGACGGACCTGGCCAGGGGCCAGCAGAGCAGGCTCAGCACACCCCAAACCCCCTGCGTTGGCCTCGGCATCCCCAGAGCACCGGGGCTCCTCTTTGGGCTCAGCCTAACACCATCATCAGTGATTTCCAGCGACTGAGCATCCTCCTTGTCCTCTCATCCCCATTTCCAGGGCAGCCCACGGTGCCCTGAGTGCCCTTCCCTGCGCACAGTCCTTAGGCAGAGCCTGTTGCAGTCGTGAGGCCAACACCCTCCAGACTCACAGTAATTACAAATACCAGCCCTGGTGAAGCCAAATCACAAATCCAACAGCCTCTGAATCAACACAGCAATCCCTCAGAGCTGGCTTTTGGGGGGTACCTGGCAAAACACCTTCCTGAAAATGTTTGTACTTGTTCCATCCCGTCACTAATAAAAGCTTGTTGTGTGTGCCCATATACATTCATTAAATCCCTTTTCTCACCCTCAGCCCCCGGTGTAGCCTGTCTGCTCTTTTCTCTGCATGGTGAATTTGCTCTCGCTCTGGCTGGAGAGTGTTTGTGTGTTTGCAATCAGAAGGAATGGGAGCGTAAGTGTTCAAAAATTGACAGTGGAGCTCAGAGCAGCCGAGATGCCCAAATGCATTTCCAACAGCATTCCCTGGGAACGGCTCCAGCCTCGCCTCTACCCTCAGACTGTGGAAAACACTGCGTCCTCAGCACCCTATATTTACACCCTACTTTTCCAAAACTGCTCCAGCTTCCCAAAGATGTTAAAGTTGACTCAAAATCATTTAATCATGGGCAGAGCTGTAGGGCCCCGGTAAGAGCTCTTGGTAACCACGTAGCTCTGGCCAGAGAACAAAGAGCTCTGTCTAACGCTGTCTAGCACAGAGCCATCGCTTCTGATAAATAATTTTGACTAGTGACTCATCAGCAGCCTATGCAGGAAGTATATATTTAAACCTGTGCAGCTTAAACAATTGTTAAAGATGTCAGTTTATCATGCAGACAGTTTTTATTGAAAGAAGAAGGGAAAATATCATTTTTTAAATTAATGAGAGCAGACCTTATCTCAGCTGCTTTTACTACACTGTATTTTGGAAAATATTCTTTCATTGTTCACAATTGCTTCTCTTTGTTGGACCCGCACACCAGCAGCCACATTTCAAAAGGCTTTCTAAACATTAACCAACAAAACCTCAGTGCTGGGAGCTGCAAAAGTAACAAGTGCAGAAAGAATAATTCACTGCCTGAAGTTATATTAAATCAAACCAAACTCACAAGCAGTGCCTGCGTTTTGGCTGCCCTGTGGTAGCCAAAGCTGTTCATGTGCTGCCACTCTGGTTTTCCTACCCCAGATACTGCAGCCCCCGTGCTGGGAGCACAGGGCACAGCCAGGACCCCCTGCCCCGCTCAGAAGGGACCATTTCCCTGCATGTTTTACCCAGCAACTGGATTATTTATTTTTTCAGCTGCTGTGTCAGATCTAGGGTCAAAGGTGGGCACTTCCCCCTTCCTCCAAAGCCCCTAAATCAATCCCACTGCTCCACGGAGGACCTTGAAAGTCCATATGGCTCCAAGCATCCAGTTACAGGCTTTGATGAACTTTATTGCCCTGAGAGAGGCGAGAGTGGCACCAGCACCTGGGCAGGACAACTGCTGCCCGTGGCTGCTCCAGGGAGCCCCAGGGGTCAGCGGAGATGTGGGTGAGGCAGCAATGAGACACCAAACGCAGCTCCATATCCACACAGGGAGCAGTCTGGGAGGGAAAAGCCAACCCTTGCACCATATGGGATTTTAAATTAATCCTGTCAGCTCAGCTAACGGGGCTGCCAACATTACAGACAGCTCGCTGAAAGCTCCTGCTCCGCGGTGAAGGGCAGGAAGACTTCTCCAGCTGCTGGCACTGCTGCTGGGATGGATCCTGCATCCACACCCCTCAGTGCCTCACCCATCGGCTCTCCCCACCACAGAGCAGAGCCCAGAGAGTCAGGGGTGATCTGAAGGAAGTCTCCTTATCTCAGAGTTGTCCGGGAGCCTGACAGATCTTAAAAAATGAGACTCTGGCTTTGGAATGGCAACTGCTAAGAGGAGGCAATAAAAAGGCAATAGATGATCTGTAAGGGGTAGAGTGGGACTTCTGTGCTGTCTCATAACACACAAGAACTGGGGCTTTCAATAAAAACAGACAGGAAGAACATCCAAGCAGATAAAAAGAAAAACTTCTCCAGCACAGTAATGAAGTTGCTGAAGTTATTGCCAGAGAAAATAAGGACAGGAGCTGAGCAGGACTCCGGAGAGGCTCCATGCTCACACAGCTACCAGGAGCACCCAGGCTTCCTTGAAACACACGGTGAAATGATTCTGAGGAGCATTTTAAACCTCATATTTCATGCTGAAGAGCAGCCTGGGCTATAGATAGGCCGGGATGAAGCCTCGTGCATGGGGCAGATAATTACACATTTATTAATTTGACCTCCAGTTTTGTGACTGAAGCGACTGCGAGAGCAGCACAAGCCCTGCTGGGAGCCGCTCATGACAGGCCCCGAACAGGAGGAAGGGGAAGGGGCCAGCAGGTCTCGGACCCCCACTCACCACCCACCCTGAGGAAGGGGGAGCGCCTGCTCTTCCCTCTGCCCCCACCCCGAGAGCGGCTCAATCAAGCCCTAATGGACCAGCGTGACGCTGGCGCTGATGAAATCCGCGCAGCCGTGCGTGCTTGAAGGGCTGAGAGAACTCTTCAGCCAAGTCCCCGCTGTGCTCTTTTCAGGAGAGGTCCTTTTAACTCGCTGCTATTCCCAGACCATCGCACTGATTTAAATGTTAACACGCTCTCCAGGATCCAGGCACCTCCTGCACGTCAGAGGCACAGGGAATGACGCCGGCAGCAGCCGGAGCCGGGCTCCGAGGGGCCCGAGGCTCCCCTGGCCAGCCCGGGGACAGGCAGAGCATCCCGTGGGAAGCACTCGCTCCAGAAGAGAAACAGAGTTGCCAATTTTCAGTAAATAACGGCGATATTTACTAAACACCTCTTGCAAATTTCAACAGCGATCGGAAACAAAAGCGACAGGGAGAAAAAGCCACTCGGGAATCGTCTGGGGAATATACTTGGAGATTTGAGAAAGCTTAAGCCTGGGACGCAAATCCCCGCGCTTTGTCCGTGACAATAGGGGATAAAGGCTGGTGTAGTTGGCCCGGCTGTGATGGAGGGATCTGGCTGCTTAGGGCCAGCTGCAGAGATACGATCTGGCTGCCGATTGCCGGGGTTCACGTCCCTGACAGCAGCGGCCGCGGATTTTCTGTGCCAACGCAGGGAAAAGCCCTGGTACAATGTAAGACAGGCATTACCCGAAGGGACGCGGCTGTAAACCCTGCTTTTGCTCAGAGAACGGGGTTTGAAACACGATAGAAAGGGGCAAATCCCAAATGTAGACAAGCAAGAGGAGGTCAGGAGCTGCCTGCTCTCCGCGGAGCTGGGATGAGCTCCCACGAGCTGTTTGGAGATGGACACACGGGGCAGGGGATCCACTGAGGCACCCACTGACACCCTGCTCCAGTCCTGCCTGCCTGGAGAGTGCTCGCAGGGTGTGGAGGGAGAGAACAAGGCGTGTCCCGGTCTGGAGCTCCGCAGCGTCCTCTCCATGCAAGATTTCCCTGTCTCTTCCCTGCTGGTCTCTGCAGCAGCACGGAGCGCCTCTGAACAAGGCTCCCTGTAATCCATCAGAGGTGCTGCTGCCCATTCATGCTCCACAGGAGCTCTGACTCTCCACTAAATCCCTCAAGCCATCTCCAAATCACCTAATCTCCATCTCCGCCACCTCCCTCTCTTCAGTGACCTTCCTCCTCACAACAGCATCTGTAGGCTTCCAGATAACTCCCTCACATCCTTATCTGCAAGAGGAGTTTAGCTGCTGTCCTGGCACTGTGCTCACACAGCAGAAGGGACATGCAAGGCAAGCACCAGGAGGGTCCAGAAAGGGATGGAAGAGCAGCAGCGTTCCAGCTGCTCAGCTGAATCCCCACCAGCACCTTTGGTTTCACGCTAAGAACAACCTGCAGCACATCCAAATGCCAAAGCCCCCCAGCAGAGGAGGCCTCGGCAGCAGCTGCACCAACCAGTCCAACCAGCCAGCAAGAACGGGGTTGCTGCAATCAGGTTCTCCTCTTGTCATGCCCAGAGCTGTGTCACCCTCCCGGATCTGTAACGAGCCTGAGGAGCAGGCAGGCTCTCCCAGAACATCCAGTGCTCCCCACACAACACATCCACTTACACTGATGGCCATTCCAGTGGCCGCGACACCTCTAAGGCTGCGAGCAGCTGATCTATTAAACTTGAAAGATGTGTGGTTTCCAAACGAGACGGAATTCCCAGGTCTCTTATAACCCTGCTTTTATTTCTAACAGCACAGAGCTTCCCTCAGAAGTTTCCCCACTGTAAACAGACACTGTAAAGGAGACAGATGTTGGTTCTGCCACACTAACGAGGAACGCTGGTGTTCCAGGGGCAGGAGGTGAGGGCTCGTTCCTCCCGAGGAGCCGGCGGGGTGCAGAGCAGGGGCTGCAGCAGAAGGGTTACTCAGAGGTTGCACACAGCCTCTGTTCAGTGCTTCAGCCCGGCCTCTCTGCAGCTAATGAATGTTACAGGAGGAGAGGCTGGAGGGAAATGGAGCAGAAATGCAAGGCTGCCATCTCAGATATTGTCTGCCTCTCCCCAGACAGGCTCACACAGAGCCACAGCAGCAGCACCCGCGGGAGCAGAGGGCAAAGGGGGACCTGGCCACAGCGGGCACAGGTGAGGGACATGTCCCAGCCTCAAAACTGTGCCCACATCCACTGCCACATGCAGAGGAATCCATTTCCAGTCACATTTGTGACTGAAAAACAGAACGACACTGAACTTTCTGTTCACCCTCTGCTGAGGCAGAACCCCAGCTCTCACCCTGGCCCAGCCACTGGCATCCCCTGAACCCTTTCAGCTTTCCCATCACACTGGGGCTGCACCAAAGGCTCTCCCTGCCCTCAGCACTCCCCAGCGTGCAGCAAATTGCCACAGCCAAAGGAGATTAAACGATGGGCTCGGGATCACAGAGGGAATCTGAATGCTGTCCCCAAGCCGCTCCCCCCACCAGCTCACCCTTCTGCTCTCCCTGGTGTCCCTGCAGCTCCACACCCTGGGCACGGCTTCCCGACAGGCAATCACAACATAGAGGCTCTGGCATTTTCTTAGAACACCTCAAATTGCCTTTTTTACACCTCACTGCTCGGTGCCAACCCCAATTCGCATTATTTGTGCATTTGCTTAGAGAACATTATCTGATCGGTCACCCTGCGAGAGAGAGGCTTGGGAAGAGGCTGAGGCTTCTTCCCGTCACCAAAGCAGGTCGGGAATGAGGGAATTCGTGAGAACATTGTGTAAAGCAGCCTCCCCATGCACTCGGGGAGGTCCTTGTCAGCGTCTCGGGCACAGGATGGCAGTGCCCAGGACAAGGGACAACATCAGGGCTCCGTGTGTCTGCTGCTCCCAGCTGAGCGGGGGCCTCTCCTCAGGGGAGAGAATAAAATTGGCACATTTCTGTGCATTCCCTCTGCTGGCAGAAGCTGGAAAAGGCAACACCCAAAAGCCTCAGGAAGATGTTGGGACTCGCAAAATACACCTAAAAATACCTGTATTCCCATCCCTCTCCATGGCACATTGGCTGCTCAGTGGGAACTGCCCCAGAGGACAACGCAGTCAGGTCCCCTCCACCTCCAAAGGGGTGAGGGAGGCCAAGCACAGAACCCAGCAAGCCCCATCCACAAAATCACATGGAGTAGCCAGTGTGGCTCACCAGCATGGAGTGAGGGTCCCTGGGCCCCCCAGACCCCACCCCTTCCCACTGTCCCCATCAAACCACCACCTATCAAACAGGCACCTTCTTGGGGAAAAGATGCCAGAGCCACTACAATTAATAATTCCGTATTAGCCCATCCCTCCAAGCTGTTTCTGCCTCACCATCTGCATGTCCTGAAATGCGAGGTTTTAGTCATAAATGCCGGGCCTCGTTTTGGAAATTTATAAGCTGTTTTGCTTCCATTACCTGAACAGATTCCAGCTACTGTATCCAGGCATTTTAATTCCCTCAACTCCTCCACGAAATGGCACAAACTTCACAATACACGGCTCTGGCACGACAGACACCAAAGATTTCATCATTCCAAGGAATTTCCTCCTTCCTCTGACTAAAGCCAGGTAGCCAGCAACTCAAACCTGGGCTGAAGCACACCGGGACACGGGGATCTTCGCAGGAGCATTTTGGGATCCATGCTCAAAACAATCGCCTCGTTCCAACTCCCATATTGCAGCCACAACCCCTGATGCACCATCAATTAAGAGCAGCAGTAATTACAAATGGAAAACTGCAGACCTCAGAGCAGATAATGTGTTGCCATTAGATTAAGTAGTCATAGAAATCAAAAATAAAACCTATACTTGGGCTAATTAAGCCCACTCACCATCTGATTAAGATGTGTTGGGATACCATGGAAAAGCACCAAAGAGCCATTGTAAGCAAACCAACAGCACCGGGTGTCCGTGTCCCACTCCTGGCAGAGGGATAATCGATGTGCCCAATGGCACGGCCATCAGAGCTCAACTCCTGCTCCGTGCAGCAGTGCTGGGGGAAAATAAAAACAGTCTAAACGCCTGCCCTGGTCAGTCCCACATTCCTGACACAACGGAATCAACCCCCACATTCACCTGACTCAATCATGCACTCAGTGGCTGCGGCTGGGCTCCCCAGCATCTCCAGGGCTACTCAGTGCTTGCATTCGGGACCAAAAGGAGGGAACAGAAAGAATGATGAGATTTGCAGATGTGGCAGCACATCAGGTAAGTGCAGGATGGATAATGATCTTGAAACTGGAAATGTGATCCAGGGGAGCCCAGAAACTTTTAGGGTGCTGCCAGAAAAACATGGAGGAACCTGGGGTTACTGACAGTCACAAACTGAGCCAAGAGCATCCCAGCAGGATGCACGCATTGACACACTCCACAGGACACGGAGGAGCTGCACTGTCCCCACGGTGCTGTCGCAGCACTGAGGCCACCGCGGGGTCTGCGCCTGGCCCAGGGCAGCTCCCCTGAAGGCTGTCCTCTGCTATCTCCTTTAAACTCCATGTTCCCACAAAATCTGCTTAGGGAGGATCCACAGAACAAAGATAAAAGGGGCATGACAGTGAATTTAATGAAATATTCCAGGATTTGGTTTGGCATTATTTACTCAGAAAGGACTTCAAGCTCCGGGTTCCAGGTTTGGTTGTTACTGTGGAAACCAGCTGAATGCGGATGTATAAAAAGAAAGGGCTCATCAATTAAATCATTTAAAAAGTGAAATGAAGCCTTGGGAAACACAACATGACAGGTTGTTCTGTATTGAGGATTCTCTGTCCCAATGCTTTGCTCCAGGAGGGAGGAGAACTCCAGGATCGCGAGCAGCAGCTCCTGGTAACAACTTAGAGGGGAACCAGCGGGCAATGTGCTTCCCGAAATCCCAGGGCCAGTGGAGCAGGAGCTTGTAATGGGGCAAAAAGGTCCAGGCTGCAGAGCCCTCACCCTGATTTTCAGCCCTGCACAGCTCTGGATTCGCTTCATAGGTGTGGGTTTGTGTCCACCTCTTAAAGACTCCCCGATCCCACCCGCCGCCTTCCTTAACCTCTGCAAAGGGCGCCAAAACCTTCTGGTGCGAAGAGGTGTAAAACAGTGCAAAGCATTATTCAGCCCCCCCTCCAGCCTGCCAGGGGGATTGAGAGCTAAACCACTGCTTGAAATGGCAAATCCGAGGAAATGCAGATGGAATTTGAGGTCAGCCCAGGATTTACACCCCATCAGCATTCAGCAGGGAAGGAACATCAGTGAGGGTTATCAGGAGCTGGGAAGGCCCCGTGCCACCTGTCACCCTCCCCTCGCAGCCTGGCAACCCCCCCATGCCCATGGGAGGAAGGGCCACCACCCCTGCCACATCTGTCCCTCTCAGGGTGGCTCAGCCAAATCCTCCAGAGGGGAGCAGGGAGGGGATTGAGGAGCCTGTGGTGGTCCCGGGGCACTGGGACAGCTGGGACGACCACCCCCATCTCTGCAACAAGAGCCCGGGACCCCAGCAGCTGCTCAGTACCCTTCTACCCTGGCCCATTCCCAATTCCCAGCAGGAATTCTGCAAATCCCATTCGCTCCCGCACCTGCCGTGGCGCCAGGGGAGGGAGGGCGGCTGCTGGACCCGCACCAGGGGTTATTTGTCTCACCTCGCAGAGCAACGATGTGCTCAGAGGAGCTGGGGGCATGTCTGACAGCATCCATAAGGTTTTCTGTCACACTGTCCAAAAGATATTTCTTTGCTGTCTGAGCACCACCACCATTATTTAACAGCACCAGAAGATGAATTTCCATTTGGTTTCCTCCTGCTCCGCTCCCCATCCTCACTCATCACAGCGAGCCCAGCCTGCCCGAGCGAGCTTTCCCATCTGTCACAGCAGGGTCAGGGGAAGATCCACACCCCCAGTGCCCGGCTGTCAGACCAGACCCCAAAGAGCAGCAGGGGGAACACAGCTGGTGTGTGCCAGCAGCGAGTGGGTACCCTGCACCTCAGCTCCAGTGCCTCTCCGAGACTGAAGGGAAGCTCAGCTCACACCCAAACCTCTCAAAACCTCCTTATCAGAGAAAGCTGGGGCATGAACCACCCCCCAGGAAGAGGCACGGCTGCCCAGAGCCCCCAGGGCACACATGGCACAGACCCCCCTCCCCCAGGAGCTGTCAGAGGAGGAGGAGGAACTGGCAGCCAGTGCTCTTCATCGAGCAGTTTAAACATTATTGATTTTTCCTACTGGCTGGCACCGAGGCCCAAACCCCAGGCAGTGCAGACATGATTAAAAAGCAGTCTCTCCTCAGACAACTAAGACACCATTCTCCTCCAGCATGGAAGCAGCAGATGGAAACTCAAATGAGCTGCTGGGTCAGCTTTGTTCCCAGCCCAAGGAGACGAGGGGAGCGTTGCACCAGAGCATCCTCACCTGCCCCCTCCACACAGCAGAGAAAGACAGAGAGGGTTTACAGCCACACATGAGCAGTCACAGCTCTCAATCCCGTGCTGAAAATCTCCCCAGCACCACGGCACTAAAGCCAAGAATACCCCAAGCACCTTCTGACACACACTCTGCATCAACAAATGACAAGCCCTGAGCGAGGAGCGGAGGCAAAGCGGTGCTAAAGGGATCAGAGGCTGCCCAGCCCCGGGACCTGCCCTGCCAGCTCACTCCCTGTAAGCATGACGGGCTCAACAGGGCTCAGGGAGGGATGAAGGGCTCCAAAGGGCTTTTCATGCTCCCCTGCAGGAGGGTCACGCTTCAGAATGTGCTTGTAAATGCCTAAGTCCCCTGGAGCTGCAGGAGCCTAAGCCAGCTCTGCATTGCTCCCACCCCGAGCACCCGTGTTCCAGCATCCAAGCGAGCTGGAGGCTGGCAGCTCCTCCTGCACCTGGGAAATCTGCTCCAAAACCTCTGTAACCCTCTTTTCCCTGCTAGAGGATCAGCCACCTCATTCCTGGCCAGCCTGCAGGAGAGGCCAGGACAGCGAAGCATTTCCCTTTGCCCAAAGACATGAACTCGCTCTAAACCCAGCGCAGTGCTGAGCGCGGCAGCGTCACCCGCAGAAATTGAAGATGTGCTGTAATGGCTTTGATATCGATCCGAAGACGGGGATTTTGCCTTTGACATTGGAGCACCAACGGGAAAAGGAAAAAGGCAGCTTGTGTCCAAGGGGGAGGCTCCTGATCACCCTCAGCTGCTGCTCGTGAGTGCACAAGTGCCACGATACGCAGCACACCTGGGCTCTGGAACAGGCGAGCCACCACAGCTGAGAACAATCCCCCTTTAGGGCCTGCACCCCGAAATGGCAACACCTGAGTTCCACTCCTCAGTCACAGTCTCAGACTCTTTGGAAAGCACTTGAGAACCATCCCAGCAGCAACAGTGACTGGGCAAGCTCAAACCATATGGTGCTGAGGCCTCATTCTCCAAGCAGCACAAGAACAAATCCTGAATTTACAAAGATGAACCCCAGCTCAATATCAAAAGAGACCCTGAGCTTCATGATACCCAAACACTGATGGAGAGGATTTAACAATCTCTTATCTCTCCCCAATAACCTGGGGCTTCAAGAGAATTTTCTCTTTTCCATTCCCCCAACTTCCCTAAAAAGAATAAGCAAGCCAAACAGACCAGCCTATCAGGAAATCTTGATGCACTTAATAAGAAAGTAATTAAACACTGTAATAAGGGG
>VZTI01001914.1:636158-704268 GCA_013397865.1 Struthidea cinerea
AGGAAGGAAACTGTTAAAGCGAGCTCAGGATGACCTCAAAATCTTCCACTATTGTGGCTGAGAAAGCTCCTGTGTGGCAAGTCTGGCTGAGGATCACAGCACCAGCACCCAAACCTCACAGAGCTCAGGGGCAGCACAGCCGGGCACAGAACCTCCCCCAAACAAACTAATCCCACCTGTTCCCCGCTGGCTACTTAACAAGCACTGATTACCCAGCCCTTGGCAATGAGAAAAGCCAAGCCAGCGCCCAAATAATGCCCTCCCTGGGCAGCAAAGTCAAGTGCACAGACCTCGAGTGTCCCCAGAGGGTCCTGGCCCTCGCTGCTGCCCGATAGCCACCCGCTTCACGTAATGATAACAACAAATCCCTTCACTTCCACGGTACTTTAACAAGAGGACATCAAAGCCCTGGCAGACTCAGAAGGCCCTGTGACACCCCTAACAAGTACATTTTTAGTCTCAGTTTTATGGATGAGGAAATTGAGGCTGGGAAGTGGAATGATTTGCCTGCACAACAGAGGAAAGGAAGAAAAGCTGAAGGAAAAACACAGGAGCTGTCTCTCAACCCCCGCCGAGAAGAGCCCCCGGGGAGCTGCCTCCCTGCCAGAGCTGAGCTCAGACCACCCAGCCCCTCTTTGGGTCCACAGCCAGCCCTGGGAGCTCGGAGCCCTCACACTGAGAGTCTGAGACACGGAGCAGAGGCCTCCGTGCAGCGATTACACAGGAAAAGGGCTTTAACAACCAACCACTGCACAAGGGTGACTTGTTCCTGCATCAGCCAAACACCGGGCTGGGGACCTGGAGGCAGCAGCTGCTGTTGTGTGTAATTCACACAGGCCCCCAAAGAGCAGGGGGGAGGAGGAGCTGCTCCCGCCCGCACCAGCTGCTTGTCCTGCCCAGCCAGGAGCACCCCTGGGTGCAGCCGGGGCAGAAGGGGGGTTTTACAAAAGGCTGGGCAAGAGCAGGGCAGGAGAGAGGTGACCCAGGGCAGGGGATAGCCGGGAGCATCCCTGTCCCCCACGCCCGGCACGGTGAGGCTGGGCAGGGCAGAGCATCCCAGCCCCTGCTGGAGCAGCCTCACTGACGAGCCTTGTCATCGTTCCTCAAGACTAATTTTTTTAAATTGCAAAATCTTACAGAGCTATTAACCTCAAAAGAGTTTAACATATGGCAGCACGAGTCTCCCTCTTACCCTAATTATAAGGCTCGCAGTAATGGGGCTGTCTTTTAAGTTACAGCTGCTATGCTTTTGGCTTTTCACTAACATTACATCCTATTAAGGAGCTACATTTAATGCATGCAAATTGCCAGAACACCGAGTGCCTCGGACCAGCGAGGGGATGCATTTAAGCAACAGCAGCAATATCCCAGGGTCAGGCTCACCCTGCTGAGAGCTCCCTATGATCCATCAATCAAACTCCACTCATTAATTAACTAATTCATTAAGTATCTTCCTAGATGAAAGTTCTCCAAGGCGGAACATTGTGTTGACAGCGACGTCCTGTCAGCACTTAGCAGTACAAGCCCCCCTCCAAGCCCAGACACCCCAGACTCACTGTGGCTTCAGCAGCGCTCCACGACCTCAGCTCCAGGGAAAGAGGTGGCCCCGGCCCCCCACCCCCCTTTTATAGCCGCTGCGGCTGCCACCCCTTGCCATCAGATTAATCTGCCCCACCTGCCCCTCATTACCTGTCCCACCCATCCCAGCACACCCCAAACGTGCTGCACAAGGAGAGTAAAACCCGGGCTTTTTCAGGAACAATGATAAAGTTTGCAAATTAAACAAAAACAACATAGTAATTAATGAATTAATAACAAAGGGTTTGGAGCAGCAGGGAGCGGCACGGCCCCGCTGGAGCCGCAGCAGTGGAAGTGCTGCCACGGGGCTGTTTCGTGCCAGGCGCAGCCCAGAGCTGCGCTGGGAACGGCACGGCTCGGAGCGGGCCCGGTTACTGCCTGGAAAGGCTTTCCCGGGGAGATTTTGGAAAGCCTGCCCTAGCAATGAATGGCATTCTCCTGCTGTACAAATAAGCCCACACGGGGGTGGGAGGAGAGCCGTGCGTGTGTGGGTGCTCCCAAGCCCCCTGCGAGCGATGGGGGTCCCGGGACCCCACCCCGCTGGCACCCCCTGCCCAGGGAGGCCCCGAGCACCCCCGCAACCGCTCGCTCCGTTCACCGCGTTTCTGGGAGCACGGAACGCCACAGCCCTGGCTCCAGGCCAAGGACTAATTTACTTTCCCAAGCCTGGAGTTCAACCAGGCATATTAAAACGGAGCGGGAGCCGCTGCCAGCCCCCTGGTCTAGACAGGGGCTCCGGCCCGGCGCGTCGCGCTCCCGGTTCCTGCAGCTCCCAGGGCTGATGGAATCCAGCCACTCCAGCCTCCCCCATCCCTCTCCCACTGGGCTCCCACCCTCCCGTGGCCGGAGGAGAGGCCGTGCTGCGGCAGCGTGTGGTAATGGTCACCTCTGCAGCAGCTCCTGCTCCCCCAAGAAAAGCCTCCTGGCTTCCGTGCCACAGGCTGTAATACTGAAAATGGCTGTAAATGTGAAAAATTGGCACATTGTAGTCCAACAAGACAATTTTTGAATTGCTGCATGCAGCTGTGCAGTTCTAGATGTGATGCTGCCTGCATCCTAAGCTGGGAACTGGAGCATCTGAGATAAAAAAACAGCCTTGGGTTGGGGTTTCCTTTTTGCTGGTCAGGAAGAAGGAAGCAGAGTGACCCCAGAGCACAGATCACTGCAGGCTGAGGAGGGGGTGCTCAATCCACACAACAGCCCTGTTATTTGAAGAAGAGCAGCTTTTCTGTGAGGCCTTTCTGCCTGCGTGCTCTGAAGAGTCAAAATTCCAGAATAAATAAATTGTGGCAAGATGAGATGGTGAAGGAAAAGAAATTGGTATCTGGAGGAGGGGGCAAAACAAACCCTCATTTAACCAGCCATAAGGAACCACTTCAGGCCTCGTTTCTCCTGGCGAGCAGGGAGTGGGGAGGGTGTGTGGATAATACCTGGAAGTCCGGAGCCACACTTACTGTAATGTGCTTCTTCGGGGAAGCCAACAAGCCCGGCTCATTAAATTTTAGTGTGATCTTTGTAGCCTTCAGCATTGTTTGATTAAAATTTAATAACTGATTTGGTGGCTTTTCCTGGAGTCTTGTGCATCCCACCGGCAGCCCTGGGCCGCAGGTGGCTCTGGGGGGCTGTGGAGTAAGAGGTGGCAGCGTTGGTTTGCAGAGTGGGGCTCAGGAAAAGGTTCTTCCCACTGAAAGGGATCCCCAGGGAACGGTCCTGGCCCCGAGGCCGCCAGAGCTCCAGGAGCGTTTGGACAGCGCTCTCAGGGATGCCCAGGGTGGGATTGCTGGGGTGTCTGTGCAGGGCCGGGAGTTGGACTGGATGATCCTTGTGGGTCCCTTCCAGCACGGGAGATTCCAGGTTTCTGCCACCTGAAAGCCTTGGCAGCAAAGTCCTGTCCCCTGCCGGTGGCCGCGGTGAGTGGAGTTCCTCAGTGCTCGCAGGTGCCCGGCCGGGAGCACCACCCGAGCTCCAGCTGCGTGGAAACGCTCTCCGGAAAGCTCCAGCTCCAGCTGAACGAGCAGGATTTTGCCGAGGTGTCTGTGTGTGCATTGAAATGAGGAATGGCCCGGAGCTGTTTGTCTCCAGAATTTAATGAAAGGCTTTGTTTATCACGGCGTGAGCGCTGTGAGCTCCGGGTGTGGGTGATGCCGAACAAAGGGAGCTCCCTTCGGCATCCCCTGCCCGGGGTTCTGCTCACACACCCGGCAGTGCAGGCAGGGCACGCTCAGGTAAAGCTCAGCCTGCGCTCCTTCACGGCGTCACCAGAGCTGGTCCTGGGAGCCACGAGCCACCCTGCTGGGCAGCTCTGGGTGAGGGGCTCAGGCTCTGCAGTCGCCCTCCTCCCCTGTGTACCTGAATCCCAGGAATGGGAGGGGTGTTCTGTGCACCCGGAGAGATCCCCTCTGATGCCGTTTGCAGGCTGGCACTGCCCCTGTCCCTGTCCCAGTCTGGGATAACACCACCCTCCAAACTTGCCACCCTCTCTCCAGGGCATGAGGCAGCTTGCCACGTTCTGGGGTGTGTCAGAGAAATGGGAATTTGTAACTGGGAGGGTGAGCGCTGCCACAGAGCCGCCATCCCTCAGAGCCCGGGGGACAGCCTGGCACAGCCCCACACCTCCCTGAGGACAGCACGGCTGGACCAGCCCCTGAACTGGCAGCCTTTCGCTTGACCTCCTTTTTGTGGAGCTACAGTGAACCTTTCTTCTCTTCCCCTCCTTTCTTTTCCACAAAAAAATCTGAAGCCATTTCCAGTATTACAGCTTTTGCTGCATAAACCAGGGGGATTTTCTTCAGGGAGCAAAAAATTGATTCCGAGGTTTCCATTAAGTGACATTAGCACAGCACGGCCTCTTCCAAGGGCTGAGCTTGGCAGCGAATGTGTTGTAAAAGAAATGGGGTCTTTGCAAGGCCCGACTTGGGTGGAATTGGGCTGCAACAGCCCCATTAAGCTGCTTTTACAGTGGGGCATGGGAGCTGGCCTCTGGAGAGCCTGGGGAGGGTCAGCCTGGCACTGGGATGGGGCTCTGCTGGCATTGCACAGGTTTTTCCTCCTGTCTGAGGAGCCCCAGGCCTGAGGAGATAGAGGTCTTGGCTGGAGTGTGCCCTGCAATGGGATCAGCTCCTCGAGAACAGCCATCAGCCTCTTCCCGAGTGTCCCCATTGCTCCATCATCTTCAGCAGCATCCCCACGCATGGCAGGCCTTTCCCTTTCCCTTTCCCTTTCCCTTTCCCTTTCCCTTTCCCTTTCCCTTTTCCCTTTCCCGTTCCCTTTCCCTCTCCCCAGACCCCCACTGCCGGCGGGGTGGGCACTGGCAGGGAGGGCAGTGATTGACACCACGGTGACGATGACGTGGCTCCACCTTGGCACGCAGTGATTGTGCCAGACAGAGCTGTTTAAATACCACCAGACAGAGTGTTACTCACAGGAAAATGAGGCCTTAAATGTCATTATTTGTGTCATTATTAATAGCCCCTAATTGTGTTCTCTAATCATCATGAAATTATGTTAATATTAATATTCACATCAAAACTGCCTAGGGAAGGAGGAGAACTTTTTTTTTTTTAAAAACCAGCCCTACTCTGTGTCAATCCCCATTAAGGGGAAACAATCCCGCAGATGCGGATCACTGCAGGGAATCCTCTGCGCCTCCCAGCCCTGGGAGAGGCTCTGCCTGCTGACATCCAGGGACCTCTGACACCCTCAGACCCCATCGCTGCTCTGTGAGGAGCTCTGTTTCATTCGGGAGTGCTTCCAACAAATCTGCTGGAGGGAGGGAAGCCAGATTCTTTACTTACACTGGGAAATCTCAGAGGTGCAGGAATACGGCAACATTTTGTAGTGTTACTGGCTTTTGGTACATGTTTTTGCTCTGCTGAGTTTATTCTTTTCATTGTGTTTTTGCCAGCATGAAAATCCACCCAAGAGAACAGCAGCAGTGTGAGCCCACCACAGAAACCTTTGGAAAAAGCCTTCCAAAGGCTTTTACTCATTAAGTTCAAAGACTGCTGCTCAAGAGCTGAACTCTGGGATGCTGAGGACATTTGGCACCCTGGACCATCATTACAGGTTTTTTTAACAGCTCCCCTAGGGCCACACTGAAGCCTTTACATCTCCACAGCCCCATTCCCCAGGTGATGCCCACCTGCCACGAGCTTCAGCCTCTGCCCCCACCACCTCCTGTCCTGCCTGTCAGATGTCCTGGGTGAAGGACAAGGAACCATTTTTTCTCTGGAAAGAAATGGTAATCAGAAGAAATGGCTTTCTCTGCAATTTTCTCCATTTTCCAGGCAGCTCTACTTGCGAGACCCAAACGCCTGACTTAATAAAACAGAGGTTTCCGAGTGGCAACTATTATACCTCGAGTTAAATATAACTCAGAGCTTGAAAATAAGTTCAGAGCACACGCACAGGGAGCTGACGGGGGGATGGTTTGGAGAACAGCTCCAGCAGGTCCTTCCTGGGTGTGGAGGCAGCTTCCCCTGCCTTCCCTCACCAGCTGCACTGCCAGGCCGGGCCCGGGCAGCTTCAAATCCCCTTTTCCTTGGGGGTGAGGGGAAGGAAGTTTGCGAAGGTGTTTAACACTTCCATGTGAATGATTTTTCCATAAAATATTAATGACGTAGATATAACCTAATTGAGTCCTTAGGGCAATAACCTCTGACAAAACGGCCCTGATTAGGAGATAATTGACTGTGCGAAATGGTGGTTAGAGAGCTTAATGTTGGCAAGGTCCATTATGTGGGGATAACGACCCCCTTCTGCCAGGTGCCAGGGCCATTAGGGGGGCTTTTGGGGGAATAAATCCTTCCTTCCCTCTTTTGTCCAATATTTTAGAAATGATTCTATTATCCTGTGATTGGATGGGGTGGGCTGGCAGGGTGACAGTCCAGGTTCTTGTTCTGGTCCTCAGTGCCCTGGACAAACACAAAGCACAGGAGATGGTGTTTTCCCCCAAAACCAAACGTTTCCTGTGCTCTCCCCCAGACCTGCACGTATAGGGACATTCAAGAAAGCATTAATATAAAATACCATTGACTTCAATTTATATTAATACACTGTGCAGTGAACTGAGGTGGCTGATTCACAATCCTCATCAGATTTCAGTGCGCCAGGTAAATCAGCTCCCTTGGTTCACTGTAGTTTAATTATAAGCAAATTGCAAGTGAATTAAGATAAATCGAATTAGAACCACTCTAATACTGAACAAAAACGCCCACCGAGGAGTCTGTGGAAGTTTAACTACTCCAGTTCGAGAGGTGACTTGGGACACATTGGCCAGGCACAGACCGACGCTGGAGCTGGAGCAGGAGCTGGCTCCGAGAGGCTGCTGCCAAGTGGGAAGAGCGGCAGGAGCACGGCCACTGACCCCTTGGTCCGGTCCGTGCGGCCACTGGACCACAGGACTGGCCGCTCTCGAGCCAGGGACCGGAGCCAGAGCAGCGTACGGGAGGTTGGAAGTAGGGGAGAAGAGGAGCTGGAGCAGACTGCTGCGACACAAATTGGAAGCTGGGGTGGCTCTTTCTTCTTCTCCTTCTTTCTTCCCTCCCAGGGAAGTGTCATTTGTACAAATTGCCCGTCCGTGCCAGCTTGGGAGAGACCTCACAAGGGAAACCTGGAGCCTTCCCCGCTTTTCATGTGAGCGGATGCCCCTTTTATTTCTGAGCAAGGAGTAAGTGGAGAAGAAAGGAGCTCCTGTCAGCCTCCGGGAGACAAATTGCTTCCTGCAGCCAGAGGTGCCTCCGCTGTAACAACCGCCCGCTCCGGAGGTGAGCCGAGCTGCCCCCAGCCTCTCCCCGCTCCCCAGCTCCCGCCTTTTAAATTGAGCCCCGGATAAGTAACCAGCCCTCGCTTTCTCTTTTATCTGGCCGGGGATGATTTACTGGGCCGCTGCGCGGAGGCGCAAGCCACGCCGCTGCTCAGGCGGCAGGAGCCTAAATGGAACGACCCGGGATGCCCGGGGTTAAAGACAGCGGCCGAGCCCCGTGTGCTGCCTCCGCCGCTCCGATGGGCTCTTATCTCCCCGGGCGCTCCCCTCCCGAAGGCAGGTGGGCAGAGGGGCCGCCGGAGGATTGCAAGCCATAAAGTTATTAAAACAGCGGAGGCAACAAAGCGGCGCAGCTTCCCCGCTGCTCTGACATTTCCAGAGGGTGAAAGGTAAAAACGCTCTATAAAAACCCAGCCCGGGGTTTGCGGCCGCTGCCGGAGCTCTCGGAGCAGCTAATTAAACGGGAGGGGCAAAGCCGCAGAGAAACTTCCAGCCAGCAAATCAAAGCCCGGCCTGGCAAGGAGCGGGGGCTGCGGGAAGGACACCCCTTTTCTCCTCTGAACCGCCTTTTTTTGGGGAAAAGTGGGAGCGGGGCTTGGCGTAACCGAGCGGCTCCATCCACAGCCCCTAATTATCCCTCCGAACTCAAAGCGTCGAGGCCGGGAGCCAAAACAGAGGAAGAAGTGCTGTTGATGGCAGAGCTGCACGGGCAAGCGGCGCATTCCCACACTCCACCCCCAGTTCTGCTGGTTTCTGCCCCAGTTTGCTCTGGGCTCTGTGACCCCCGCCCCGGGGGGGATAGAGGCGGGTGCACCCCATATCTGTGGGGTCCCCACCTCCCCCTGCCTCTCTGTACAGACACATCCCCTTGTCTGAGTGGTCTGTGCGAGCTGTCCGCCGGCCCCCTATCGCTAATGGCTTCATTAGTTAGGGAAAAGGGCTACTGAAGTCCATTTGTGATATGGAAGAGTGAAAAACCAGCAAAATCAATAATTCTGCAGAGTCAGGGGTAGGCTGGGGGGAGGGAGGGGGCCGAGGGTTGAGTTCAGGTAACCAATGAGCTTAAAACCCCCGTTCCCGGCACCTGACCTCGTGTTCCATCCCCGCTCGGCGGCATTCCATTCGGGTGAGACAGCCTGTGCCCACTGCTCCCGGTGCTCCCCCGGCCTGGACCAGCAGAGCACCCCGGGCACCTCTTCCCCCGCAGGGCTGTGCCACCAGCCACCTCTCCAGGGAGGGAACGTGGTGCCCAGGCTGCCCCTGCCACATCCCGAGGCTCCAGAGCTCACGTGGGGAGAGGGCAGATGTGGCAAGAGCTTCCTTGTGTCCGCCTGAGCTGGGAAGAGGTGGATCTGATGGAAGTGGCTCAGCAGTGTCCCTGTCAAAGACATCCTGTAGCTGTGTGAAGGCTCAAGAGCTGGAGCCAGACAGGTTTGGATGAGTCAGGCAGTGGGAGTTATCCACAGCAGGAGTGATGGAGGGTTTCCTGTTCTGGGGAGGCAGCAATTCAGGGAGGGATTTGTTCTTTTGAAGCCTGCTGGAGTTCATGCAGGAGTTAATCTGGAGCAGCCGAATGTACTGGGCTGTGCACAGAGGGATCCCAAAGGTTCCCTCTGATCCATGATCCAAAACCACAGGCCCCCTGTGACAGGGGCTGCTGTAAAGCCTCTTGCCAAATATCTCTGTTCGGTGGTAATTCCTATTATAGCTGATTTCTACCATGTGTCTGCACACCCCGTGGTTTACAGGAGCTCTGGAGCGCTGGAAGAGAGCAAAAAATGGGAGTTCAGAAGAATAACCGCAGAACGGTGAATGTGGTTTTTTGAACTTTCCTCTTCAAATTATGGCAACAAGAGGAATCAGAGGATGCCCTCCATGCCTACCCTGGCTCACAGCCACCCAGCCATCCTCCCTCCCACCCAACCTGTGCTTCAAGGCACACACACCTCAGTTCCATCTTCGCTGTCTCTCGCCGTTGTTTTTCCCGAGTATAAATTTTGCATTTCTAGCCTGCTTGTCATATTTCCTACCGGATTGGGTGTTTAATTAAAATCATAATTAAAATTGATCTCCTCATTAGCATGCACCTGCTCTGCTGCTCGCGTCCTGGCATTTAATTATACGCTGAAGATGTCAAGTCTGACAGGCGAGAACGAGACCCCGGCCGGTAACCCCTGACAGGACTTCCCAGGGACAACATCTGGGTACCGGAGCCCATCTGCTGGAACGGCCTCGGTGCCGGACAGGGGGACACGGCCACCCCTGGAGCTGGGGCCTGGCAGCCCCGGGGGTCAGTGGGGTCTGCACCCCAGCAGCCTGCACACCCTTCTGGCGATTTCTGGCATGGAAATGCGTGGGGACAGTTTCCCCAGCTGGTACAAACCTCTCCGTACTCACTGGGCTCCCGTCAGCACCGGTGTTGGGATCCAAGCCAGCCTGAGATCCAAGCCTGCTCTCCTCTGGAGAGGCCCAGCAGTCCCTTCCGAGGGGAAAGCAAAGCTCCCCTCACCTCGCCTTGGGGTGGCCATTAAGGGAATTATCCGGGTAATTTCTGGTTCTGAAAGTGCATCTGCTCTTTTCCCTGTGTGCCAGGCAACAAAGCTGCCAAAAGGCATTTTTGGGGCTGTTGTCCATGAGGATTTTTATTCCCCTGCACTTTGGAAGTCTCTCACTGGTGGATGTGGGTTCAGTGGGATCTGTGAAGCAGTGAAAGCTGACATCGAATGTACTGTCCAAATTGGAGGCTCTCCCTGTGGCTCCCCGGGGACCCAGCGTGTTTGGAGCCCAGGACCTGCCTCTCCTCCTGCTCTCGCCAGTGGATGGGGCTTGGGCAGTGCTGAGCAGTGTCTCCAAAATCTTTCCACTGTGGAAAGCCCAGCTCAGCCACTCTGAGTGGTGCAGGGGATGCTGCTTATCAGCAAAGTGGCTTCCAGTGAAGAGCAAAGAGGAGAAGCCCTTTCAATCCCCTCCTGTACAGCTGCTCACAGCTGGCTAGTGTGTTATGGTTACCATTAGCGGCTGGTGACACACGGCAGTGCTGCCACCTGTGCCAGGGACAGGCTGCGGGAACAACACCTCCAGGTGGAGTTGCCCTTACCTTTTTATGGCTCCTTTTATGGCCGAGGCCATCAAATGCCACATAGAGAGACCTTTGTGCCCGGAGAAGCTGGGACTGGAGCCGAGGCTGAAGGTTTATTGCAGCTGGGCTCCCTCGTTCGGGAGTACTCTGAGTGCTGTGGACACGTGGGAGCAGAGAGTCACCTTTGCAGCAGCAAACTTCACATGTGGCCTGAGAGTGAAGGAGAAATGCTCCCGGCTGGCTGTAAGGACACGAAGGGACCCTTTATAGTAACAACCACTGCAATGTAAACCCAGAGCTATTAAACCCCACCAAACCTGGCGGCAGCAGCCCTATGACCACTCCTCAGAAAGACAGTCCAGCCCTTTGGGCATAAATAAGGCACTTGAACATTATGAAGAGAAATACACAGGCGTTAATAGCCAGACAGCAACACAGCATCCCATTGGGAACGTTATTTATGAGGCTGTATTGTTGCCAATCCTGCTGGGAAAAATCCTGCTGCACGAAATGAGATCCGGGAAGGCTGCGGTGAGCACGGGATGGAGCAGCTCAGCCACGGCAGCGGGACCAGCCCATGGGCCGGGGACACGGCTCCAGCACTGCCTCAGCACAACAGAGCAGGACTGTCCTGCCAGACCCCGGGGTGCTTCATTTGGGCACATTCTCCATGATTTTAATGAGATTCTTGCATGAGCAATGATTCATCAGCCTGGAGTGCAGGCCGGGGAGAGCTGAAGCGTGGGCACTTGCCAGGCTGTGCTGGGAGCGGGGCCGTGGCACAGGGAGCAGCCGGACACCCCCTGTGCTGCTCTGGGAACGGGCACGGGAGAGGAGTGGAGCCGAAAGAAGCATTTGTCATTTGAGTTGTAATTACACAATTACGTAAATGCATGATATTAGTAGTCAAGAGCCTGGAGTTTTCACTAAAGAGTCCCTTAAGTAAATAAACATTTTCAAGCGATTACATTATTGGGATGAGATTTTTTAAAAAATACAATGTTAAGAATTGTGCAGGATGACATTGGAAAGCAAGGTGGAAAACCAAACCAAACCCAAACTAGTGACTGTCAGGGCAGCAGGTGCAGGACACATCGGGCTCTGCAGTGGTGGCTGGTTTTTGGACCACTGCTCCCAGAGACAGGCTCTGGACACGAAGGCAGTGTGAATTAGAGGAGTGAAAAGACAATTCAGCGTAATTTTAAGAGATACCACTGCGGAGAAGGCACATGAGGATGGCAGTTGCAATGGAAGTACAGAATATAAATAAATATATGTGTAAAAACAAACAAAAGCCCATCAAAACAAGCAAGAACCAAACCCAATCCCTGCATTACACTCAGTAATTAAATATTTATCAGAGCAGAGGAAGTAAAATCCATTTACTGCTCTGGGCCAGTTACAATCTTCCTTTTAAAAATCCTTTGCAATTAGTTCGTTCCTCCCTGAGAGACAAGAATGCTGTAATAGTCTCCAGGTCCATCCTGAACAAACTGTGGAACATCTTCTGTCCTGATTTGTGTGTGTGCATGAGGGTTCCAAGGAACTTTGGGCAGCTCAGGCCTTCCCGCTGCATGTCCTGAGTGCGGGGTTACCACGGAGCCTGCGAGTGGGAGGGATTGCCCTGGTGTTTCCCATGAATCCTGGTGGGATCACCATGAGCATGGCTTCCTGTATTTCCTTTATCCTCGGGAAGGGCTCCAGAGAGCTGTGTCTAAACAAGACAAATTGATCCAAGCTCCTTCCAGTCGGAGTTTGGGGCAAGGGCTGCCCTTGCTGCCCTGTGATGCTGTCTGGTTCAGGATTCCTGATTTAGAACACAGCTCTGCTCCTGTCCCTGGCATTGCCCATCCCCTGAGGACCCAAACTGCAGGATGTGCCAGTGCCCAGGTCCTGTGTCTGCCAGGGGTTTAAACAACACAGGTGACAAGGGGCACAAGATCCTGCTGGCACCAGGAGTGAGGGCCCAGCCTTGACCCCGGAGCCCTGGGAGAGCCCCCGCTTCCCCTCCGTCCTCCACAACCCAGGACGCGAAGTGCCATTCTGGAATTTCACATTTGAGATAATTGCATTAAGGTAATTGCCACTGCAGCATTATTTCCCATTCCTGGGAGAGGCTGAGAGGAGGCTGAGTGCATTGTGTCTGCGTTAGCAGATTAATAATTACAGCCCTTCGGAGCAGCGCTGGTTTGTATGGATTCACAGCTGCCGGATCATTACCCGGCACACTTGAAGACACCCTATAGGAGCACAACGCCGCGTGCTGCGCAGTTTGCTTCCTCTGCTGCTGGGTCCTGGGTTTTCTACACTTTCATCAGACTCACAGCTTGTAAGAAATAGAAAACATTTACAACCTGAAGCAAGCGAGCTCTGGAGCTGCGTGGAGCGGCGGAGCGCCGTCGGGGATTCTCTGGTGAATGCCTTGGGAAGGAAATGTTCAGTCCCTCAGAGGAAGGCTTTACCCTTCCCAGCGTAGCCTGGTCCTTGGGAGGCTCTGGGTGCATGTGGGACTTATCCCAGCCCAAAGAACTCCCCGAGACAAAGGAGATCTGTGGAGATCTTCCCCCACTGCGGAGCCACCGCCGCCTCTGCAGCAGCTCTGTTTGCTGCAAAATAATTTAGGAGAGGGAGCAGAAGGCTCCTGTGGCCTATTGAAAAAGATGAATTATTTAGAGAAGCTGGATGAAATTATGGAGCAGGATAACTCAGCCTCACAAAGAGGGTAACACACAAACTCTAACAGTCCCGTAGCACGAGGGAACAGCAGGTCTGTGTCCCACCTGGCAGAGCTCATCCCCACCACGAACCCAAACAGCGTGGCGTGGGAACCAGGCATACTGGGAAGATGACACAGATAGTTCACGGAGGGAACCGCTCTGTTTAGCTCTGCTGCCTGATTAGAGCAAATTGAAAAATAAAAGCATTAATTGTGAACAGAAAATTAGATTGATAAACTGATTTCAGTTTTCACAGTCCGGGATGTAAGAGGGCAAAGAGTTCACCTGAAAGCAAAGAATTCTGTCTTCCCTAATGGTGTCTCCTTCAGGTATTGATCAATGTCTGTATGAAGCAAGCATCTCATTTAGGACACAAAAAATATTGTATTTCTTCTGCACCTTGAGGGATTTCACAGGGAGCTTTAGCGTGGAGCAGGTGCCAGTGACTCAGAGGTGATGCAGTCAGGACAGCAGTCCAGGGAGAGGACATTGTTTTGGAAGGTCAGTGGGTATGAGGATGGATCTGCACATCCATCCATCCATGCATCCATGCATCCATCCATCCATCCATCCATCCATCCATCCATCCATCCATCCATCCATCCCTGCTAGCATCCCCTGGGCACCTGACCCCAGCACCTCAGGGCGGGCTGCGCAGGACCATGAGCAGGGTGGTCCCAACGTGCTGGCAAAGCTCAGGAAGCACCTGCTGAGCAGGTGGGGGTCCTGTGCTGCCAGTGGCCGCCCCTCCCACCCCAGCAGCAGCTGCACTCCCAGCTCCCCCGCTCCAGGGCAGCCGCCTCGCAGAGGGACCTGGATCAAGCTCTAAGCTGGATAAGCCCTTGTCGGAGGCACAGGGCGCCTGAACAGCCTCATGGCTTGACCTCTGTACATTGGAAATTATATTCCAATCTCTCTACAACACCCAGCGGAGTACCAGGACTGAACACCTACAACCACTCCGGCAAGGAAAGAGGATGACAGCTACATCTGTAATACCCAGCAGAGCAGAGGAGGCCACTTCCTCTCGCTCTCTTCTCTCCCATTTTTACATATGCAATTACAGTGCCGAGCGTTATTTGGATTTGCCTCTGCAGCTGCTGCTGTCCTGCAGCGTGCTCCAGCCAAATTACATTTCCGAGATGACATTTCCACTCACAGCAGCGCAGCCCGGCTCCCCTCGTAAGGGCGAGGAGAGGGACGCCATGGCTTTAGCATTTGTTCTTCCAAACAAGAAGGGTTTGTTCTTCCACAGGCAGCAGCAGGGCCGGCTGCGAGGGGCCGGCTGGCTCTGCCCCGCGGCTTTCTGGGGAGCTCGCCGGGACAGATCGCTCCCAGCTGGAGAGCTGGGTCAGCGGGAGCTGCGAAATAATGGGAGCTAATCTGGCTGTTGAATTTATTAATTCCCATTTACACTTCTCTA
The DNA here is from genome assembly GCA_013397865.1 of Struthidea cinerea. Lineage (NCBI taxonomy): Eukaryota > Metazoa > Chordata > Aves > Passeriformes > Corcoracidae > Struthidea > Struthidea cinerea. The sequence goes on from VZTI01001914.1 coordinate 650,720, forward strand.
TCTCCTTCCCTGTCCATCAGGGCTGATTACACCAAGCTCACTCCCTCAGCAGCCGATGCCCTCTAACCATTGCCTTACCATCACCAGATCCTTATCAGCTTTTCCACAGCATTAGGCTAATGGTTGGATTCAATGGTCTTAAAGGTCTTTTCAGACCTAAACGATTCTATGATTTTAGAAATTATCATCCTTAGCAGAGCAGTCTGCCATCAAGGCACCTGTAGGGAGGGCTTTGCCGTGCTCATCACCGCGTTACCTTTCCCTGCAGCCACACTAATTGCTAACCCTGGGCAGGAAAAATGTATTTTCCTTACTGTCAAAATGACAACCTCTAAACAAATCCTAAATCCTGTTCTGTGCTTCCAGCAGTGTTTTATCTTTCCGCTGCTGTTCTCTTGAGATTTATGCCTCATGATCTGGAGGAACCTGCAGCATCCATCCCTACCTGTTTCTTGTCTATTTAAGTGGCAAGGGCTTGTCAAGGCACGGAAGTTTCATTGATTTACTGTAAGATGCGGGATCAGGCTGCTGCAGTGAATCCCTGGCTGTGCTCCCATTCGGAGAAGCTCCTCTTGGGTTGGCAGAGCCCAGCCAGGCACTGAGTGCACCAGGACCGGAGCATCCCTGGAGGGGGATGAGGGGAGAGGGGTAAAGGATTCGAGTTGGAGGGGTCTGTGATCGTGTCTTAGGCTGAATCCCCAGAGCTGACCCTGCGAGAGGAACGGGGCCCTGTCCTGTAAAAGCGTCCTCAGGCTCCGGGATGCCCTGGAGCAGAGGGACTGGGGGATAAGTGCGTGTTTGTTTGTTTTTACAGCCCGTGGCCACGTTCAGGTGCACGGGCCCCATTAAAGGAGGAGCAGCCTGTAAATCGCTGCTGCAGTGAAGGGTTATGTCTCCCTCGCTGCTGCATTTCATCCTGCACAATCAGGGAAGGGATTTGTCCTGGCACAGGCTCCCACTTTACTGTGGAAAATGAGAACGGAATCACATCCCTCCCGCTCTTTCCAGGCTGGAAAAGGGGTCGTTTGGCCCCAGGAGCTCAGACCCTCCAAGAGCTGCCGTGAAGCTCCAGCTCCACGTGGGGAGGGATGGGGCAACACCAGGATGTGCTGGAGATGGAGCACGGGGACCAGCAGTGCCAAGGCTCCATGGATGTGTCTCATCTCCGAGCATGGAGGGGGTCAGGAATCTTCAGAACTTGTGCCAGTAATAAATGATTGATGCCGTTATTCTCCAGGGTGTGTTAAGAGAGAAGATTTATCATGGTCCTGAAAAGGCAAAAGATGTGACAGGAGAGCTCCTGCCTGCTGGAGAAGGAGACGTTTAAACCCTGAAGTGTTCAGGCAAGATGGATTTGATATTCCTGTGCCTTGGACTGTCAGAACAGTGCCCCCCTCATCCCTTGCCTTTTCCCATGGCATCTTCCTTTGGGTCAGGGATGCACGAGGATCCTACGGCTGCTCCCAGCCCTTCTCAGTATCTGAAGTGCTGGAAGAAAATTACCCCGAGGTCCTCCAAAGAGAAATTTAAGCAGCAACTTGATCCTCTTTCTGTCAGACTTCTGGGAAAACTCTTTAGTTCAACAGGAGATAGATAAAAGTGTGTTATGGTTACCATTACACATAAACACGGCCAATTTGGTAAAATTCATCTGTGCCGAGTCCCGTCCCTGTGCAGGGAATGAATCAGGGTAGCAGCTACAGCCCTGGGCTCCCAGCAATCCCCCCTTCGATAACATAAACAGAAAATTGGAAGGGAAATGTCATCTCAGTGAGTTCATTCTGAATCACATGTTTGATGAAAGACTCTTTATAAACCCTTAAACTGCCTAAAGCCATTCACCTGAAAAAAATGTAACATTCCTCACAGGAAAAGAACAATTAGCAATACAATTAGTTTTCTAAGAGGCAGCGATAAATAATTGAATTTTTTCTTTGACGGGAGGGACGCACTGACAGTTCTCAGCTCCTTGTATTGACAGCAGAGGAAACGGCCCATGAAACCGGTCGTTTGCGGGGAATTTTGATCTATCAATTGCGAGAGAGGAGAACAAGAGAAGCATGAAAGAGCAGCTCGGCTGTCAGACGGCAGCTGCAACCACTGCAGCCTGGCTGGGCTGTAACACAGGCAGGCAGGACCCAGGAACGCTTCCAGAGGCTGTGCACATCTGTCGGGACACCCCGTGCTGCTGTGGGTGTCCACAGCTGGCTCCCAGCAGCTGCGATGGAGGGAGTGAGCTGGGGCTCCCTGAACGAGCTCCAGGCGGCCTTGGGCCAAACTACCAAGCTGGAACCAGCCCGAGAGGCTTCGTCCCAGCTCTGGGCCAGGCAGATGTTGAATCACAGCACTGGGAGCAGTCACACACAGCTCTGCACGGGGATTCCGCATGGGAGGGGAGGGAGAGCTTCATCTCTGCCATGGAGAAACGAAGCAGGACCAGCAGCGCAATTTTCAGTTATGAATTTGTGATCAATACCCTGTTCCCATTGATTCCCTGCTCGCCGTTAATGAACTGATTAAGGCAAGCACAGCTGATGCCCCTCGGCTGGTGGTGCTGGCCGGGCACAGGGGCAGCCACCGGCTCTGCCGGCACAGCCAGGGTCGCCCCATGGGCAGATGTCACCGTGGGGCTCCCTGGCTGCGCGTGGGTGACAGCCTCAGGCTTAGGCTGCAGCCTACACGAGTGTCAGGGGGACTTCTGCTCCTGTCTCCCACCAAACACGTGCTTCTTCCTGGCAGTACCTCCCAAGCAGGAAACAGCCCTTTCAGACCTCACAGGGACAGGCACAGGGAGAAAGACCAATCTTTTCAGCATCTCTTAAGCTTGGGGCCTTCTCCTCTTTGTCAGTGCATTTGTACCTGCTCTCTCCGCTGCTTTTCCTCAGCTCCCATCCTTCCCTACTCCTTCCAAAAGAGGAGAGTGAAAAATATGCCTGTTGCCCCCTTAACTACTTTCCTGTGAAATTAGAACTCCCATTGGCTGACCCTGCTGTGGCTGAATCTCAGCCTTTTCTCCATCAAATCTTTCCTGCAGAATTTATTGGGTGGTGCAGCATTACCCTCATAAAAAGGCAATAAATGGCCCTGTTTGCATTACACTCCATAATGGCTGTAACCTCGTGGCATTCTTGCAGAGCCGCCGTAGGAACAAAGGGGCACAAAAGAAGGCTCCCAGAAATCTTTGGGATAATTACACTGCGGGAGTGCTGGAATCTTTAAAATCATTTTAAATCAAAGGAGACCCAGATTTTAAATCTGAGGTTAACAGCACTTGGGACACTTGCAAAACTCCTCAGCCTCAACAGCTTGCAGCATCCCCTTTGAATCCTGTGTGAGGACGATTCTCCTTCCTTCCCTTGTATTTCCCCACTTGTTTCAGGAAGCTGGCAAGTTTCCAAGGCCCGTTCACTCGGGGAATATTTCCTATCGTGGAACCCCTGAGGGTGCAGCAATGGGCGCACGATGGGGTGGGAGCAGAGCCGACCTCGGCATCAGCCAAGCTCAGACCTCGGCTCTGGGCACAGGCAGCACGCCAGGGCCGTGGGGATGCTGCAGCTGGATGTCCAGGTCTCCAGGCTGGTGCGAAATGCACAGGAGTTTTTGTTACCTGCTCTGAGAAGCCGGGAAGAGAGAGTTCTCCTGGATCACGGTGGAGTTGATTACTTGCAGGATGACCAGGAGAACCTTCCTAAAACATATGGTCCCAGGCATCTGTTTGTCCGGTGCTGGTCTGCGGCTCGTCCTTCAGCCCATCCCCCCGGGGCTGGCGTGGGGACCGCCACCACCTCCCCCCGTCGCCGGGGGCTTCCCAGCAGTGCTGCAGTCACCGGGAGCGGCAGCTCGGGTGCTCAGGCTCTTCCAGCTCTGCTAACACTGCTGTTTGCCCGACCTGGCAGCCTTTTATTGCTCTTTCAACGGCCCCTTCTAAACATTATGGCTCACTTAGAGTTTAGGAAGGCGGCACTTCGGAAGTGCGGAGTTTGCTGTTTCAGCCAGGATGTGCATTACTTGTCCCTCATTTCTTTATTGGCTAAAGCAGTTTTATCCACTCCCTGGAGTTAAGTTATGAAGTGGAGATGTAAAGTCACAGTAGAGGGAAACAGGGCTGGGATAAGGATAAGGGAGAGGAGACAGATTTTGGCCTGGACTGTGCTGCAGAGCCCCCGCAGCGCTGCCAGGCTGGGGTCACGCCTGTACTCCCACTCCCAGGTCTTGCCTCCTTCCTGCAGGTGCCCAGAGGAGCAGAGCACAGGCAGGGACACGGAGCCGTGACAGAGGGGACAGGGTTGTGCTCAGCCCCTGCCTGCTCACCTCAGCACAGTGTGGTCCCAGATAAAGTCAGCCCCTGCCAGCCAGCGGCTGTGTGAGAGTGGCCAGCGCCACACCCAGCGCAGGGACTGGATTTCTCCCCGCCATCCCTGGGGCAGGGCTCTCATCCTGTAATTCACCGGGATGGGATGTGGAAATGAAAACAAAGAGATCATGAACACAACAGCTCGCACTGCTCTGCGAGGCCGGTAATTGAAAACTCCTGACGCTAAACAGAAATGAAAATGTTAATGGCAAACACCCAGAGCAAATGTATTCCATATGCGGAGGATCGCCATAGGCTGACAAATACAAATGTTGCCGTAGCTACAGAGGGAGCAAAGGCAGAGCTGCTGCTGCAGAAGGAAGGGGCTGCACTCCCTGCCCAGCGCGGAGCAGCTCACGGCTCCCGTTCCTGCCGCTCTCCCGGCCAGGAGCAGCGCCTGCAGCTCCCAGAACTGCCATTCCCATTCCCATTCCTCACCTACACACCCCGTGGTTGGGAAAAGGCTGGAACACGGTGAGGGAGCCCTGACCCTCAGCCCACTCAGAAGGGATGAACGTTCCCCTCCGACCGACACCTTTCCAGGAGGGAAAAAGCCGTCCGGGAGCCACATCCATCAGCGCGGGCACGGGAATGACTGCGCTGCTCGCGGGAGGCACGCCATAAATCCATCCTGTGAGAGTTCCCAAGTCGGAACAGGAGGTAGAGGGTAACGACTTAAGAATAATACACAGAAACCCAGCAAGAACTCAGAATGCCTGGTGGAAGCCCAAGGGAAATTAGCCTAATGCTCAGCAAATGTTGGAGAGCGGGGGATTACTCTTCCCCCAGCCCCGCTGCTGCCGCCGAGAGAGTTAGCAGCACTTTGTCATTTATGGCTGGAGCTCTTTATGGCTCTGGGGGCTTTCATAGCCGGAGTGGTTCCTCCTTGCATCCATCTTTGCTGTCACGGACAAGGAGATTGGTGCTTAGGGTGCCAACCCGGGGCCTGACAAACCTGGACTCGCTTCAAACCCGGCTCCTGGGCAGCTTTGCCATAAACCCGCAGTAAAATCGGGGCCATAGCACCGAGGCCAGCCCTGCTCACAGCCCCCAAACCCAGCCCTTGGGCTCACCTCGCTCTCTGAAGATGCAGGTAAAGCTTTTTGAAACTCCTGGTGGCTTTCCTTTCCTCCCCATTTTTTCCCAGCAGCCTGCCTCCAAAGCCGGCAATGTTCACACTCCTCGGGTTTCACCACCAGCATTCCTTCCAGCTCCATCTGTGAGCCTTAATTAGTGAATTTACTGACAGAAACTTTATTAATGCAGCATTTAGCTCTGCTGGCAGCATTTTGCACCCTTCAGAGCCTCCTGTGCAGCAAAATGCCAGCTCCCAGGGCCCCTGGGGGTTTTCCTGCCATCATTTCCCCTTCTGGGGGCCCAGGAGCACCCTCCCTGTCCTGCTGCCCTCCCTTCACTGCCTGTCTGCAGGGAGAGAGGGATGCACAGCTATCCAGGGAATACACGCATGGTGGGAGCAGCAAGGATGAGCCTGACAACACCTTGGCACCTGCTTCATCCCCACTGGAAGCAAACCAGGGCCCAGGTCCCCGGCTCTGTGCTGTGACCCCCTTGCCCACGTGCCAGGCACACCCAGAGACCACCTCTTGTAGGACAGACCCCAAAAGCAGCTCCCACAGGAGGCACAACCCAGGACTCCTGCCACATCTTCCCTCTCCTTTCAATTTCTTTTCTCCTTCTAGTTGTTTTTTCTCTCAAAGACATTAACCAGATATAAAAGTTAAATGTGAAGTCGAAACAATAAGGCATGGAAATAGCAGAAATAACTTAATTAAGTTTTTAAAGATTTCCATGCTTGAATAAATTAGCCTTCCTGCAAATGTCACAACAGGCAGAAAAAATGTGTAATCAATGGAGCACAATGTAACTTTGCTCTTTAGTTAAATGAAAGCCCCAGCAGTGTGTTCTCCAAGCTTCCCTCTCTTCCTCCACTCTCCCCACTGCATCTTCCCCACATGCTGAGCTGCTCTGGGGGAAAGGCTCCAGAAACCCCAACACCAGCTTTTCCCCGTGCGGGCAACAAGCTGAGGGCTTTGCTTTGCTCTGCTCCCCTGAAGCACCGCGGGAAAGCACCAACAGCCACTTCCATGTGCTGGTGACACAACTGGGAGGGAGGGGACACTCCTAATTTGTCAATTAGGCAAAAAAAGAGGCAGAATCAGCAGGAATAACATGTGTTTTTCACTGGGGAATATGTCAAAGCTTCCCAGTGCCAGCCAGGTCCCTGCCCATCCTGCTGCACAGAGAGAACGCCACTCCTGAGGATGGGCATTTATTGGGGAGGATTAGGGGGAGAGCAACCAGGTCAGACAGGGAGATTAAAACACTGACACAGGATGGAAGCAGAGGGAATTTTGGCTTGCCTATTCTGGAAAAGAAAGACGAGGCAAGACATGCAAACAGTCTTCAAACATTTAAAGGAAAGCTCTGAAAAGGGAGAGAATAAACAGGTTTTCATGTTTGCTGTGAGGATGACAAGATAAACATAAACTGCAGCAAGGAGCATTCGTGTTCAACATCACAAACGCGCCTGTGATGCCGAGGTGAGGCTTTGAGCGGCTCCGCGAGCGCTGCCGACGGCGCGGCGCGTCCGTCCCGGGGCCGGAGCTGGGGACTCCGTGGGAGATCAGCAGTGGCAGGCTGGACTGTCAGGAGCAGGTTTGGTGGCCTGATGGAGCCCTGGGGCCAGGGACAGATGATCTGACCTCCCGGGCTGATGGCCCAAGCCCCTGTTTTGCAATATCCATTGGAGTGCAGCCACTCCAGTGGTGGGAGAGCCAGGAACAAGCTGGGAATGGGTTAAACCTCGCTGCTGAGCCCACAGCTCCTGAGCCTGCCTTGCCTTTTCTATTATGGCCAAGAATTGCCAACTATTCCATATCAGAAGCTGACCCAGGGCATCCCTGTGTTTAGTGTAGGGCATCACATGGGCTTTAAACAGGTGATGCTCTTGACTACTTCAGCTGCGCCACATCTGACCCCTGAAACGCAGGAGAGCACGAGGCTCGATGGCTGCTTCTCCCTCCACTCCCCCAAGGGCTGGACCTTCGACAGGGACACACAGTCAGCTTCCAATCCCCTTGGATAATGATAAGGGTGAGCAATTGAGCTGCTCTCTGCTCCGCCAGGAGCTGAATCCCAGGCTGGCAGTGCTGCTGTCTGCGGTGTGACACACACTTTATTAGAAAGTGAGCCATTGGAAAGTATTGGAAATTCTTCTAAGACCGTTTTGATTGTCCTCGAGGAATCAGTGGCTGAGGGTGGAATGCCGGGAGGACAAAGGCAGCTGCCAGATGAAAGTAAAGAGAAAGGATTTCTCCTCTGAATCATCAGCCAATTAAATTTTCAGCACAATAAAAGTGGAGGGCAAACTGTTCCACTAATGGCTCTCGCCAGCTGATCCCATTACCAGGCACAGCCAGGCTGGCAGGGCCCCGAGGGGGAACACCGGGGACATCCAGGAGGCTGGGGAGCCGCAGGGAGGCCCAGCAAGGCTGGGAGCTGGGCAGAGAGCACGAGCACCGGGTTATTGATCCCCATCCCCTCAGACCTGAAACCGCCTTCACCTACAGCCTGAAGCCACCGCCTTTGTGTCTTCATCGTGGCGGAGGAGCTGCAGGGGCAAGGCTGCATAGAATTGCTGCTTTTTCTTTTTTTGCCCAAATAGTGTTTAATTTGACTGGAAATGAGCTTGCACAGAGCCACAGGAAGCTTTGTTTAACTTGAAAGAAGCAACCCTTGCTGCATTGGCTCCCATCTCTGATCAAGAGACCCACTTTGAGTTTAGAGACACGGCCCGTGTGCAACTGGTGCCACCATGGGCACACAGCAAGGCAAAAGTCCAGGCACTAAAGAGGATTTTATTTATGGTTCTTGATTCTTTGCTGAGCTAAAAGATTTGCAGTGACAGAACATTTCTTCCCGACTCTGCCCTTCGCCCCCTTCAAGGCTACTGAAACATATATATGATCTGAAGAGGGAAGATGGATCCTCAGAGTCCTCACAGGTCGTTTACCAGCAAGACAAAAGCCTGGAAAGCTCCATGTGTTGGCTGAAGAGAAATCTTCCCTCCCCTTGCAAAATTTGGGACGGAGCATTGTTACTAATGACCTCCTTGGATCCGTGCCCAGGATGTGGAGATATCATCTCCCGCTCCCAGTAATAAGGTCGCAACTGATCCTGAACAAATGGCAAAGTTATTTAATAATTATTTTGGAAGGTCTGCTCGTGACCTTTCAGCTCGTCAGGGTAAGTAGCACGAATTTATCACCGGTGCCACGTGAAGGGGCTTGATTATTTGAGTTTTCCTGGCAGGAGCTCGGTTTTCCCCCATTTTCTGAGCCATTCAAGGTGAGAATACAAACATTCAGCTGAGAATACAAACGCAATTCCTGCCCATGGTGTGATGGGGTTTTGCCTGGTGTTGGGGCCATCCCTGAAAGGGCATCCAGCACAGATTCCCACTGGGGCCAGTGGATTTATTCCCACACACATCAGTCAGGCAGCTGGGACCCCACTGGACCCCAAAACAGGTCCCTTTAACCCTGCATCCCAACACCTGCTCTGCAGGAATCGCTTCCCGGTGGATGAGGACAGGAGTGGGATGGCAGGAGGTTTGCTGGAGAGTGGGAGAGGCCGTGTTCCCACTCCCCCAGGACCTTGGGAGCCACTGCAGAGTCTCTGGCTTCTCCCTTCGGGGAAAGCTGCCCGTAGCCTCTTACAACAGTGCCTGGAAGCGCCCCTCGGCTGTCCTGTTTGGATAACTGTTCGCAGGCAGCCTTGCCTTTCATTTCCTTAATCTTAAATTGCATCAAAAGGCAGAGATTAGAGGTAAAACCGCAATAAAAGACGGAACAAAAGCCTCTGCCCACATTGGATTCTCATACCCAGCTTTGCTGTGGTTTTGTTCTCCTCTTGTCTGACAGGCTGAGTAGCCAAACCTTAAAAAACTGAAAAACCCCCTAAGATTAAAACACTATTTAGAAAAGGCCATGCCAGTCTGAAATCACCTGTGGTTCATACATTAAACATCAAATGTACGCTAACTCTGAATTATGGTCATGAAAAGTAAATCCTTTAATACCATTTTCTGTGTTACACGGGCTGGAGCTTAGCATTAAGAGTCCTGCTTTTTCTCGAGCCAGTCAGTGGAGTAGGACTTTCCCAGCTGGAGTTATCCCTCTGCCCTCGGAGGTGTTCAAAACTTCCCGCCCTGGGAAGGAACACGGATGCAGGAGAGCCGAAAGCAGGAAAGCCGAAAGCAGGAACAGAAGCCTTGGCCGGGTGGCCCGGCCCCGCTGCCAGCTCCCCCAGAGGTTTCCCAGAAGCCGTGGCAGCTGTCGGGGCTTCCTGGCTGCTGAAGTGGATTTGCAGCGCCAAGGAGATGATGCTCCTCTCCACTGTGAGCGAGCAAAGCGGTGCCAGAAGGAGAGGAGAGGGGAGAAATCCTGGCTCTCCACCTGCACAACCCTGGTTCTGATGCAGGAGCATCAATTCCCAGGGCTCTCCAGGGCCTGCAGAGGCGATGGATGCTCCTCACCCATCCCTAGGAAAGCAGACAGAGTGTCTGATTTGATGGGGCAGGGGCTGGGAGCAATCTGATTTTGAGTGCATCAGCTTTGTACTGCATCTCCTCGCTGAAGAGCTGGGTTTGCGCTCAGCAGCTGATGGGCAACACAGCAGAGAATGACAGCTCCCCCAGCTGCACTCCTGTCCTAAAATAACCACAATTAAAGGAGAGCCGAGCAGCGGTGACAATAAACAGGAGTAAATCAGAGTGTCAGTGTGAGTTATCCAGCCAGGCATCCTCCTCGGTGGCAGCACTTCCCAGAAAGTGGTGTCTTACTTAAAACGGAAAGGGGAGAGACCGACCCCCACGCTGAGCAGTTGGAATTACCCTCTTAGGACAGAGGAGCCTGTTCCTGCTTTTATTTTCAACTTCTCCTGAAAGTTGCCAGAACTAGTTCTGCTTTTCTCTTCTGGTTATTTTTCTAGTTAGTAACATGTAAATAAAGCACTCCAGCAGCGTTCCGGCACGCAGAGCGCAGTCCCGGGAGGTGAATTTATCAGCTCCGGACAAAAGCCCCTTCTCACCAGGGCTGCCTTATATTCCGTTTGGTGTTTTCTCCCATTCCTGAAGTTCCCCGGGGATCCGTAGGGCACTCGGGGAGGCAGAGGGTCGGCGGGGAGGTGACATTTCAGCTGCCCATCAGCGGCCCCGGCTCTGTGGCACAGTGACCCCGGAAGGCAGGAGCCGGGAACCGCCCGGCAGCATCCTCCGTGTGCCAGCTCCATCCCGTCCCCTGCTCTGCGCTACAATTCAATTATCTCCTTCCCATCCGTTTCACCTTGAAGGCAGCACAGGCGCTCCCCAGCAGAAGCCGTTTAGGGCTGCCGTGGGCACAACAGGACAATTTTAACCTTCATCCAGCAAATCGCTCCTCATACGTTACATTTCATAAGGTCCAAATGGCCCGTGGATCTTCCCGTTACGTTTTCCCGTCTCCCAGACACGACTCCGGCTTTTTTAACCCTCACTGTGGAGGACTCCCGTGTCTCCTCCCCAGGCAGGGACCCGGCTCCTCCCTAGCTCAGCGTTTCTAACTTTCTGTTTTGTCACCCCCGCTCTCCTCCTAATGAGCTGTTAACGATATGACCATTACCTATGCAAATTAAGAGAGTGGATTCGGAGGATGCTTTTTACCTGGAGAGAGAGGCTGCTCCCAAGCCTGAGAGATGATAAATCATGCTGGTGTTTTTATTAAACTGCCGCTCTTGGGGGGCCTGGCTCTGCCCGAACCCCGCACCGAGCGGCAGCGGCGCAATCTGCACCTTCCTCCGAGCGGCCGGGGCCGGGCGGGCAGGGGAGCGCCACATCTGCCCCGGGTTTAATTAGGCGAACAAACAAAGCCTGATGTCTAAATACCCTCGGCGGCCGGAGCCTGCCCAGACGCGCCCGCTTCAGCTGACAGCCCCCTGCCTTTGGGAAGGGCCGCGGGGTGCCCCGACAGGCTTTGGCACAGGGATGGACAGCCTAGGTGTAAATATTGCCTCGGACACTGATGGTGCGGTCACGTCCCTGCACGACCAGATGTACCCCGTGCTCACATTCCCCAAACCTCACAGCCCCGTGCTGGGGTGCCTCCGGGCCACCCCCAGGCACAGAGCACAGAACTGATGCCCAGGCACCTGCAGGAGGATTAAATCTCAGCTTTCACGGACCTTCAAGCCTGGCTGGGTGATAGGAATTTATCTGTAAAGCACTTACCCTTCCTTTTCTTTTTGTGGGCTTTAATTAAATACCTCTTTGTTTGAAGCAGCCACTGGTGGCCATGAGCTCTCCTGAGCTTTATCAGTGGCAGCAGGGAGATAACTGCCCACAATCTCCCCTGACCTTTCCTCAGCTCACAAGAAATGGCATTGGGTGGCTTTGCTGTTCTATTCATTCTTTCCTATTATCTTCTGCTTTTTCTCCTCTCTGCTGCTTGCCAAGGGTTCCGATAGCGACTGAGTCACTACCAGAAATATTAAGAAAAGACCCTAAAATATCCCTGGCAGTTTAACGGCCTGGGAAGCAGAAGGGCTTGTCTGTGACTGGCCATCGTAAGCCAAGGCTGAGAGCAGCAGGGTCAGACTTTAACGAACTGTTGAGAATTAAACAGAAGGAATGAAACTGAAAGGTGCCCTGGTGGCTTGAACCGAGTTTAAAGCAACTGACCTTTGGAGAGAATGAAACAATTCCCTTCCTTAAGTGTTCAAGGTTTGTTTTTTATGTCTCCCTGTGCAGCCTGATGCTCCTGGGATGAGTGGATGCGGTGGCCAGAGCAGCGGTGACGCCGGAGCTGGGGCTGGGTGCCGATGCAGACGGACACGAGAAGGTGATGCCCTCTGCATCGAGGCTTCCAGGAGGATTTCTAGAGCTTTCCTGAAGCTGTCCCTGGCACAGGGACACCGTGCTCTCCCCATAAAAGCATTCTGAGCTCCTCCTTTCTCCCATACCTTTCCAGGCCCAGCAGCAAATTATCAGCTAAAAATAAGGCTGGTTCCAAGAAAGGCAGAGCAGAAGCTGCATCACACCCAGCCTACGGTACCTCCTGTGCTGAGCTTCATCTCCTACCAGCACAGAGACCAGCACTGCGCGTGTCCCCTTGTTGCTGGGGTCCCAGACAGACCAGCCCTGGCGCCAGCTCCTGGCTTTGCTCCGGCTGCACCGGCACAGCCGGCGCTGGCTCGCACCGAGGGTCCCGCCAGGGGTGGGGGACGACGGCAGGTCCAGCTCTGCCACGTGTCCTGCAGCTCCTCCGCTCCCCACGGGCGTCTGGGGATGACAAGGACACTGAGCAAAGTTGGTAAAATACAAACTTCCACTGAAGCTCTCCCTCAGCATGACGGGTATCGGCAGCAGCACGGTGAATAAATCCATTTTAATGGCATTATCCATTTCAGTTCCCAACTTAATTGAGCTTTGCCCTGGAACTTAGCACGAGGGTGCCTCTCTTCATTAACCCCATGCAGGCTGCAGAGTGTTCTACGGCCACTCACACGCACAGCCAAGGGTTTATTTGGGAGCTGACACCTACACGACAGGATTTATCCAGGATGGAAACCAGTGCTGCTCCTGGAGCTCCCCGCCTGCCTCCACAGCTGGGAGCACCACACATGTGCTGCTCCCCAGAAGGAAAAGTTGCTGGAGCTGGCAAGTTTCTTCCTCCAAGATGGAATCTCGCACTCTCGGGGGTGGCGGAGCCCAAGGAAGCCTGTCCAGCTCCTTCACAGGCAATCGAGGATGTGTGGTTTAATTAACTCACCCAAAATTCCTCCTCTCTCTCTCCCATTTCTGCTATTAATGTTTTTCTCCATCTGATAACGCTCCATTGCTAATTCTTTCTGGTTTTATAATGAATGATGCCGTGATGAAAGAAAGGTTGGCGGAGCTTCGGGCAGCTTTTCATTATCCGGCTGAAGAGGTGACAGAGTCTCATTCCCTCTTCCTCCCCCTGCACACCCCACCTTTCCTCAGCAGGTACCTGAGGGCTCCCCCTGCCCCTCTCTGCTGCCCGGGGGTGGAAGCAGGGACAGGCTGCCCTTCCCCACAGCACAGACAGGATCAGGGTGTGCAGGAGGGCTCCCCAACCCCCAGGGAGGGGACAGCACAGCCAAGGAGCTCTGGGAAAGGACGTGCTGGCACTGCCAAGGCCAGCACACGGGGTCTGGCACAGCCAATAAATCCGGTATTTCCAAGGCTGCACACACACAGCAGCGCAGCCGTAAATCAGAACCAACTGGGAGCAAAACTTTCTCCGGGTGTAAATAAATTGCTGTTTGTACAAAATGCTTTGGGTGCCTGGAATACTGATCCAGCAGCAGGGCAGGTGGGTCAGCTGGGAGCAAGCCACGTGAGCCCACGCCATCCCCTGCACCAAGGGGCAGCTCCAGGGGGATTCTGTGAGGGAAAGACCAGGAGGTTTCATCAGGAGCGTGACCCTGACAAGGCACCCTGCACTGTGCTCAGTGGGGAAGCTGAGGCAGGGGATGCTGAGGGGTCCAGTCCTCCTGTCCCCGTGGCCATGAGGGTCCAGCCCCCTCCTCAGCCCCCTCCAGCCCCTGTCCCAGCCCAGCAATGTATTTGTTTTCCTGCTGTAAAACCTGAATGGAAATGTCACGAGGACAATCACCATGGTGACATTTCAGCAGCTCCATATAGAGCCACGCAGGAAATGAATTTCAAAAATCCCTATTAAAAATGGAAGGGCAAAAACAATTTTCTGGGGAAAATTTGTTCTGAGAGAGCTTATAGATTTTTTAAAGGAAAAGGTCTCCAGAAAAGAAAGTTTGAGCTGTGCTGGCTTTTTAGGCCTTCATTTCTTCGTGAAAGAACAGACCTTTTCCAGGAGGGATTTTGCTGTATGATTTTTGGTTCAGAAACTAAACTTTGTTGCACCATTTACCAATTTCTTTTTCCCAGCCCGGCTGCTGCTCCAGAGGATGATCCCAGCCGAGGGTTTATTCTCCAGCCAGCACAGAGCTTGGCAAGGCCAGGAGAGAGGCGGGTGATTATTTCAGTCCCTTGTTCCTCCGACTGGCTGGTACAGCACAAAAGAATGCTAATGCTCGTGTCTTTATGAAAGCACTCGAGTTCATCAGCTTTGCAAAGAAGAGAAATTAAATCAAGATTTAATTGGGATATGCATGTTTTATTCATGGTACTATCCACAGGAGAAGCCAGACAGCTGAAGGTAAAGGGGGGGGGGGGAATCTTTTGAAAAGTTGTTTCTCTCTGATTAAATAGAGATAGTTTCCCACTTCAAAGGGAGGGCTCCTTTAATGTATTTTAAATGCTCCAATGTGCCATTCCGTGCAGCAGCCTGGCAAGGGCAGCGCTGGCCCCTTGCTCTGCTCCTCTCCACAGCCCCTGGAAGGGACCCAGTGCCCCTGGAGTGCCTCCTCCAGCAGGTTTCGTGGCATCCGGGATGACCTGAGGGTTTCAGCAAATGATTGGTCTTGTCCTCTCACTTGCCCCCCAGCACAGGGGTGGTGGTCCCGTTGGCTGCTCAGGGGAGCCCACGTCAGGCTGGGCTGCAGGGTACAAGACCCTGGGGAATGTGGGGACTGGCAGCTTCTGGAAGGCACCAAAGGAAGGAAAACCCAGCTGGAGTTTTCACATCCACCTTTGCAAGTTTGGTATCTGGGGAGTGAATTGTTTCTGCCTCTTCTGTGGCCGCACCAGGAGGGGAGGATGGATTTCACTGCCAGGGAAGCCTTCCTGTACTTCCCGTATTTTCATTTCTCTCCATTTGCAGCACAGCAACAGGTTCCAGCTCTGATGCAAAAGGCCGTGTGTCTCTGCTAGGAACGTTTCCTAGAGCCCGGCATGTTCAGCCAGTGGGCTGAAGAGCAGTTCGTGGTGCTGATCCTCCTCGGGGGAAGCTGCAGACACTGAGAACAGCTCTATTTCTCTTGTTACGCTCCTGGAGTCAGAGGAGAGGCAAAGCCAGCAGCAGGACGGGAAGGGGACGAGGGTGAGACCAAGGTTTCCGATCTGTGCTGGGAGCCTTTCCCTCTGCTGCCTGTCCCAGTGCCTGGGTTCCGCTCCAGCGAGGCACGGGAGAGCTGTGCCTTTCCCCAGGGACGCTGCAGGCATCTGGAGTAAGGAGTGGGGAGCTGGGCAATGCAGAGGAGGAGAGAGGCCAAGGGAGGGTCCTTTTTTTGCCACAAAAGCAAGGATTTAAGGACACGGGGAACTTCTGGTTCGCTTTTCAGATTGAAATGTGTATGCGAGGCACCGATAGATAGTGGTTGTAAGGGAGGAGGGGATCTGGCGGCAGCACTCGTCTCGCTCCTGGTGGGAATTTTTCTATAAAGATCCGATTGTTCAGCAACGGCGCATGACAAAAATACAATTGGAAAAGTGGGGGAGAAAAAAAATAAGGAAGAAAAGAAAATCTTCTCTGTAACTTGTGCCCTTCAGAAGCAGCCCCTGTCGCATTCGGTGCCTGGCGGAGCCGCCGCTGCCTTGGGAGCCTCAGGTCTTTGTTAAGAAAAGGACACAAAGAGAAACACGAGTTCTCCCGAAGGCTCATTATTCAAACTGCTCCAGACCCGGCATTGCAAGTGCCGGTGACTTTGGAAGATGAACAATCTTATCTCCTGGGTGAAAAGGACCATTTGTTGTTCGCTGTCCGGGAGAGAAAGCTCACTAAAGGCACGGGAGGAAACTTGGAGAGTGCCTGAGCCAAACTTGCCGGGAGATGTGCGAAGGAGCGAGCGCTGCCAGTGACCGGCACAGGGATTCCCTGGAGAGGCACAGCCCCAGTCCCTGCCAGGGCAGGGTGGCAGCGGGAAGCACAGGGGCCACAGGGTCCTTCTCCATGGCAGAAGGTGACCAAAGGAGGGAAGGAAAGCTGAGGAAAGCTCAAGCTGAGCATCCTCCCGCACTCCCCAGAGCCAGAGCCCAGCCAGCGCCTGTGGCGTGTGCTGGCAGCAGGCCTGCCCGGCTGTCCTGGGCTGCCTGGGGATCTGCAGGCAAGTGTTTGCCTTTGTCACTTATTTATTTTGGACACTGCAGTGCCGACTCCCTGCTCAGCGGGGCACGGAGAGGCTGGGTTTGTGTAGCTGGAGCACTGCAGCCCGGCTCTGGGCAGAGGTGAGGACTCGTCGTGGGCACGGAGCTCATCCAGGGAGGCTTCGCACCCCTTTCCCCCTCCTGAGCAATCTCTTAATGATAGAAGTCTCCGTGGTTTATAATTACCAGTTTGACAAGTTCATGAGTTGTCTGTTAATTATTATAATTAGCTCTGGCTGAGTGAGAATGCAGCAGTTCAACAACAATATTAACGATGGGAAAACTATTATCAAGAATTAACTACAGCGAGCATCCAGGAAGGGCTCCCCCTGCTCTCCTGGCCTCCCTCGTGCTCAGCCCAGCCCCAAACTGCCCTGGAGAGTTCAAACCACTGGTTCTGCTCACAGGAATGGGAAAGGGAACCCAAACTCACCCTGGGCTGCCCGAAACAGGGTCAAGATTTGGGCCAGTAGAGGAAATCATGAGGCTGCTGCAAAACCACAGAGGCTGCAAAAGGACAGACAGGAGCAACATCCCGACAGAGCAACATGAGAATCAGGCCCTGGGAATCTCTCTAACCCCTCTCTATTTCACTCAAGATCCTGTGATTGAATTCCTGCACAAGCCTTTCCTCCTGGGAGCGCGTGGCATGAGACGCAGGCCTGAGCAAATATCAGAAAACTCTCAATTTTGGGCACCCGTAATTCGCCAAGAAGAATGGATTTGACTTCTCAAACACAGCACGATCCCACACAGCCCAGCAGAGCTCAGCTTCCCGCCTCATTTCCCGTTCAAATGTATACAAAATGTTTGTCTGAAGTGTAGGAGCCAACCTAAGTGGGAGCTGGGACCCTTCTGAGGGAGGTGACAGGGACAGTCCCAGCCTGGGATGCACCAGAAGCCCTGGAGCCGTGGCAGAGCTTGGCCACCCCACAAACCTCTGCCCTGCCACAGCCTCTGTCACACAAGGAAAGGACCACGGTGACCCTGAGGGATCAAAAATCAGGCCCTGATACCCCACGGGAGCAGTTGCCTCCTTGCAGCCACGGAAGCTCCAGGTTTCTTTCCTTTGCTGGGAACCTTCATTTGCTTTTCAGACAAGAGCTTCTGCACACCAAGAAACTCCATTCCAAATACTCGCAATCTCAAATGCAGACACAGTTATTTATTTTTTTTAACTGTAAACAGGTTTTGAAGAAAAGATCAAAATCAGAGGGAAACATTTTGAAGCTGTTGGGATGAAGTGCTCCGCTGTACATGATAGGAATTTCCTGGGAGTAATTTCTATTTGAGGGATTTACATTTGCTTTTACATCCCAAAAGCAGAATGGAGGGGGAAAGGATGAAGTCACAAAGATTTTGGTGGGGCAGCACGGGCATTTCCCACCGGCGTGGGCTGAGGGATCTGGGATGGGAAGGATCAGGTCCCACAGCCTCCCCCGGCCAACCACTCAGCATTCCACCCCTTCTCCCTGCTTCCCCAGCAGCATCTGTAATGCATCCGTGGCATTCCACAGGGAAAACGCTCCTGCAAACACCTCGACCCCACTGGCAGAGCGGGGAAAGGGCCCCGAGGGGCCGGAATAGATTTCACAGGTGGAAATGCAGAGGTGCCGAGGGGAGATGGGGCAGGGCAGGTTGTGCTCCTGCATGGCAAGCATCCATTTCCTGCCCAGGGAGTTGTTGAAGGTTTTGCACCAGGGAACAAATAATTTTAAGCAGAGGAATCCCTCTCACTTTGTCCTTGCAGGCAGAGGAGCGGAGCAGGAGCCTCCTCCCCTCCCTCAGCCTTCTGGGAAGCTCCTTTGAACGCTTACAACATCAGAGCACAGGGCCTGATTTGTTAGACAAGCCAGACTTTATTATTTTTTTAAAAGGGGGATATTATCTCCTGCCTCCGAAGGAAAGGGGAAGAGGAGAAAGCCGCTGATACGGAGGGGGGAAGAGACAGACACAGAACCTCATTATTAAACAAAATAAATAAAATATACTAGCAGAAAATGTGTCTTGGCTTTATTACTATATTCTGTCCTCTAAATATTTCATTTCCAACTGATGCCCAAGCCAAATGGAAAATTTCAAGCAAAACTGTACTACTTAGAATATGCTTAATTATTGATTCAGCCAGGAGGGAAAAAGAAGAAAAAAAACCTGAGGGGAAGAAAAGGCACTGAGCCGGTGCTGACTTCTTTTTAACCCATGCAGCATCCCACCCTTCCTCCCGTGGGAAGGGATCCCTGGTGCTGTGCTTGGGGTCCCTCCAGCAGGCATTAGTGAAAGAAGAACACACCTTGGTCGTGGTTCTTCCTTGGCTCTTCCCTCCCTGTATTTACCTAAAAGCCCTTTTTAATCAGTGTAGGTAATTTTGGGGGGAAAATCTTGTGGTCATGAATGAAAGCTAAAAATGTGGACTTGGAAAAGCAGCCAGAAGCTGTTTGTAATTCTCAACAAAATGTAATTCACAAAAAACCTCATCAGTTCAGACTCTCATTCCTTGCGTGCCTGTCGATGCCTCTGACTGTATCTGTTTTCCATCTCCTGCTCTGGAAAGCGATCCACCTTCCTGAATCCAAACCTTCTCACAGGCTGATTTCTCCGTGAGACACAGGCATTCTGCAGGCACAGGAGCTGTTTTAACCCTGGAATCAACCTGAGCTGGAGTTTTCCTGCCACCTTCTCCGTCCAGTCTGTCCCCCTACTCTGGAGGATCCTTCAGCCCCCCTTATCCCTGCCCTCTCGGGAGGCCGAGTGCTGCAGGAGGGCCCCCAGCACCCCAAGGAGAGCATGGAATGGGGGGGCCGTTGCTGGGGGGTCGCACACAGGGCCTTGAGGAGCATCGTGATGCCCAAGGGATGCCAAACCCACTGGGGGAGGGGGCACAGCCCACCACAAAGCGAGCCGCACGCTCAATTAGGAATTTCACTGAAATTTCAAATTACAGCCCTTTTATTTTTTTTTTTTTTTTTTAAGCGACAGAATTATGCCACGTTACAGAGAAAGTGACAGGTAATTTGGGACACCGAGGATTTCTCGGGCTCTACAGTTAATGGGGAGTTTAGCACCAATTCCTCTGTAATTTGCACTTCTGAGAAACCACATTATTATAAAGTCAGAAATCTCAGGCACTTTTAACTCCAAGATCTGCCAGACTGACGATGACCAGGAACTGAGGAGGCCCGAGTCCACAGGTCACCCATTTCAATATCTGAGCCTGGGTGGCTTCCAAAAACAGCCGCTCCAACGGCGGAGCCGAAAATTGGAGGTGACATTCAGAAGTCTCTGAAAATTATAACCCTGACTTCCTCCTTGAAAAGCTTATCTGAATCCTGGCTTATCCTTTGATGAGGTTACTGAAAAAGCATTCTGCTCAGAGTACTCGAAAGATAACAGGCAATATATGTGAGCCGGTGCGCTCCTCCCGGGGGGAAACACTATCGAACTCCCGGAGCATGGGACACTAATTAAATGGCCTGAATCATGCTGGACACTCAGCTCCCAGGTGGTTTGGTTTAACTCCTTCCCAGCCTTCCACACCTGGAGCAGATGGGCATGTCCCTCATGCCAGGCTCCTGGAGGATGTGCTCCCGTGGTCAGGTGTGCTGCCAGGCATCCCACTCCATCCTGCTCCAGAGCCCTTCGTGGGACACAGCAGCATTCCCTGATCCCCAGCTACGGGGAGAGCATCCTTAAGGAGCTCCCAAAACCTTCATTCACTAAATAAATCCCACCTGGAGAACCAGCTCACTTCTCTTCCCGGGAGATGCTGAGCTGGGGCTCTGCCTGCTGCTGCCCATTGGTAAGGACATGGCAACATTTAAATTTTCATGGAAGCTGAAGAAAGTGCTTGGATTTCTTGGATGCTAAACCCACAGCTGTGAGCAAGGGTCTTCCCAAGCTTTGGGAAAAAAGGGAACATGGAGACAAGCGAGAAAATGATGAATTCAGTAACGTTTAATGGTCTGACAAAGGGGCAGGGAAAAATGATCCCACTCTGCTTTGGAGGGAAAATAACCAGGCTTCCTTTAAAAGTTCTGCCCTCAGCACAGCAGCCACAGCCGCATTCCCAGGAAAATGGGAAGAACACCCTTGGTGGGCAGGACCCAGTGCCAGGGCTTGTTCCAGGCACAGCCACTCTCCTCTTCCTCCTGCCACAAACGCCGTAGCTCCACCGGGATGCTCGTGCTCTGCCTCTTCCCTGCTGAGCCTGCAGGCGGAAAGAACAAAACTGTTTTAATGGCGTAATTTATTTTAGAATGAGCTGTCTCTCCGTGCTGCCCCAGCCCCCAAACGCCGGTAATTGTGGGCTGGTTCCCTGCCATCTCCCCGCCAGCGCCTTCAGCGTCTCAGGCGCTGCTGCGCGAGATTAGCGGGAAGCGTTTGGAGTCCCTCACATCAAAGGGATGGAAAACTGGAAATTTAACAGAACGTATTACGCAGGTGAGGGAAAAATAGGAAAGTCCTGTTAAAAATGATGGCTCATTTCTCCTCTTTCTGGGGCAGGGCTTAAGGCAGCTGGGGGGAAAGCCCCACTTTAAAGAGATGCAAGGCCCAAAAGCCAAGATGTGGAAAGAGGAGGGAGAAGTGCCCAGGCTCCCTGCAGGAGGGGAGCAGAGCTCACCCGGGATGGGGTGGGAAGCCTTGGGTGGCCCGTGGCAAGTCTCTGGTGTCCCTCTGAGAGCAGCCCCACATCCCACACTGGGACCTGCTGTGTCAGTAAAGAGGGAGGGAGAAGGGGAGATGAGAAAGGACGAGGGGAGGATGAAGTGGTGGAACTGAAGGGTCGGGAGATGATTTTCCGATCACCAGTGACACGCCCCTGTGGTTGACACGCCCCTGGCCACTTGCCTTGGCCTCACTGTGCCGTGGGGCTGCTGCCCCGGAGGCTGTGCCGGGGCAGCAAAGCCCGGCTGTGCCGGGGGAAGCATCCAAAGGGCCTTCCTTGAAAACGCTGAGCGCTATTTCCACAGCCCCTTAAACAGAATAATTCATTAGTCAGCTCAGAACAATCAATACCGCCGCCGACAATTTATACACCAGCTATGTTTACCCAGCAGACCCTCTTTGATAATATTATTTATGATTCCAAATAACTCCATCGGTGTTCAATAGAGCTGGGAGGTACCTGGGGGACCGGGGCACAATCAAATTATGAAGACATATGGTTTACTCAGCGCTGGAAATGTTCAACTGCATTTCATTGCTGCTCGTCCTGCCGCAGCACCTTCCCGAGCACTCACACGGCTTCCTCCAGCTCGGCTGCTGAATGGGAAGGCTTCTTCAGGGAGAGGCTCTCGCTTTGCTGATGGAGAGATGTGGCTGTAAAGGGAATTTTATTGTGCCTGTTCCTGCCTGCGTGCAGCTGAAGGACACGCCGAGCAGCTCGATGCATCCCAGGCCGCCGGGGCAATTAAACCGCGGCGTTCCGGGGCTGGCAGGGAGCGGCAGAGGCAGGGGCAGCGCCCGCCCGGAGTGATGTGTGAGCGGCACGGCACGCTCGGCAGCTCCTGCCTGGATTTATGGTCGATGCATGGACTGTGTACTTTTTAATAAAGCGCTTCTGAAATGCCCACGGAGCAGCCAAATGCTGAGTCATTATTATCGACGGCGCGGAGCCTGCCGGGGGGGCAAAGCCAGCACTGCTGCTGTACTGCTCCATAAACTCCAGTCCTCCCTGCAGAGAAGCAATAATTAATCAGACAATGCATGATATGTAACAAATTAAAAAGATAAAACTTCCCAACAAAAATGATGGGACTGGAGAGACGCGGGCTGTGCTCGGAGCGAGCTGTCCCTGGCATCCCATTTCCCGTGCTCCATCGGCACACAGCTTCCACAGAACACGGGCTGGAGCCTGCCGGCCGGCCCGCAGCCCCAGCGGGGTGCTCCAGAACGGAGCACTGGCTGCCCCGGGCAGAGGGAAGCCAACACTCCCTGCTTGTGAACGTGTCCTGGAAGCTCCTCCCAGCACTGATCCTGCTCCCTCCTGGCTTGTGAATAGCCGAGACTCTAAAATAAAGTGATAACAGTTATCACTGTGGAATTACAATTTCTGAGAAAATCCCACCAGACTAATAATTAAAACAGAAACTGAAGATTCTGACAACCCTGGATTTCTTCTTGGGTTTCAGCTGTTTCTGCTACACAATTCCCTGTAGGAAAATCAGAATCTTCCTTCCACAGCAAACCCAGACACTTCAGGACGCATTTCTGTTCCCCTTGCAGGGGAATGGAGAAGTGAACAGTGACATTTCCTGTGGAACTGAAATAAAAGACATTCTCAACTCAGAAACAACAGGGGTTTCACTTCCATCTCCCCACGCAGGCTGTGACGTGGACGAACTCCTGGCTTCTGGTGGGAGCATGTGAGACTGGGGAAGCTCCTGAACTTGGGCAGGACAAACAAGACATCCAGACCTCTCCCGGTCTGGGATCAGGAGCGTCACAGTGTGTGCGGAGAGGGGCAAGGATGGGTTGTTGAGAAGTTCACCCCTCTGACCATCTTTGTAGTTCTTCTCTGGTTTGGATGTAGAAGGTCCACATCTGCCTTCCCCTGGGGACTCCAGAGCTGGATGCAGTGCTCAGGTGGGGTCTCACCTGAGCAGAGAAGAAGGGGAGAAGGTGTGTGCATGTTCCTGGAGTCAGCCTTTGCTACCTCGACTCCGGGAAGATGAACATTCCTCCCTTCCACAGTCACCGCCCTGCCCTTCAGTGCTGAGCTGGGCTCAGGTCTAGGGAGGCTTTTAGGCTGTGCACATCACGCTGCTTCTGTAGCCTAAAAGGAGGTGTTTGGATTTCTATATTTAGTTGTCCTCACTTCCTTTCCTCCTTGACATTTATGAATTTTAGATAAATTCCGGGCCTCTGAAGGGCGTCCTGGAGAGATGCGTGGTGGCCCCTGCGCTGCATCTCCTGGTCCCGCAGGGATGTGGCTCCGGTCATCTGCTGGCCTGGCCAGGGCTTGCTCGGGGACCACAGGCACTGCCAGGATGCTCTCCAGCCTTTAACAGGCGTGTGGGGCTGCTGCTCGCTCTGCAGCTGCCGGAGGGAGGGAAGGGGAGGGAGAGATGTCTGGGAGCAGTGGAAAAAAACGAGATTACAAGGGATCAGGGAGATGCTGTTAAAGTACGTGGCAACTTACAGATGAAACAGGCAGTGGCTGCCTGGAGCGAATTTGGCAGTGGACTTGTGCAGGAGACTGTCATGGAATTAGCCTGGCTGGAATGTGGGTGGGACGGGCACCATGTGGACCCTGCAAGCGCACCTTGTACCGGCTGGTTGGGATGGGGCACCACTACCCTACCAATTAACCCAACCATTACCCTAACCACTACCTTAAACACTGCCTAAACCCAAGCCTAAGTCTAACTGCGTCACGAGGGCTGGTCCAGGTCAGAAAGATGCAGGAGCAGCAATGTTGGGGCCCTGCCGGGATGGCCTTGCCATGCCTTTTCCAGCCCCAGGCTGGACATACGAGGTGGAGAAAGGGGAGACACCCCGGTCAGATGCTTTCCAAAAGCCCAAGGGACTGATGGCCAGACTGCGGATGCATCCCTGCTGCTCATCCTCTGCCTCAGCAGAGCTGCCAAGGTGCGAGAGGCCTCATGCACAGGGACAGGCAGGGAGCCAGCGGGGACTTTTCCATCCCCAACCTCCACGGAGACGGACACCTGTGTCCCTCCTCTCTGCCGGGCCGTTTTTAGCAGCCGTAATTATACCCTTTCAATCTATGTATAAATAACTGGAATTCCGGGTAAAATGTCGGGTTGCTTGATTTACATCCCCAGCGAGCCGATAAGGTTGCAACAAGGATAAATCACGGCAGAAGTGCACACTCAGAAGATCTCAGAGGAAGAGAGAGAAACTTGTGCCCCCCGCTCCGCCATTACTCATGCTTGTTTGTAAAGTGGCCAGGATAGTTTTGGCATTAAACAAACATTGTGCGATTGCCCAAGCATTCCATCACTGTCCTAAGTGCCCATGGAGAGTTGCAGGAAGAAGGCACTTGTTTTTCCTGCCTGCTTCTGTTTTCAGGCCACCAAGGACAGAGCTGTAGAGGAGGTTGCTGGATGGGGGCTGCTGTCAGGGGTCCTGGTCCCATCCCCCACCGACCCCCTGGCCTCTCCACCTCAGGCTGGAATTTTCAGAGGCAGCCGTGCAGGACCCACCGAGAGGTGGGGAAGGTGCTTTGGTTCCCCCAAGCCCCCAGCCCTGCAGCGTTACCTGTGGCTGCTGCACCTCTGCCCAGCTGGCAGCGTGGCGGGGCTGCAGTGGGAGACAGACGAGCGCGTCCTGAAGGTTTTTCAAGTGGAGATTAACCACTGAGTAGGTTGTTTTTATTTAAGATGCCATATGTCTCTTCCCTCTAAATATCTCTTCCATCAGACACCGCTGTGATTCCCACTCTGCCTCCCAACCCTGCCTTTGAGACACTATTGCAAACACTTCATAAAACCGTGTTAGATGGGAGATGGGAAATGCTTTGAAGCTCCTTCTGCCCCCTCCCTGCAGACGCCAGACCTGACGCGTGCGCAGCTGCCCTGCCCACCCCGCAGCGTGGCTGGGGAGTGGACACTGCTCCCAGTCCAGGTCGTGGCACCCATTTGGCTCCCACGACTCATTGGATTACGCTGCAAAATCCCTTCTCCGCCTGCGAAAGGGGATAGCGGCGTTATCCTCTTCCCCTGCTGTGAGCTTCAATATATCAAGGATTGTGAGGCACTTAGTGCTATGTAAATGGGAGACGTATCAGCTGTGCCTCAGATAAATGAATTTCACTTAGATTGATGGGTGTGAAGCACTTCCAAAATTAGGCCTATTCTTCTTAAATCAAACAGTTTCCCCAAGCCAGTTCAGCTCCATTGATGTAGAGGAAGTCATCAAGCTGCGATTCATCATCGAGCTCAATCACAGACCTTCAACACGCTGACCCATTGTGAGCTTCCTCCTCTCGGCAGGGGGAGAGGAGTTTGGCCAGGCACAGGAGGAGCAGGACCCTTCTTCTCCTCCATGCACAGGTCATCCATGGCTTGGGCTGCAAACACGTGCGTGTTCTGATCCTTACACCGCACTCTCTTTATGCCATTCAATGTTCTGTAACATCACAAGCGTCATTTCACTCAGCCAGCAAAGAGTAAATCCCTCTTATGCGTAGGAGCACCACCAAACTGCAGCTCGCTGAGTAACTCTGTAGTAAAGCCCACCAAGGTGTTTGTAGCAGCTTCTTCGCCTGCGTGGTGGGGCTGCCACCCATCCCAAGCTCAGGGGATGCCGGAGGGGACGGGGTCTGCAGGCTCCTCTCCGGGCTGGCAGTTCTCCTTTTCCCTGTGCCAAAGCCGAGCACCTCCTGCCTGCAAGGATCTGTCTGGTGTTTATGCGCAGAGCAGCTCAGCTCCCTCCAACTTTTTAACTGCAGATAATCAACAAAGCTGGGCAAATAATTTAGCACGTATAATTTATTCTATGAATTTTGATTCTTTGCCCACAAGCAGCTTGTGCTGCTCACCAAGGTATTGGTGCTATGCAATTATGCAGGGGAGATGCTGCCTCGGCCCAGGGCTGGCTCAGCCGGCTGGCAGCGAGCAGGACACTCTGAGCACGGCAACGCTGGCCACGGGCTTGTCCTCCATCGGGTGCCTCGCTCGTGTGGCATTGTCCTGCTGGTGCCTGTGAGGAATCCAACCTTAGAGGGCAGCTACGTGTTGTCAGCAGGAACTGTCCCCACACACCCAGGACAGCGGTTCCCAGTCCCCCGTACAGGACCAGGCGTCCGAAGGGGAGGTACAACAACCCAGCAGCTGAGTAATGTTTGAAACGTGGCCGCATCATCCATATGTTTGTACCAAACTGCCCCGTACTGTCATTAAATGAGGCTAAATATCCCTAGGAGCAGCAGCAAGCACAGCTGTGCTGTTTTTCCCCGTTGGCAGCGGAAGGAGATGCTGCTGCCGCCGCCGCCTCACGCGTGGCCACCGTGCCAGTTACGAGCTGGCCCCAGATTCCGATGTGGGAGCTGCGAAGTGTTTTGCAGCCGCTTTGGGCCGTGTTTGCAGCGTGCCTCGTGTCTGGTGGGCCGGTCCCTCCGCTGGGCTTGTGCTCCTGCGCTGGTCGTCAGACACGGGGCAGCCATGGGGACACAGCTATGGCCCCACACGAGCAGCACGTGGCCCTGACGCTGTCCCCAACCTCTGCTCCACTCCGGCCGCACGTCCAGCAGCGCCTTTGTGTCTGACAGGCGCTGGAAGAGCTGACGCAAGTTTTCATTAACAGCTCCTCCGAGGTGGGAGTTAACGTGTTTGTGGAGAGAATGCGCGGCTGTAAATCATCCGCGGGCCCGTCCCCGTCCCTGGCTGTTTGCCACCGCCGGCGGCAGGGCGT
Source organism: Struthidea cinerea (assembly GCA_013397865.1). Taxonomy (NCBI): domain Eukaryota; kingdom Metazoa; phylum Chordata; class Aves; order Passeriformes; family Corcoracidae; genus Struthidea; species Struthidea cinerea. Next base: position 677,527 of record VZTI01001914.1, read on the forward strand.
GCACGCGGCTGTCACTCCGTGGATGCCCTCCATCCCCTTTCTTTATCTCCTAAACATTGCAATCTTGTCGTCTGCAGCAAGAGCTACAGCCCTTCAACTTAAATGTGCCTGCCAAGAAAAATGTTGATTTTTTGCCTCCACCTACCTTCAGATATCTGATTAATTCAATGCAAGGAGCAAGGAATTAAGTTGGGGGTTTTTTAAGCTGAATACAGAAACATTGATGTAGAAAACCACTGTGGCTGTTAGAGCTGCCTGGTGACTGAGACAGCCTTAGAATGCATTTTAGCTTGACTTGGCATGCTGGCTTTGAGGAGCTAAATGGAGAAGTGAACTAATCCCAGGTCTTAATGAATAATGTTCAAATCCAACTTTCATTTTCCAATGCGTCCATACATTCAAGAATGACTCACAAGGTGTTTGTTGTGCGGTGGAAGAATAGCCAAGCTGGGAAGGGTATTTTTATGTGTTTGTGAATCATTGTATATGATATTTTCCTCCACTGTGCCTCTCTGTCCTGGCAGTTTTCTGCAGAGAAATCCATTCAGCTGCACTGGAAATGTAGGCACTTTATAGAAAATCTTTAATAGCACCAGCACAAATGGATGGCTCTTATTTCCTCTCTGCAAAGTGGCGATTTGCAAAACCACTGCTAACAAATAGTTACCCTCTTCCCCAAACCATCAGAAAAGACCGATGGAGCCGCCTCCTGCCCCAGCGGGTCGGGCAGAGCCTGGCACAGGGACAGGCAGCTCGTGCCCCCCGGGTCTCTGAAGCCACATACGTGCATGGATGGGGACACGGGGCGCGGGGTGACGTGGGATCCCACAGCCTGCGGCTCCTGCTCCCCACGGGTCGATGTGGGAGCGCCCTGACGGCAGCGTGGGAGCGGGGCCGGGTGAACACATGGCTGCACAGGTGCCAGCGTCTGTGCAGACACATATGGGAGAGACAGGGAACCGCACGGATCCTTTCCAACTCGCTCCGTCCTGGCTCCCGTGCCTGTTTGTTTTCTGGTACACTCCTCTTGCTGGAATTTTTAACATTTAATTAGTCGAGCCAGCTGCTTCTGCTTTGCAAAGGGTTGGGCAGTTCTGCCTGGTTTCAAAGGCAGGTTTCTTTGTTCCCAGGATCCATCCAGGCTTCGGCAGAGGCACAGAGCCCGGTCCCCTGATCCCACTGCTGTTCCTCTGAGCGCCGCACTGGATCCAGGGACATGCTGGGAGCTGCACGGTGCTGCCAGCCTGGGCTCCAGCCTGGCTGGGACAACAGCAAAGCTCGGAGCTGCCATGCGTCCCCTCTCTCTCCATCCCTCTCCACGGAATTGGAGCTGAGAGCAACTCAGACATTGTTGTCCCTTGGAAACGGGATGAAAACCAGAGGACTCATGGAGCAGGAGAAAGGGGCGCAGAGGCTCCGTGCAGAAGGGCTGAGGATGAGCATCTCTGGGCATTGCCACACTCCCTTCCTGAGCCAGCCCTCCCCACCCGGCCCTGGCAGAGCCCTCCCTCCTTCCCCAGTGCCCACCCAGCCCTGGAGGAGCACGGAGACACCGGCCCCATGCAGCGGCTGCAGGAGAGCCCATGGGTTCTGGGATTGCAGCCTGATTATCGCCACCGCTCATGAGAACACTTCTAAGGCGTTTGTCTTCAGAAAAAGTCAGAGTGCCTCAAATGTCAGGTGTCAGCAAAGCCTTTCTGCAGCCCCGGGCGCGCTCCCCTCTCCCGCTTCGAGTGACACAAAGGCCCCTGCACGATTCTATTCAGCCCAGATACCATCTCCAGCCTTTAAAGCCGAGAGAAGTTTGCCTGAAAATAGAGATGTGATCTTTATTCCGATTGTTCTAATCATTCCTTTCCCCCCCGGGAAATAAATTTTTAATTGTTCTTATTCTTCCATAACACCTTTGAAGTGCTTTTACATTCAAAGTCCAGGACAGAAGAATACTTTAAACTTTCCAATTTTCAGACCCTGGCAAACCCATCGCTTCTGACATAAACAAACAAAGCCCAAACATGTTTAATGAAACAGTTTCAGTTTTCAAAATGAACGATTTTGTTTTGATCAAAAAGCCATTTGTAGCTCCAATCCCGAAGACGTTTTCCCAAAATCCATTTAAGCCAGCTCTAAAAACCTCTTTGCAGAGAGAGGTGTGACGTAGGCTTGTTTGCCAGCCTGGATTCACTTCCCCTCATTATAGAGCTGCCAGAAGTGAGACCTGGGTTTTGGGGGGATGGAGACCTCCTGTGCTGGTCACAGGTGATTCCCTGGTAGGGGGGGCAACAGCAGAGCCTGGCAAACAGCATCCAGGAAACCAAAATGTGCATTTTCCCTCCGCTGGGAAACACCGGGGAACAAAACTGTCATTTCCTCCCCTATCCCCGTCCTTGCATGGCTGACCCCGTGCACCCGCAGAGAGGTGCAGCGAAATGCAGGGGTTGTTTCTGTAGCAGAAGCTGTGACCTGTTGGAAGGAGCCAGAGCTGACCCAGTGCCAGGAGGAGCAGCCCCCCCTCTCGCTTCCCCGGCCTTGCATCCCTTCGAGGACCTGCAGCGTTATCCCTGCATGAACACCCGAGGGAGTCCCGCACCTCGCCCGCCCCTGCAGCCGCCTGGAGAGCTCCAGCCGTGGGGCGGGGAACATTTCCTCCTCACCCATCCCACACCTCTACTCATCCCTCGGTAATCACCCTCCGACACTGCCCCGGGGATGGGCGGTACCCTTGGAGAGCCCCCAGCTCTCACCGGTGCCTGCGGCTGTGGCAGGGCGATGAGCATCATCCCCCCGACTCGCGGCAGAGCGATGAGCATCATCCCCCCGACTCGCGGCAGGGCGATGAGCATCATCCCCCCGACTCGCGGCAGGGCGATGAACATCATCCCCCCGGCTCCCGGCAGAGCCATGAACATCATCCCCCCGGCTCCCGGCAGAGCCATGAGCATCATCCCCCCGACTCGCGGCAGAGCCATGAACGTCGTCCCTCCCCGGCTTCCCAAACGCAGCACGAGCTCAGTCCAAGGTGGTGCCTGAGGCTGGTCACTTTGTCGCTGCAGGGCTACACCCGGTTATCACTCCTCTGGCACCGCTACCCTTCGAAGTGTCTCAATAAAAGCAGAAAAAAGAGCAGTAAAGTCTTGTGGAAACAAATCCAAGAGGGTTTGGCAGGTCTGACTTATGGGAAGAGATGAAGGAACTGCACACAGTGAGCCAGGACACGTGTACCTCCTGTGCTCTCCATCCTGGAGCGGTCCCACGCCCCAGCAGGGATGAAGCTGCAGGCACGGAGGTTTCCAGCTGAATCCATCTCTCCCCAGGCAGACAAACAGGTTGCTTTGAGGGTTTTTAATTTCCTCCATCACAGAGCAGCCACGTGCCTTTCATACCGGGAGCCTTTAAACACTTTGGGAAGCAATTCCGACGTGTTCTATGGGCACAGGGAGATAACAGAAAGCTCTCAAGGAACCCTCTGTGGCAGGGAAAGTTCAATCTTTGTGGTGCATCCTGCACTCCCCGGGGTCTGCGCCTCAGCATCCCACCCACTCCTCATTCCCGAGGAGCTGGATTACTCTCGCTGCTTTCCTGTGGCTTCTCTCTGATGAAGCACTCGGGGCTGAGAAGCAAAAACAGACCAAAAGTCAATGAAAGCCCTTGCCACAAGACAGGCACAAATATCTGGAAGAAGGGCCTGTTCTACTCCTGCAAGAGAGGGAGCCGGCGGCCGCTCCCGCACAGTGCCCACGGGCAGAAAGGCTCTGCCGAGCTATTTTTAGCCCCAGCGTTGCAGAACAAGAAGCAGCTCCAGGCAATTGTCTGTTTTCTTTCTATTTTTTCCCCTCCTTGTCTCTTTTCTCAGATTTATCCCCCGGGAGCCAGGGCAGAAGGGCTGTTTCAGGAGGAGGGGGCTCCATTTCCTGAGCACTGGTTGGGGACATTCCAGGCACCACCCTGGGGCTGTACCTGGTGCCCTGTGGGATCGCGGCCACAGAGCAGCCAAATGGAGCTGTTTCTCTTTCCAGAGCACAGCAGAGGAGGGTGGTGTCTCACACTGCGAGGAAAATCCGCCCCTGTTCCTGCTCTGCCTTCGGATGCAGCCGCAGGTGGGAGCGCCCAGGCGAAGGTCACCTGCGGGCCGGAATGTGAAAATGTGAAAGCAGCCGGAGCCGGAGCCGGCACTTCCCTCCCGGAGCATCCCCGTGGTGCTGAGGGGCCGTGGGGGATTTGCAGGGAATTTGGCTGCTCTGTGCGATGCCAGCAGCAGTTCCGTGCCAGCTAATTGCATCCACATTATCTCTGGCCCAAAGAAAAGCCTGATTTGAGCCCCGTTTCTGTGGGAAGTGGCATTGCTGATGCACAGCCCTGCACAGGCTTTGTACCAGCCTCAGACAGCATGGCTTGACATGAAACAAGCCTACACAAAAATAAATTGTATTGTATTTAAATATTCCTTAAGTCATTTTAATGTATTTAAGTCTTAATTCATCTTCTCAAAGTCCCTTTTCCCTACACTAATGTGATGTATTTGACAGAGAGATGAATGACGTTATTAAAGAGCCTCTCTGGCAAATTTCAGTAATAAAACCTCCCCTTCCCCCCCGCCTCTCTCCTTTGCACACACGCAGACCTCTGCTTCCCTCATCCTCACGGATCATTCCTGGTTACTGAAAGGGACTCCAGAACATCTCCTGAATCCTTCCCATGTGGATTATTTAACCTCACGTGCCCATGCCAAGGGATAGGACCTGGCTGTGCTGTGCCACGTGCCCTTGGTGAGAGGAACCTCCCACATTCCCAAGTATCCAGGTACCCTCCTCACCCTCACCAGGACCCTCAGCCAGCTGGTGTGAGGGCGTCAGGGGCCACCCAGCCTGAGCCTGGCATTCCTCCACACCACCCCCACACAGACACCTCTGAATTTACACCCTGCTTCCCCATTCCATCCTGATTTATCATTTCCAGCACTCAGGAGAAGTCACACGCATTAATCATCCCAGCTTTTAAACCATCCCCCTAAATCATTTCTCACACTGGGAGCCATTTTCCCCCAGCACCGGGCAGCCCCTGGATGTGACTTCCAAGCTGGGATGGGTGGGCTCCGTGCCCCATCCTCAGCAGCACAACCACGGCCACCGTATGGAGGGAGGTGACACAGGGAGAGCCTTGTGGGGTCACAGCTGGCTGGGGAAGAAGGGGAATCCCTCTGCCAGCATGATCCCAAGGGCTGGAGGGAGAACCCTTTGGCTCAGGCAAGGAGAAGGCACCCTGGCCCCTGAATTAGTCAGGGTAAGCACAGCACGTGGGCAGCCTCGGCAGAGGGGATCTTGCTTGCTGCCTGCAGCTCAAGGCTCGGAATGTCTCCCGGTGTCTCATGTTCCTGGTACGTGAGGGATTTTATTTCCCAGGCTTTTCCCTTTGCAAGCTTTGCCCTTTGCCCTGAACAGGAGGAATTTTACTAACTTTATCTTCTGAACCCCGGCACACAGAGGAGAGGAGAATAAAAGAATGTCATGACCTCATCCATCTGACCCGAGCAGCAGAGGCAGGGGCTGCACGCTGGAATGCTCCCATTTTTGCCCAGGATGTGTGGAGTGGCAGCCACAGAGCTGCCAGAGTGCCGCACTGGGGCTCCCAGCTGGGCCGGAGGCTGGAAGCAGCAGCACATCCTGGGGGTCCTGCCCTGCTCCCACAGGTCGGGGTGCCAGAGGGAGATAACAGATGAAAAGGGGGATTGCACAAGCAGCTCAGTGCCACTGAGGCACTCGGGGTGCCAGGCTGGAGGGCACAGCCCCGAGCTGCCCCACAGGAGCCCCAGCATTGTGGGATTCCCAGGGAGAGCAGGCGCTGCCGAGGCACCGGGTCACGCTGGGTGAGACCAAGACCAACCCCTCTGCAGAAGCACCTTGTCTGCAATACACACAAGATCTGCTGCTCTCTGGCTGTTTAGACTCTCTAAAGCTTCAGTGATCTGCCTAGATTAGGCCTCAACAAGCTGAATTTCTGCTCCAGGTAGTGCAGCTGCTCCTCGCTGAATAAAACATGCGCTCACGCTGCTGCGCCCCGAAGACGAGCTCTGAGAAACCTTTTATTTCTCTCTCTATTCATGCACACGCTGATTTTTTTGGCAAACGCCTGCAAAGAGGGGCCCCACTTGTTGTTCCTCTCAGGTTATTCCATGCAGGGAACGATGCTGCTGTTTTCCTAAGCTTCCCATCGCTCGGGAGTGCTGAGCCACCAGTGGGTCCGGCTCCGTGCTGCCTTCCCAAGGGATGCACTCCCGACGTGGAGCTGCACGGGGCTGGGATTGCTGCTGTTCCCAGGTGGCCCGAAGTATCAGGGGAATGACAATGATGGTGGCGGTGCAGCCGTAATGCAATGGCCAGAGCAGGCAGCTCCGGGGTGGGAGGGATACTCCAGCCCGTGCCTGTCTCCGTGTGCTGGGGGAGCAGCTCCGTGTTCTGGGCGGTGTTTGCACACCCACACCCCCGGGACAAACATTATCCCTGCCCTCTGAGCTTGCCAAGGAGCCTGAAGCCCCTGCGCAGCTCTGCAGCAAGAGAGAGCCTTTCCATAAACACGCCGAGATCTGTTTGGCATCTGCTCCCGTAATGACACAGCAGCTCATTACAGCCTGTGACATCCCACTGTAAACAGAACACGGTGCAACCCTGTAATTTCGGCAGCTAGATCAGGTACTATCAGGTGTGCTTTGCATAATCCAAAACACAGTGGCTTTCAAGCTGAGTTTTCCTTTTCCTTTTCTTTTTCCTTTTTTTTTTTTTTTTTTTTTTTTTTGCTGGCTTTCCATGTCTTCTCTTCTGGTTGACATGGTTACAGGATCCTGAGGATGGGGTAACAGGAGATACATGGGTTTGGGTAGACTCAGAAACCCACTGATGCCTCCTGGAAAAGCAGGAAAAGCAGGAGAAGCAGGGGAAGCAGGAGAAGCAGGAAAAGCAGGAAAAGCAGGAGAAGCAGGGGAAGCAGGAGAAGCAGGAAAAGCAGGCTGCTTGGAGACAATTCAGCTGCTTCATCTTCTTCCATGTCTCTGCCTCTCTTTCCTATTTCCGAATAGGGATTCACATGAAGACATCACTTTCTTTCCCGAAGCCTTCCACCCACTGCTGCCTTTTCCCTGCCCAATCTCTTAATTCTCTGCTTGTGCCATCATCATCACCTTGCTGTGACTCACTGCTCTGGCAGAGGAGACCCAGGTGGGGACAGAACTGGTGGTGGGAGTGAGAGCTTACAAAGAACAGAGAGATGCAGGCAAAATTGTTCCTAAATTGAATGTTTTTCACGGTTCTTGCAAGCAGTGTCTGCAGTACTTTGAGATTATTCTCTCCCGGGGGGCTTCATAAAAGCCGTAAATACTCCAAATAGCTTTCAAGGTTGGCCTTGTGACAGTTCAGCTCCCGAGAAAATTTATGCTAATGTGCTGCTCCGTCACCATCCGGGAGCCCTCGCTGCAGACACGCTTGTGCCTTCCAAGGAAAGATTTCAGATCGTGGTGTTTTGCTGAAAGTTAAATACATCCAGGCTTTGAAGCTGCAATCGCCTGGTAGTGACTCCCTCCCACCATATCCCATCTCCAGGATTTGTTTAAAGGCTACAAACCCACTTTTCCAGGAGCTCTAAGTCCTGCTGGGGGTGGATGGGAATGGGATGCTGCGCTGGGCAGCAGCACAAGCACCTCCAGCCTGCTGAATTCCAGTTAGGATCTGTTTGCACAGGCTTTCCCTTTCATATCCACGGAGCTGAGGCCATACACCTCCAAGTCTTGCAGAAAGCAACAGAGACACGGCAGTTCTGGAAGTGGGTTTCTGCAGGAAGAGGGGCAGGAGGGTGTAAATGCCATGGCACCACGGCTGGAGCACAGCACACCCTCAGCTCTTCACCTTAGCTGAGGCTGCAGGCACTGAAAGGGAAAAGAGAGAAAATCAGGGAGAACACACATGGAATGGCAAAGCCCCGGTGGATTTGGGGCTCCTGGAGGTGGTCATGTGGCGGATGGAGGAGCATCCACGGCTTCTCTTCACAGCAGAGCTTGGGGTAAGGGAGTGAGCAGAGCTGGGTCCGAAGGCAGGGTCAGCCCGCTCCAGAGGCAGCACAGCCATGGCTGCGGGATGGCCTCGGAGGAATGGTGCTGCCACCACACCAGGAGCCCAAAGCTTGAACCATCTTCCCTTCTGAGATGGGTTTGCAGCTCCCCTTGGTGGAGGGAAGTGGGGGGACAAGGGACAGCCTGCCCAAAACCGGGAAAAGGACTTCTGGGTTTCCATGGGCAGAGAAGTCCTCACAGAAGCCATTTTACCAGTCCAGAAGTTCACAGGGCTTGGGGATCCGTGTATCAGTCTCCGGTGTGGGATGTTGGGTAGGGCTGTCTCGGTACAGTGGTTTCTGCAGTGATCGAATTCTTCCATCCTGGTCAGAAACAGAAGTGCGGAGGTTGCACGGAATCCCAGTTCCCCCAGGAACCGCTGCTGGGCTCAGCTCTGCAGCAGGGTCCTGCTCAGGGAGCACCAGCTTTCTCTCAGGGTCTGGATTAGTGCTGGAATTCCTCTCTCCCCGCTTCTTCTGAAGTGTCCTTTGCCATCAGCCCCTGTTATTGCACATGATTGATATCTGGCGTTAGGATGTACTGGGAACACGCGCCCATCGCTCCGCTGGGATGAGACACATCCATCAGAGCTGCGAGAACCACCCCGGCAAGGCGGGGAGGGAAGGTTGGGATCCCACCAGGATCCTGCTGAGTCTGTGGGTGTGGGCAGAAGGGGGAGTTAAGGGTTTCCAGCAGAGGAAAAGCCTCTTGTGAGGGTGCAGCTCCGCAGAGCCGTGGGAATAACGCCCCGTGCCACGGGAATGCCCAAGGGAAGGTCTGGCTGCAGCATCCTACCAGGGCCAGGCTCTGCTCTGGAGCAGACCCAGGAGTGCCCAGAATTAACAGATCTGCATTGATTTTTTGTTTAACTTCCCATTTATTACAGCGCTGTGGATAGAGATTAACTTCTGTTGTTTGGTATTTATTATTGCTCCACCTGCTTTCCAACGCAGCCCAAGGTAAATGAGTAATGAACTGGGAGCTCTGCCTGGCTGTGCTGTGGCTCCGAGGAAGGCACCTACCCTGCTCCTCGGATCCCTGGGATCTGGGATGCGCCTTGGATCCCTGAGGCTCTCCCTGAACCCAACCCCGCAGCCGGCAGGAGTCGGAGCGGGCCGGCACCTCCCTCCCCAGGCAGATCATTAATAATCATTAATATGCATCCCTGCCATGCCCTCAGTCACTGGTGGAAGTGCTGATCCTGATTGATCGGAGACGCCTCGGCCGAGCTGCGACGGCTCCGCTGGGCCCTCACGTATGAAGTGCAACACGCTGGAAAGAGGGGAATTGCTCTTGACACTGGGATTATATCTCTGCCAACAGCATCAATATTCTATTAAAGATATGTGATAATATAACACTAATTGCCAATCGAGGGCCATTAAAGGCAGCCTACAAACAGCGCTTCGATCTCACCTTTCAGATTAAAAACACCACAGTGATTTCCTGTTCCTCGTGCTTTATTCCTGTGTTTTCTGCCCATGCATAATGCAGCAATGCAAATTGCCAGCCGGTGCCCAGACAACGGCTGCCTTCCCCTGCCATCCAAGGGTAAAGGATTCCTAAGCCTGGAAGGAGGCAGGAAGGACATAAATCATGTCCACAAGCCAAGAGCAGCGTGGGGGGAAAGTCCTCTCCCGTTCCCATTTGGCCAAGGGCCTAAGGGCACCATCACAATTGGCCATGACTTAGCAAGGCAGGAAAACAACTTGTGTGGGAAGAACCAGGAGCGGCCCAGCCCTGCCAAGGTCTGGAGATTCCTCACTGAGCCTTTGCCTCTGCCAGATCAGCAAGTCCCCATCTCCATAAGGAGCGCTCAGTGAGTTACCACTCCCTCTGCGCAAGGCTTGAGCGTTTCCGGGGCAAGAACAAGCCAGTTTGGGTCTTCCAAGGCTTCAGGGCTTGAGACATTGGCCTGAATTTAAAGATGTTTTTTATTCCTTTCTTTTTTCCTGAGGCTATGGAGGGCAGACAGTCCACGCCAGCAGTCACAAAGTCAATGAATTTGAAACAAAGAGCATAAACTCCTGAAACCGCATCCTGCAAAGCCACCCATGCCATCAAGCCTCAGTGCCCAAAACCTCAGAATATTTTGCAGAATGAGGGATTGAAAGACAAAACCAGGTTCCTGGGCACCCCCACCTGCAGCAGGCACAGCCCCCTGGAGATGGAGTTCCTGGTGGGAACAACAAGAGCATTCCAGCTGAGGAGGGAACACTTTCCAGAGGAGAAGCAGGAATCAGGGCTGCCTCTGCTCGCAGCTGCCGTTAATGGCACGGTGTGGCTCAGCAACGCTTTCAGAGCCCAGAGCCGAGGAGCCCGCGTGAGATAAATGTACAACGATGGAGCAGATGAGCCTCTCTCCACAGGACACGATGGAGGGTCTGCGCTGCCCATGCCGCCAGTGCCTCTCCAGGGCGGCCTCAGCACAGGCAGCTCCCCGAACATTTATTTCCAGAGGTGCCAGCTGTGCATTATTGTAATGAGACACGGGAATATTCTCTCAGTTCTACCAGCTATAGATTGAAGCCGCAAAGAGAAATCGTCTGAACCTCCGTCTGATCAATCTTGTCAAAACACTTTCATTTAATCCCTTACAAATGAAAGGAAGACGCATTTAAAATGTCATCCTTGGGGTCTGGGAGCCCCGTTCCTATAAACCAGTCAGCCCAGGTAAACCGTGCTATTTAGGAGCTCTCTGACAGCAGACATGCCAGAGACATTTTTAAGCTATGCACACAAGGTTTACATCACCTCAGACGTAGAATTATTCGCGTTTTCCTTTCGTTTTACCTTTCCATGACTAAGCACCAGCACGGGGAGGAGCCGGATGGGCGGAGGTCACCCAGGGACACACAGCCCACAGGGAAGCAATGCAGGGTGAACCCCAGGACTGACAACCTCACCGATGTGCCAGCAGGGACGGGAGCCGTGTCAGGCAGTGCCTGCCTCAGTCCTCACCTGCTCGTGCTGCCAGCACCCAGGTGTGCCCCAGGGCACAGCGGTCCCCAGCCCATGGACGGACACCCCGTGGTGACACCACCCCAGGAGCAGCAGCCGGGGAAAACTCAGCTGCCCTTGCCCCCAGCAAGATCTCTGCTCTCCAGCAAGAGCAGCACACCAAAATAAGCAATCTGGGAACATTTTCTGTGCCGCCTCCAGGAAGGATTGACCTCGCAGCCCTGCCACGGGCTGGGGAGAACTGGGAGCTGCAATTTTCTTTGCACCGCTGGGCGAGGAGCTTCACCTCCTGAACCTCGTTTAGCTCCCAGGCTTGGTACCCTGCAGCCTTGCCAGAGGTGAGCTGTGAGGCAGCCCTGATATCCCTGCAGCTGCCCAAAGGAACTCACAGCACATCCCACAACAAGAGCCCCCCAAGTCCGATTCCCAGGGGATCTGGGGTTGGGCTGAGCTCTTTTGGGCCACCCCCACAATGTCCATTTAGCAGTAAAGATGTTTGACAGCTGTGACAATGGACAGGGATCGGTTGGGTTCTTTATTGGTCCTGAAGGTGCTTATATTTAAAACAATTTGTTAGGCTCCCCATGATTTACTGCTGCACTGGAAAATGGGGCTGAGTATTGATTCTTTGCCTTTTCTATCGCAAATGGGTGTAATGTTTTATAGTATGTCAGAATAATAGCAGTGGGCACTTTATCAATGTCAAATGTTAAAAATGATCAGCTATTGTGATGTAGGAGATTAAATATGAAAGCTTGATGGGTATATAAAAGCAAAATGGCAATAATAAAGGGATTTTTTATGTTCAACTCATTGCTCTCCCAAAGCTACCTGGGGAGCTATTAGAACCAATGTGCTGATCAGTGACACATCACCATGGGTTAAAGGATGGCGAAGCGCTGGCTTTGATTCCCAGGGAGCCTTTGTGTTGCCCAGCTGGTTCAGGGGCCAGAAGTTGAACCCTGCCCTTCCCTGCCAGGACTCTGCAGAGTTTTGTGTCCTCCGAGTTGTGTGTAAACCCAAAGCTCGGAGCTGGGACACCCATCAGGCTTTCCAGAGCCAAGAAGCCTCCCAGAGCCCTTCTCTCCGCAGAGGGGATGAGCCACCAGGAGCACAGAGTTCCTCCATGGAGAAAGGCACAGACACGACAGCCCAGGTTCGGTGCAGAGGGAACTTGAGGACTGGGAGGCTGCGAAGCCTGAGGAATTCAGGGCACAGTGCAAACAGACCCCCCTGGGTGATGAGCCCAAAGCAGACGAGAAAAGTGCATGTTTCTCACTGTTCCCACACTCCTATAAGCCAGACAAGCAAATTAATTGCAGAGTCACTTAATGCATTGACTGGATGAGATGCAGGAATGGATGCCAAGCAGTTGGCGAGGACACGACCCCGGGACCACAGCAGGACGCAGCTCCCACTAAAAGTGGTTGGCAGGATGTGAGCTACACCTACACGGGATTTTTTAGACTCACAAAGCGAAGACCTTTCCATGAGGACATCTTCAAGACTAACTAGTCCTTAAATTTTTAACATCTGAAGCACAAGCATCTGTGCCTTTCCTCTGCACCCAGCACAGCCTGATGAGCGGAGCTGGTTTCAGCTGGCTGCTCCAGCAGCTGTGCCAGAGCCCGCTGAGCACAGAGAGGCAGAAGAAGCTGTTTCAAGAGCAGAGAAGAGCTTCCTGCAGCACAAGTGCAAGGTGGAAACCTCAAGAGGAGTCTGGACTCGGTGAGCAGGAAAGAGCCTCACCTCCACGCCCAACACCGTGCTCACCTCGGGGCTTCCTCGCTGCCCTGTGGTCTCATCCAGAGGAATTGCTGCAGGTCTGCCAGCAGCCACCTCTCCGCGGCCCTGTTATCTAACACTGCTAAAAATAATCCTTCCTTGCTGCTCCTGCCCTCTCTGCAGCGCTCAGACCTCCCCTCAGCACTCAGGGCCCTGGTGCACCCAGCACCAGCCCTTTTATAGCCGTGGCAGGGCCTAATTCCTGCCAGCCTGCTGCAAATCCTGCCCATGGCAAACAGCTGGGCTCCTCCGGCAGCCTGGGCTGCCCTCAGCCCAGTAACACCTCGGACGGGATGCAGGGTGTGCCATGGACGGGATGCAGGGTGTGCCATGGAAGGGATGCTGGGTGTGCCATGGATGGGATGCTGGGTGTGCCAGGGACGGGATGCAGGGTGTGTCATGGACGGGATGCTGNAGCTGTGCCAGAGCCCGCTGAGCACAGAGAGGCAGAAGAAGCTGTTTCAAGAGCAGAGAAGAGCTTCCTGCAGCACAAGTGCAAGGTGGAAACCTCAAGAGGAGTCTGGACTCGGTGAGCAGGAAAGAGCCTCACCTCCACGCCCAACACCGTGCTCACCTCGGGGCTTCCTCGCTGCCCTGTGGTCTCATCCAGAGGAATTGCTGCAGGTCTGCCAGCAGCCACCTCTCCGCGGCCCTGTTATCTAACACTGCTAAAAATAATCCTTCCTTGCTGCTCCTGCCCTCTCTGCAGCACTCAGACCTCCCCTCAGCACTCAGGGCCCTGGTGCACCCAGCACCAGCCCTTTTATAGCCGTGGCAGGGCCTAATTCCTGCCAGCCTGCTGCAAATCCTGCCCATGGCAAACAGCTGGGCTCCTCCGGCAGCCTGGGCTGCCCTCAGCCCAGTAACACCTCGGACGGGATGCAGGGTGTGCCATGGACGGGATGCAGGGTGTGCTATGGAAGGTATGCTGGGTGTGCCATGGATGGGATGCTGGGTGTGCCAGGGACGGGATGCAGGGTGTGCCATGGATGGGATGCTGGGTGTGCCAGGGAAGGGATGCAGGGTGTGCCAGGGAAGGGACGCAGGGTGTGCCATGGATGGGATGCTGGGTGTGCCAGGGACGGGATGCTGGGTGTGCCATGGATGGGATGCTGGGTGTGCCAGGGAAGGGATGCAGGGTGTGCCATGGACGGGATGCTGGGTGTGCCATGGATGGGATGCTGGGTGTGCCAGGGAAGGGACGCAGGGTGTGCCATGGACGGGATGCTGGGTGTGCCATGGATGGGATGCTGGGTGTGCCAGGGAAGGGATGCAGGGTGTGATCACCGCTACGGCAGCAGCTGTCAGCGGCAGCACCAGGGTGGGAGCCGGGGGTTTCAAAGCCGGTTTCTGGCAGGGTGACAGCTCTGTGGGCTGGCAGCTCAGCTCAGCTCCTGCGTCTCGGCCCAGGAGCAGAGCCAGCACGACGCCGTCGCTGGCACGGCTGCGTGTGCTGCAGACAGAGAAGCTCCCTGAGCGCGTCCCGCCCGACGCCCCGCGGGGAATCAGCTGCTGGGGCTGGGTTTGATCCGTCCCCCGAGAGCTGCTGCTCCCCACGACAGACAAAACAGCCAGAAAGAGAAGGGAAAAATTCCAGAACTCGATCACTAGAGGCGACTCCCCCTAGAATCATTAATGGTCTCACCAAGAAAGCACCAAAAAAAGCCCTGTAATTCCTGAAGCCTGGACTCCAATTAATTTTTTTTGAGTTGTCGTAAGCAAGAGGAAAAAATTCTGCACAGGCAGGACAAATGTTCTCCTAATTACCTAAACACTTTATTAACCAATGCTAATTAAAGCATTTCTTGGAGTCTGACAAATGTCTGGAATTACTCAATTTAGAAGTTAGTTTTGTCTCCCGTAATTTATACAGCGATGGAAAGTTGGGGAGGGGGGGAATATCTTTCAACTAATGTTTTTTTATTAAAGCTGACAGCAATAATTAGTTATTTGCTACTAATGGGGTGGCCCCTGGAGGGAAATTTGCCGAGATGGATGGCTTGGGCTCACGCCAGCAGTAATTGGTCTGAGCGCGGTCAGGCGCTGGCAGGGTGTCCCGAATGCAGCCGGCACCGCGCTCCAGGCCCTGCCTTCCATCCCGGCCTCCCGGAGCCCCAGCAGCTCTGGAGATGGAGCCTGGCAGGAATGGCAGCAGGAAATGAGGCTGGAAGTCGGGAATTGCAGCTGGGGGTTTACAGGGGGCTCCCATTTCTCTGGGAATAAGGGTTTGTGTTGTGCCACTCTGGTGGACAGTTGCTGGCAAGTGTAAGGGATCCACAATAAAAATTTCATTTGTTTTGTTCCAGGGAATATCTGGTTGTGTTTTTCAGGGGCCAGTGGGAAAAGCATTGGGCCTGGATGTAAAGCTGTGCCCGATTATGAGAGAAGAGGAGAAGTTTAATGCTGAGCACTTACCATGAGCTTTTACCTCTCTGTTTCTCATTGCTGGAGTCAACTGACTACAGCTCTTCTTAAAAGTAGGTTTCTGGTTTCCACAGACACAGAAAAAGCCCCGATCACGGGAAACTAATGAGCTCTGCAGGTTCAGAAATCAGACTGCAAAGAAAGAGGATCCAGATTTTCTTTTCATCTCCTTTTTTTGAGCTTGACATATAATTTTGAATGCTCACGTTGTCAATACCTTTTGTTTCTCATCCTTCCTATAAACTGCAAATGATCCAATTATAGAGTAAAAGGAACAGAAAAGGGGGAAAGCAAGAGGAATAGAATAATCTGTGGGGGAAAGAAAGTAGCTGAGATGAAAAGCTAATGAAACAACAAATCCAAAGCAGTGTGGAAAAATTAAAGGGGGCTTGGAGTCAGACAGGGAGGGGAGGGCAAGGCAAGGATTCAGGTCTGTCCTTTGGCCTCCTGCATCTCCACCTGGTCCAGGCTCCCTCCCTCTGGCTGACTCCCGAGCCCCCACAGGGTCCCACCACACAAAGGGGGCTGCCCTGGCCCCTCCTGCGGAACAGCTCAGGCCACGCTGTGTTCGTGATCAGGTCTGTGGGCTTAGAGAGGTCAGCCCTGTGCAGCCTGGCATGGAAAGATCTAATTTCCTGCTCTTTTTTTTCCCCAAGAGGGAGAGGACAAACGTGTCACAGGCTGAGAAAGGCGCTGGAACTGCACCGGTGGAGAGGTGAAGTAGGGGAGCGTTAGCGCCGTGCTGTTCCGCGGCAGGGGCTGACACGAAAAGCCCCGGTTCCAGCCAGGGCTCAGTGTCGGAGCCGTGTGATGAGGTGTTTCACATTGCCCAGCCTTGCTGGGACCACCACAGCTTCCCAAATGTCCCAGGCTGGGTGTTTTCTCCTGGGTCTGGCCGTGCGGGCAGCCCCGGCACCCAGAGCCCCTTTCCCAGCCGTGCCCACACGATGGGATCTCGTGTCCCAAAGCCTCTCCACACCCCGAAACCTCTCATCCCGCACCTGAGCCCCAAACCATCGGCACGGACCCGAAGGGCGCCGTCCCACCCCGTGGCATCCCTGCCCACATTCCCGGGAAAGGCGCAGCTCCCCCTCCTCCCCCTGCTCTTCTCTGCCAGGCCTCCCAAGGTGGGGCAGCGGGCACAGGGCGCGGGACTCGGCTCCGGGCAAAGGGACCTGCGGGAGGGAGCGGTGCCTTTCCTGCGGCAGAGTCCCGGCAGCTCTCGCCCTGGTTACGGAGCCCTGCCTTCCCGCCTCGCAGTTCCCGTTTCTCTCCCTCCCCGGAAGGTGCCCACGGTGGCAGCCGGGGCAAGAGCAGAGTCCGCGTGGGCAACCCCTGGCAAAGCCCTGGCTGCATCCCGGCATTCCCAGTGGGAACGCCGCGCTCCAGCTCCCTGCTGCAGAGCCCTGGAGACACCAAAAAGGCAACTCAGGAGTAAAAAAACCCCACTTTATTTTAAAGCTTTTAAGGGAATATTGTGAAGAATGGAAAGGGGTTTTGATCTTTCTTTTTTCCCCAAACTAAAAAAAAAAAAAAAGCTTTTAAAATAAATAGCTGACAATGTCTCTTATTTGAGTAATTCTTTGCCAGCAATAAATGTGTCACTCTAAAGTGCTTTATTTAGAAATAAAAAAATGTTTTTCTTTGTAGAGTGCTCCACGTTACAGCAAGTTACAGGCTGGGAATGAAATCCTCCTCCTTTCACTGCATCCCCTCCCCGCGAGATACATTCATATATTCTCCTATAATCTGATCTGGGTTATAAAAATATAAAAAAAAAAGAGAATAAATAGAGAGACATCTGGCTCTCCCACACATCTGACATTTCCCTTTATGCCTGGTTTAACTTTTTTATGACTGCCTGGGTTCGCTTCATTGGAGAATTTCTCCCTTCAAATGAGTTTCCTGTTTTATGCTGAAATTTTCCTTTAGACAAACCTGGTAATTTTTCAGGTTAAAATGTGTATGTTTTAAGCACTTAGGAAGTTTAAGGATCCGACTGACGGGGACATAAATCCCAGTTTATTCACGCTGTAGTCCCTGTGTCTAACTGATCCTTTGGGGGGAAAAAAAAAAAAAAGAGGAAAGAATGAGCCTGGCATATTTTTTACTTGTTTTACAGTAGAAAAAAAAAAGCGCCTCAAACTGTCAATCCAGTGAGTAATTTATTAGTGCCTGCTCACACTTCCAAGCCTTTATGTGCTAATCCAGGGAAGGCAGCACTTCCTCAAGCACTTACTTGTTTAATCGGAGATGGAGAGGGGGCTGGTGGGGTCTCCCTGCTTTGGGGCAGCTTCTCCTCAGGGCACGGATGGGGGTGCCTGGGGAGTTCTGGCTCTGCCCAGGTACCACGGCATCTCTCCCACCCTCCTCATCCTCCCTTCAGTTCCCTGTGGACGTCTCAGAGTGCAGGGTCACGTCCTGCACGCAGGCAGGACGAGCCCTGAGGTTCGGTAATGAGGAGGAGGAAAAACATACAATCAAAAAAGGCAGGAAAATAAATGACCAGAGCAGAGCAGGGAAGGAAAACCTGTCATGCCCTGAGGTGGTGTTGAACCGCGTCTGCAGGTGCCCGGGCCCGCAGGGGGGGGTTTGGGACCGCAGGTGACACCGTGTCATGTCCCCCCAGGGGCACTGGTGGCCGCGCACGGGAATCGCTCCTCTGGGCCCCTGCGGGAAGGGACGCCGGGGTCGGGGGCTCTGTTCCACGGCAGTGTCCCCACAATAAGCCCTTGGAAGCCGGTTAAAGCTCATTTCTGAAAGGCCCAGGGAAAGGGAGAGAGGCAAAACTTCAGGGAAGAGCAAGAAGCCAGATTTGGAGCGATCTCCTCCTCCTCCTGCCCCGAGCCTCACTCAGCGGCTCTCGGAGCACCACCCCAGCACCCGAGCCCCCTCCTCTGCACCGCCCGAGACCGACACCGGCACTTCCCCCTCCCCGTCCTGGGGCTGGAGCTGGAAGACATCTCCACGGCTGTTGGCCGGTGAGCTGCCTGCCAGCCCGTCAGCAGAGAAACCAACATCCCCGTCCCTGCGGCTAATTCCGCCCCTGGCTCGGGGCAAAGCAGCTGGGGAGAGGCTCTGTGTGACCCACGCACTTCCGTCTCCATCCCGGTTCCTCCACTGGGAACAAGGGATATTTACTGCTGAGGGCTGGGGGGCTGGGAGGGCTCCTGCATCCCCCTGCCCACTGCAAAGTGGCCTTAGGAGAGAGCGGCGGGGGCCGGGGAACTCAATTCCAGCACAGGCTCAGCTTTCAGGTTCCATCCAAATGCCTAATTAAATTTTCAGAGTGCTAACTGCTCGGGATCCAACACAAATAGCTGCAGAAGCCAGAGGGAAAGCAGGGAAAGAATGGAGCGGGGTCGGGGGGAGGAAGGAGGGAGAAACCTAAAACAAATAAATTAATTAAACAAATAAACAGGGAGAGAAATAACAAAGGGAAAGTAAACTAAAAGCAGCAGCAGCCCTGGCCGCCAGAGCACTCATTAGCTGCGGGAGAGGAGGGAAGTGTCTCGCTGTCTGGGGCTGTCATCCTTCATCCTGACGAGCACTTAGGGAGTCGCGACCCCTTTCAGCATCGCCATAGCGGCAATCAGCCCCTCGCATCGGTCACCGCCGCCGCGCCACATCCCCGCAGGCGCGCTCGGAAAGAGGGACATTATATCCCCGCAGAGCAGGGATGGGGGGAGGCTGCTGCCCACGCCGCCCCCCCTCCACCTGCAGCTCATGCCAGGGTGGGCAGGGAAGAGGCAGCAGCAAAGGCAGGAGCTGCCGAGCCGCGGCCCCGCCCGGTGCCCGCAGCCCTGGGGGTGTCCCCGGCCCCTCGGCGGAGCGGCACCTCCATTCGCGCACACGCCGAGCTGTCAGCAAACGCCGGGTGCAGCTGCGTTTAAAGGGGAAAAAATCCAGTGTCGTCTGCCAAGCAGGAGCCCGGGAGCGGTTTGTGGCGAGGGCAGGGGCTGGGGGCGGCTGTGACCCCCGGGCCGTGGGGAGGGAGGATCGCAGGGGACCCGCGGAGCCGGGCGGGGAGCGGGGCTGCTCCCGGGGCACCGCGGCTGCCTCTGCCCAGCTGTCCCTGAGCGCCGGGATAATCTGGAGCATGGCTAATGCTGAGGGAGGCTGAGCTGCAGCCCCGGAGCCACGGCCCTGCGCGGGGGCTGCTGCTCTCTGCCCAGCGCTGGCAGCAGCGCATCCCTGCCTGCCGGCTCGGGCTGCTCGTGGCCAGAGGAGGAGGACACGGCAGTCCTGGGCTTGTTCTAGTCAGGTTCACCGTGACACAGAGCCAGCAGTGCCACGGTTCCCTCTCCATGAAGCCGCAGCTCCAAACACACCGAAACACCTCTGGATTTCCTCTGCAAACATTGCTTGTTCTGCTGGACTGTTTGCTCCTCTCCAACGCAGGGGAGATTTGTCCGAGTGCTTCAACACCTCGAGAGCAAACAGTGTGTGGTTATTTAAGCAAAAAAAGCAAACACTTCTTCCACCGAAACGTGAAATTAAAAAAGACAAGGGAAGAAAGGGAATTGCCTGTACCCCGTGAGAGGATGCGGAGCATCAGGACCACTCTGGCAGTGCTGGAACAGTCAGCTCCATGCTGGGGCAGCTGGGGAAAGGGGTAGCACACAGGTCTGACTGGCTTTGCCACACTTGTGCCCCTTTTTGGGAGCCTCTGCTTGGTTCCGTGCCCTGCATGGGGTGTCACAGCCTCTGGGCAGGGCCACCCCGAGGCACCACAGGTTCAGAGCCACTGCTGCTACAGTTCAAACCTTTAATTTTAATTTATTTCTTTCTCTACTTTCCCTAAAAATAAACTGAACCTCTGTTTCAGTTTCCTCTGATTCCATAAAGGAATATCAGTTACACTGGGAGTCCAATTTATTCTTTTCTATGTATTCATTAAATCCCAGGTTGTTACTGCACTATTTAATGGAATTGATGGTGTAATTAAGCTACAGGCAGACATTAACCACCAGAACCGTCAGGGAGGTTTAGGATCCTTTACTGCTCTGTTCCTGGTGTTATATGGCTCCTGGTTTCATAACGATGTCTCCAGCCAGTTATACCCAAATATCCCCCGGCCTCTTCAGAATGAGTCCAGATTTACCCCAAGGAGCCTCAGCTTCAGGTTTCAGAGCATGGGAATGATGATCTCATCCCGCTGCTGGGGGCTGGAGCAAGGGGAGCAGTCTGGGACGGTTTGCAAACCACTCTGAGGTTCACCAAAGGGGTGACGTGCTACTGCTCTCAGAGGCATCAGCTCCACCGACATGAGCAGCTCTAACACGTGTGCGAGTGCCTGACCCCGTTTTCACTCCTATTCAGGGAACTGGATCCAGTTTGACGCTGCTGACAGTCCCGCCCAGCACTCTGTCTCGTGCCAAAATCCTCTTCTCCCCCACAATCAAATCTGCTCGGGTCCCTTCCCTGCTCATCAAGGGAAGCACAAACCACAGACATGGGCTGGAGCACTCGCACCGTGCCCATGGGCAGAACAAAGGCAGCGCCGAGGGGCTCAGAACCCCCCCAGCATTGGGGTGCCTCCCTCCTCCTGGGCTTGAGCACCCCCACTGCTCCTCCAGCACCTTTGGCTCCCACCAGGCACGGTGCAACCCCCCCAGCAGATAAATACTGCCCGCTGGAATGCGCCTGCACCGGGAGAAGCAGGACCGGGCTCTGTCAGCCAAGGAGGAGACGTCCAGCTCTGGGCGGAGGCTGGAGCAGAGGGGAGCTGGTGGGCAGCACCCACACTCCACAGGGACAGCCACAGCTCTTCCCTGCTCCCTGCCTGAGGCTGAACCTCCCAGAGGCTTTGGGGAAGGAGGTGAGGCCATAATAACAACTGCCATTGCGTTCAGAGATTGCTTCCCGAGCCTTATCTGCCCGGAGATATCAGCATCCGATCACACGGTAATTACCAGGCCAGATTTGCACTAATTGGCTCTCTGGAGTAAAGTTACCTCCGATCTGCGTGTCCTGGGTGCTCAGCAGGCAGCGATTTACAGCCCAACAGGTTCTCTGGGATGATCTAACAGGGATTAGCTGCAGCCACCAGCCAGGGAGACAGGGACCCTTGCCAGACGCACGTCTGCAAGCTTTAGGGGAAAGACACGGCTTTTTAGGGAAAAACTGCATCTGTGGGCTCTGCCACCATCTGTGCACAGCCCGGGTGCCCCTTCAGGTCCCGGTCTGTCGATGGTCTGGCTGTGGGTGATGTCTGGTTTGCATAATGGGACGATGTAATAACGTGGGGGCTTTTACCAGGGGATGGATCCAAAGCAGGGGTGCGTGTGCTGTGGGAAAGGATGGTTCCGGGCCTGCCTGCAGGACAAGGAGGGCTGGAGGGGCTCCTGGGGAGCATAACCCCATATCCAGCACTGAGGGAAAAGGGTCTTCAGCCTTGGGGGCTCTTTGCCCTCCCTTGGGGGCCAGTTCTGCACTGCTCCTGCAGCCACCCAGCAGCACCAGCAGATCTTATCCCCACCAAGGTCAGCTGGTTTCTTCTGGTCCTCCCTGGTGTCCTTGGAGTGGCCAAATGCCATCTTTCCACGTCTTTTTTCCTTGTTTTTCATCGGTAATAACGTGTGTTCTGGAGGGCAGGTATCTCAAAGGCACCCCAACAGGAAACCCCGTGGTTAAACATGGGAAATGACTCTTCTGTTTTACTGCAGCTTCAGCTGAAAAATGGAGACTGAGGAAAATCATGCAGAGCAGCCAAGTTAGGGGTTTTTTTACTACTATTTTATAAATCAGTTTTCTTTACTGAAAACACCTCAGAAAATCTCCGAATCATCACCTGGGCAATGGGAGTCGGTAACACGGAGAGGGGGCCCTTCTCCAGGGCAGGATTTTTAATAACTTCCTCACCACGGGAGGCTGTTAGAGAATCTCAGCTGGAAGATTTTTTTTCACCCAGCTGGATCTTGCAGTCTTCTTACATCATTAACTCACTGAGATAATTTCTGAAGAGGGATTTGTTAGGAGCTGGTTTGATTTCCTTCCTGACAAACCTTCCAGGTAAATCTCGGTGCTTTTTTTGTTTTCCAAGGGAGAACAAAGTCTCTGATGTGACAATCACTGTGTCCTGCCAGACCAGCACGCTTGTCCCAGCGTGGGGAACGCTGATGACAAATTCAGTGGCTCCTCTGGGGCAGCAAGGGCTCTGCCTGGTGGATCCTGGCTGCTCTGCTGAGTGCAGCTCCTGGAATGCTGGAGTGGTCCCGGCGGGATGCGGTGCCAGCCGAGGCCCCAGTGCTGGGGCAGCAGCAGCAGCTCGGAGCCTCCCGGTGCCGTGTCCTGCTCCTCAGCTCACGCTTCAATTGGCAGGTTGGAGGCTGAGAAGAAATGTTTCTTTCACAGCACATTACCAGCAATCACAGTCTTTCTTTCTTCTTTATATCTAAAGAAATCCTCGCTATTGCCAGGGCCAGAGGTCAACACTTTCCTTTCTGCTGCTCTCACTGCCACACGTCTGCTCTGCTTCTCCTCTTCCAGAGCTCTGAAGTTTGTAACAGGTTGGGGTTTTTTTTCTTATCTTCAGCTGAGCACTTGGGATTCGATTTTTTTCTTTATACTTCCTTTCAAGAGCCCTGCAAACAAGACTCCAGACTCTGGGACTATTTGGGCACCCATCCATCCCCTGAACCCTGTGAGTCTGGCCAGGTTTTGCTCTACCAGAAGTAACACAAGGTCATATTTTAAGTCCATAGCGAATTATTACCGGAAAATGACCCTGCAGCCATGAGTTTCCCAGGTAATCCAACTGCTGCTCTTGCATTGCTTTTAAATGAGTCGCCTTTTAATTCTGTCAAGCGCTCGCTTGATCTCACGGCACAGGGAAGGATAAATATTGCTCCTACTCCAGGAAACAAAGTGGCTTTGGCTGAGAAAATATGCCTTGGGGAAAAATTGGTCCGGCCTGGCTGTTATGGATGACGCAGGTGCAGAGGGAACGGGGAAGTCTCTGTCAAGGGCTGCTCCCCTGCACGCCAGGGCCCCTCCGCATGACTCATCCCTGGCTGAGGGATGACTTAGGAATGACAGGGGAAGCCGATCTCCATTAAACCCAAATCGTTTGTCACTGTGCAAGGAGCGGTGACAAGGAGGACAATTAGTGCGAGCGGGAGGTGATGTTTATGATGTGGAGCCGTGCCCATTAGCCAAGTGTTTATCAGCTGGGTGTTTGCCCATCCCTGAAGGGCAATGAGGGAGTTTGGTGGGGTCAGAGAAAGGCCTTGCCATCCTTCTCCAGAGCCTCAGCTTTCATTAAAAAGATCATAAAAGTAGAATAATGAAGCAGTTCTCGGCTGTCACTTGTGGCAAAGCCATCCTGAGGCAGCTGATGCCCTCTCTGTTTGCAGAGAGCTCGGACCAGAATGCCCCAGATGAGGAGAGCCAGAGTCTGGGGTGGGCAGGGGATGCCCCATCTGTGGGTGGGGGTTCAATCATTGGATTCTGCAGTTGTAGCCACCAAAGAGCCGTAGCACTGTCACTGCTTCTAATGCTCTGGCAGCACGGGGCACAGGAGGGGTTTAATTTCCTTAAGTGCAGCCTCATTTTGCAGATTTGGCTCAGAGAAAGGATTTATCCAAAGCAGAACAAACCCATGGGGTCACCACAAGGAAGAACTGTGAGAACACAGGGCATCTCCTTGCTCCCCAGGAGCCTTGAGCCACTTCTCCCCACAGACCCACCGCTGGCCTTCGCCACCTCGCATGGTCCTTCCTTTCGAGGAGCAGAGGAGTTGCCCGCGTTTGGCACAAGCTGTCATCCTGCTCAGCCTGAATTTCCCAGCGAGGCCGAGGCAGAGACCTGGGCTTCCCAGAGACATGTCCCATTTTCTGCTTTCTGCTCCGGCAGAGCCGGGAGCCCGCGGAGAGGACGCGCTGGGGCGTTCCCTGCCCAGGGCTCCACTCCGGCAGCCTCGCGCCGGGCTCCTGCTTGTTTTCGCTGTACCTGTGGGTGGATGTGGGAGTCTTTGATCATCCGGGATTACTGCAGCACTATGAGCTTTCAAACAGCAGCGGCTGCTCTGGATACAAAAGTGGGTCATGTTCGGTGCTGTGCCTGCGCGGGAGCGTGGATGCGCAGGGAAAGGGGAGCCGGGACAGAGGATGGAGGGATGGGCTGGGGCACGGCTTGTGTGGGGCAGGTTCAGCTCCAGGTCCCGGGAGCTTGGCTGGGTGTGCTGGCAGGGCTGCCCAGGGACTGAAGGCTCTCTGTGGAAGTGGAGGACTGCCTGTTTCCAGAGATAAGGAGGAGATGGAGGAGATGGAGGCACGACCAGGCTTTTCTGTGCCCGGCTCTCAGCTTCCTCCTCTCCCCAGCCCTGCAGAGGTGCACGACACGGGAGCTGCCGGCAGCTGGGAATCGCGCATTCCCTCAGATGTATTCTCCTGCTAATGAAATCATGTAGGAGACATCGTTCCCCGTCACTTCCAGTTACACCCCCCCGTGCCAGAGCCTGCCAGCATTCCCCTCCTGCGCAAGGGTAACAAACCTCTGCTAAAAAGAAAGGCCATTAATAATAATTACCACAAAGAAGAAAAAAAATAACCCTCTCTCTTTCTCTCTCTTTTTTAATGAGTCCTAAAAAAAAAACAACTTTCTTAATTGAAAAGCTTTCTACTTTGGAGTCAGCTCCAGCACTTCAGAGCAGCCCAGGCAGCACCAGCAAGAGAAGATGAAACAGAGGGATGGGTCAGACAGTGCCTGACAGGGGCCAAGGGACCGACCTCAAAGCCAGGGGCACACGGACACCATCACTGACATTCAAGGAACCACCGAGAAAGCACTAATTGGATTGGAAGGAGGCGGCAGGTGGAGAGAACCAAGGGGAAAACAGCTTTGGAGCAAACATCATTAGAAAGAGAAGTTCAGGCGAGGAAGAGGAGCTGGTCCTGAGCAGTGGATCCAAGCAGAGGGTGGCTCTCGGAGATCCCCCAGCACTGCCTGTGCCCACAGCTAGGATCAGCGGGCTGGGGCCTCTCCTCCTGCCTCTGCAGGGGCTCGGGGGATGATGCTGGAGCGGGGGAGAAGCCCATCCATGGTGTGGGAGGATGCAGGTGGCTCCCTGAGCACGACCTGTCCCCACAGGGTCTTATGCAGAGCCTGTAATTCAATTCTGAGCAAAACTCATCGAGGGCAGGGAGTAATCTGCTCTCGTCTGGAAGGGGCCGGAGGATTTATGAACCCACCTGTCTGTGGTGAAGTGCCCTCCTGGTAAACGCTTTGCTAAGCGTGCGTTCATCTTCCTCCCTGGCAGCAGCCGTGCGAGGACAGGCAGGGAGAGCAGGGGAGGGAGAGGGGAGGGAGGCACAGCAGGGACAGTGACCTGGCTGGATGACCACTCTCCATTCCAGGCCTGGGTGCTGACCCACAGGCTGACAAGGGGCCCAGGACAGTTAATTTAAGCCGCTGCTCAGGAAGGCTGAAAGCCATCCACACGCCTGGCACCAGCTCATTTCCTGCTTCTAGTTCAGAACTAATGAGCTAAAGCTTTATCAGCTGGCAAGACAGGCCCCACTGCTGGAGCATCCACTGCCCCATCCCGGCGGGTCACGGAGAATGGCCACGGACACGTCACCTCTCAGCTACGAGGGCTCATTTCCTGCCGCTCTCGTGCCCGTGCGGGGTGGCCGCTCCTCCTGCGGCGTTCACAGCCTGGCAGCAGCCCAGCCCTGGGCAGAAAATGCTTCCACTGAGGCTTGATTGATCGCCACACATTTGGCTACTCACCCGCGGGATTAATGAGCCGTGGGATCCAGGATGTGGCAACGTGCTCCTCTGCCCACGGGTGACCCAGAGGGGACGCTCCAGCCCCCTGTGCCCGCAGTGTCAGTGCCCATCCTGCTCCCTGCGTGCTGTGCTGGGGAGCTGGGAACGGCTGGAACCACTCGGGACTTCTTCACAAAGCCCAGTATTTAGAAGACAGGAAGGCCCAGCGTGGGCTCAGCACCCGGACACTCCGGTGTTCCTCTCCCACCCCTTTCCACAGTTCCAGTTTTTGTGTCCTTGTTCAGTCCAGCCTAATTATGGCACAGCCCAGGCAGAACTACCAGAAGCCCAAAGTACCCATTTCATTATCTTTATGCAGGCAAATGTTTTTCTCTGCCAACACCCCCCCGCTGCACTGGCCCTTGAAGTAGCTCCACAAATCAGACATTATCATCGCTGGGATAAATGATGTAAGGAAGAAAAGGGATACAACAGTCTGTGGCAAAGTTGCCATCAGGCTCTGCCTCCCAAATTGGCTCAGAGAAATTAGCAGGAAGGAAGGAAGGATCAGACAAAATGATAAACCCGCTTACCTGCTCATTAATTTAATCTCTTCTTTTTTCCTCCCCTCTTCCAGCCTTGTGGTTTCTGTAACTGTAGTGAACAGCAAAGTCCTAGATGAAAGGGAGATGACGTCTGGAAGCACAAAGATTAAAGGAGAGTTTTTAGGATTAGCCTTTGATTTTTTTTTTTTTTTTTTTTTT
>VZTI01001914.1:704282-777456 GCA_013397865.1 Struthidea cinerea
TTTTTTGTCTTTGGGTTGTGGTGATTATTGCCGCTCCTCTCTGAGCAATCCTTCTGGGTGCATCCGAGGG
This sequence comes from Struthidea cinerea, assembly GCA_013397865.1. Lineage (NCBI taxonomy): Eukaryota > Metazoa > Chordata > Aves > Passeriformes > Corcoracidae > Struthidea > Struthidea cinerea. Next base: position 704,353 of record VZTI01001914.1, read on the forward strand.
AGCACACGGGCTCTCCAGCAAGTTCTGGGTGTTTTTCTGAGGACACAGCAGCAAATGTGCATCAGCCCCTTCTCCCTCTCCTCCTGCCACAGCTGGAAGTGCTCCCCTCAGGCAGGCGATCCAGAGGCTGGGAGTTTGCAGGGATGGCAAAGCCATTCCTAAATCAGTCAGGCTTGGATTTATGGAGCAGGACCTGGCTGGGGATGGCAGGAGAGCCCTGGGCAGGAGGGCTCCTTCCTTCAGCACTGGAATGTTCCTTCATTTGGAACAGCTTTTTTCTGTTGAATTGGGCTTTTGAGTCCTGTCTGGAAACCAGGCCAAGCCCCAGAAGGAAGGCTCAGGTTCAGGAGAGGGAGAACCAGTGCCAACTGCAAGGTGCCAGTGGCAGTGGATGACGTGCCCCAGCAGGGCACAGGCGAGATGAGGAGGAGAGACCTGCACAGACCCACAGCGGCCAGGCAAAGCCCAGCACCACCAGCTAATCAGCTTTTGTTTAGCCAACACCCTCGGAGTGTTTCCAAAGCCAGCACCAGAACAAACAAACGAAGCAGCAAACCCTAGTGAATTTCCTTCCTGAAAAAGCAAACTATTTCCTTGCTAAGGAAAACAACGGGAGGCCATTGCTGGGAGCCTGGAGCACCACCTGCCCGGCTCAGCTCAGCTCAGCTCAGCTCAGCTCAGATCCTGTGTCCTCGTCGTTCTCCTGCTCCCTGATGCAGCGGGAGCGCGGCACCGGATCGATGGAGCATCGAGACGCAGAGGAGGCTGTGCCGGGCTCAGAATGTGATTTATGATCTCACAGCCAGGCTCAAGTGCTGCGGTTGGGCTCTGGCTGTGCTGGCGCTCGGTGAGCAGCCTCCAATTAGGTGACCCCCCAGGTCTCCCTATTGATTTTGAGGGGAAGGTGTACTTTTCTCATTACGCCTTTGGCAGCAGCGCCAGCAGGGCTGGGGTGGGAGGCCCTGGCAGGGGAGCAGCTCTGGAGTGCAGTTCAGGGGTCTCTGGTGGCCTGGCAGGGTGGGGGGTGCACACGGGATGCTCACCAGGCATCCCCCTCCTCTCCCAGGGCTGGGGCAGATGGGCACTGATGGGTTCCAGTCCCCCCTCACCACCTTCACTGCTGCTCGCAATGTCCCCAGCTGCTCAGGGCCGGGCCAGGCTGTGGTGTCACCTCTGCTTCCACAACACTTTGAGCCTGGGAGTAAAAAGTTCCTTTCTCAAGCAATGCTGCCTTCCCCTCGCTCATCAAACAAAGGAGGGGGAAGAGCCTGAGAAGACAGAGATCCTAAATTAATCAGCACAGTTTCCTAACGAATGCCCTTTATGCTTTACATAATAATATAAAGCTTTTTTCAGAGACAAGAGCCTCCTACATCAAAGATCCCTCTCTCCCACTCTGAACTTTTGAGCCCTTCTCCTTGGAATTAATGTGGAAAAACCTAAACAGAGTTTGAGAGCAGCTCAAGAGCACATCTGGAGCAAGGAGCAGGATTGACCCTGCTCAGCAGGCGCCTTCCTTTGGCTGCGTATGCTCAGAGACAGAGGTGGAATTGCTGGAGCAGCCACGGTGACCAGGGACGGGGAGCTCTGTGTCTCTCTGGGCTGGCACCACCCCCTGAGCGAGGTGGCTCAGAGCAGGGGCTTTAATTGGATTCTGCAATCTCCAAGCCTGTGCCTGGATGCTCTGCACCACGGGCTGTGCAAACACAGTGGGACAGGCTCCAGTGCCCGTATTTACCCTGCTCCCAGGCCAGCCTGGAATGCTTTGGGAGCTTAATGCAGGATAATGCCAGAGGGCAGATGATCAAGGGCATCCACGGCAGCCCCGCCAGCCCTTCCTCAGCTGGTGTGGGTACAAAGCTTTGCAGTGAATTCGACATTTCCCTTCGGAGCAGCACGTGCGGGACTCAGGAGGGCTGAGACGGCGAGGGCAACAGCTCAGCAGCAAGATCTCCATGGTTTAGTGGAGATGGTGCTGTTGGGTCAGAGGCTGGACTCGATGACCTTGGAGGCCTTTTACAACCTTAATGATTCTGTGGCTCTGTGACCTCTCCAGCCAAGATGAAGACTCCCACTCCTTCCCCTTCTTCCCTCTCAACATGTGGCATCCTTTGGGAGAGCCTGGCCAGCCCCAGCTCCTGGGGACCGTGGCCGTGCTGAGCTGCTGAGCCCACTCTGCCCCACGCCGGGATGTCTGTGCCTCGTTCCGGCTGGATGAGCTCTGCCACTGCTGCTCTCGGCTCTCTGCAAAATGCAAATTGCTGCGCTTGACCTCCCCGGGATAACGAGGGGAAACCTCCCCTAATTAGCACTGCAGTCTGTGGTGAGAGAAACCAAATGTTGACTGTAGAGCGGCTGCACTTACTGTAAATTCCAACATATGCTGTGGAAAAACGCCGCCCAAATAAGGCTTGGGAAGCACGGGGTGTTTAAATAATAATGAACACTCACTGCTGTTTATTGCAGAACACGACGCAATCAAGGCAAAGCTGCGGTGCTGCGTCCTCCTCCCTGCCAGGACGCCGTGAAGGGCCAGCAGTGGAGGCACGGGAATCCCCGGGACGCAGAGAGGCTGCAGCAGGAATTCCAGGGGTGTGCGCAGGATTTACAGGCATCAGAGACAAGACCCGCGGTGTCCTTTGAGGGGACCCTGCGGGACGGCTGCAGCAAGGACTTGCAGCTGGTGAGGTGTTCTCCAGCACTTAGAGGTTTCTGCTGGTCACTTGCAGTAGTCCAAAGCATATAAAATATTTATTTGCTCCTAATTAGGTGTAATTACCACTTAACCTGGAGGAGGGATGTACCCAGCATGCCCAGCAGCTCGATACACTCGCAGCTGAACAGCTCCACCGCAGATAATTAAAAGAGAAGGGCTCCTGCCTGCCTGGCCTCGGCAGCCGAGTGTTTGTTTTAGTGAGGAGAACCTCGTGTGCCTGAGCTCATCCCGGGGCTGCTGGCTCCTCTCAATGGTGCCTGAAAGCCAAACTGGCCTCATCTCACCCGCAGTTTCCATGTGATTATTCCCTCCTCTTCTCAGTAATTCAGCTCTGGGTCAGGCTGTCCTTCCCTTGCCCGTTTCCTGCCTCCAAGGAGACCTGTCCACCCTGCTCCATCCCATGGGATCGGGCTCACGGCTGCTCCTCACCCACTCCTGCTGCTCCTTGGAGAGCTGGGAGGATGGGAACAAATTGTTTATAAGATGCCCAATTAACATTTATTCGACCAGAATCATGTCAGGAAAAAGAAACGGGCTCACTCGCAGGGCCATTGCTTCCCTGCTATCACTGTGTCCTGCACAGACCTACCAGGGATCGCTTCTCCTGTCTGTGTTGAGCTCCGCCTGAGCCCCCGCTCCGAAGGGACGGCAGGATCACCCACGCTGCTCCCTCTTCCATCCCTCCTCCTCAATGACAACAGCAACCGCCGCCTGAGTTTCAAGGACTTCAACATGTTTGGGCAGAGCTGTGCAAAAACCACTCATTTCGACCAACGTGTGCGCACAGCGGCTCGGGGAAGCTGCTGCTCCCTCCCTGCGGCAACGGGGTCAGAGCAGCCTGCGGAGAGCCTGGCCCAACCAGCTCCTGGGCATGTGGGAGCGGCTGTGCCGCCGCATTCCAGCCCTGTGCCCGCGCCAGATGCTGCTCTCCTCCCCTGGGATGTCACGCGGGGCAGGGGATGCAGATCTGCACCCGGCGGAGCATCACGTCCACGCTGAACCCCCGCTCCGGGACACCCGGGCAGCCCCCGCGCTGCCAGCGCAGCCCTGCAGGACAAACCCAACCACCAGCTCATTCCAGGACGAGCTGCTGCCGACAGACAAAGGGTTTTCAACCTTGCTGGACCCAATAAACAGCTGTTCTTCCCCGCTCCCAGCCATCAATCACAGCTGACAGCCTTCCCCCCATGGTCAAGAGTGTGCTTTTCACCTTAATTCCTTAGAAGGGCTTTTTCACCAGTTGGAAACTCATAAATACCACTTTGCAAGCCCAGGTAGGGCTAATGATGGATGGCTGCTTCACAGATATGCCAGAGGCTGTGACCTAATTGTCACCGAAATACTTCCTGATTAACTAATAGATAAAACCCAATTAAAACTTCTGCTCTTCCCAAAGTCCCTGGCTCCTACTATTTCTCCCCTTTTCAAACTCTGTCTTAAATTAGATCCAGTCTGGCTGGACTGCTCTGAACAGATGAGGATGCTCTGTTCACCACCTTCCCTGCAGCCGTGGGGGGATTTCATGGGAGTCCCAGTGGGTCCAAAGAGGGATTTGCAGCCAGTCACAGGTGTAAAATCCCTCGCGAGAGATCCTAGAAACTAAAGGATAGTGTCAGCAGGAAGGGCACTACTTGACTGGTTTCTTCCTCCACTGAATAGAACTGCTGCATAGAAAAGCTGCTTTAGCACATTTGCTTTGATGTGCAACAAGTTAATTACTGTAATAGGTTCGTCCTTCTCCCCCAGTATTGAATTGTCTAGAACATCCATATAAATCGTCATGGAGTTCCTTATTTTGACTCCATTTATTCTTTAAGCAGCCCTAGCAAGAGTGTGCCTGCAGAAGGATTTGTTCCAAACCCCATGTACCAGGTGCATCCACCATTATTTGCTCTCCTGATACTCATCTCAATCCATCTTTGGAGGGAGGGGGCTCGTGGATGCCTCATTCTGCAACTGCCGGGCCAGGGAGCAATTCCAGGGAGCACGAGGCTCCAAAGCCCACCTGGCTCCTGGCCTGGGAACCCTCTTCCAGCTGCAGAGGAAACTCAGCTCCTCATCTGCTGTTTTCAGCAGTGACCCCTTGGTCAGGGACCCCTTGGATCCTTGGTCCAGCTCAGCAGCTGGAGCAGAGCTGCATCCCCGTGTCCAGGCAGCTCCCGGCTCACCCAGCACTGCCCCGGTACACTCTGACCGCAGCCTGGGACCCCCACCCCTCCCGAGGCAGAGCAGAGAGCCCCTCCGGCACATTGCTGAGGCCAGGACACTAAACTGTCGCATTTTCCCCAATTTCCTGCTCTTGATCCAGCTCCACAGGCAGGATCAGCTTGACCGGGCTCATCGCCGCGGTGCAACCTCGGCAGCGCCGCTCCCGCGGCGGCACCGCAGGGGGAAATTGGGAGGAAAATGCCGGAGCAGGGAAGCTCTGAGGCTGCTGGGCAGCGGCTGCACATCATCTCCGTGCGAGCCGGCCGCGGTGACCTTCCCGGCAGCGCCGCAGGAGCCGGGGGGCCGAGCCTTGCCCTTGCGCTGCTCTCGGTGCCAAATGAGCCGCGGGCTCCCGGCAGGTCCCGCACCGCGGGCTGCGGCTGCCAGGCACCGGCTCCCCCCGGCAGCCCCGCTCCGCCCCAGCCCGGCTCGGCGGCGCGGCCAGCGAGGCTGTTTGCTGCTTTACACAGGCTATCATGTGCTGTGCCACAGCGGGGGACCGAAAATGACTTTATAGTTATTGTTCCTCAAATTGGACACCCCCTTGGAGCTTAGATAATATGAGATGAAACAGCCTGCGGGAGGCTGCAGTCAAGTGGAACAGTGATGGAGGCTTTTTTTCCCCTTCCCAAGAAGAAACATTCCACCTATTTACTTCTCCAGCACCCCTCCTCCTCCTCCCTGCCAACCTGTTGAGCACAGCCACACCTGGCAGAGCCAGGAAACTGGGATAATATCCCCCACAACCCGGGACGCCCACATCTTCCGGGGAGGAAGATACCCCACACGCTGGGACCGGGGAATGACAGCGAGCCCTGCAGAGGGATGGCGAGGGCGAGCGAGGCTGCCGCGGCTCCTCACTCCATTTCCCAGGGAAGCGGGGTGTGCGAGGGAACGCTATTACTGGCACAGCAGAGCCATCATCTCGTGTCATTTGGCTTCACAGAGCCAGGGTAGCCATGCGAGGGGTGCAGCAGGAGATGCTGGAGGGAGCGGGGAGGAGGCTGCGAGGTGAGAGTGCAGGGAAGAGGCAGAAATAATGAGGGGTTCAGGGAAGGAGGATGTCAGGGCTCACAGCCGTGAGCAGGGAAGGCAGCTTGTTATGGAGAAAGGGGGAGCAGAGGCCTGGAAAAGAAAGGACAGAGCATCCAAGAGCAGAGAAGTTCACAGAAGGCTGCGTGCCTCTGGCAGGGAGGGAGCAGGGAGGCACAGGAGAGGGATGGGCCTGGGTGGAGATGCCCAGCCCGGAAAAGAGAGCTGGGGACAGGCAGGAGGGGACAGCAGCATGACGGGAAGCACTGGGAGTTCGTAAGGATCCCAAGCCTCCAGGCACATGCCCTAAAATCACAGAGTGGAAGAAAGACATAAAAATATAATTCCAAGAGCGGTATTTCATAGGTTTCCCCAGAGGCTGGGCATTGGAGGGTGACATTCCTGCCTGGCAGGGAACACTTCTGGGAGGCCCACACGAGTGCACACATCCGAGCACGTCCATCACCCCCTTTCCTGCAGGGCACGTGGAATTTTTTGTGTTTTACAGGCACGTTGGAGGTCAGGAAGAGCCACCAGCTGCTCCTGACTGCTCTCTGTGCTCCTGCAGCTCTGCGAGGGGAGCAGGCGGTGATGGAGGCAGCAGAGGGAGAGCTCCAGCTCTGTTTGCCTTTTCCACAGCAGATCTGATGATTTAAATTAGGTCTCGATTCTTGTTTAAATTATAGTTTACTGTTCTGCGCCCCGCTCAGAAGTGAATTACCTTAAGCAGCAGTATTAATAACACGGTTATAATTAAGCTTCATTACTGTAGGCAGTTTGCTGAAACAAATTGCTGCTTCATTATTATTATGGCACCTTTGGTAAAAAGACATTTCCCCAGAATGCGACCTTGATGCTTTATATAGCAAAAGCCAGGAGATGATAGAGATGTAAGGATGAATTAGCATCTTTTACTTTCTAGATCAAGCTCATTAAAAGGAAAGCAACTCAAGTCAAAACCAAGCAGCCTTGATGGAAATTTTAATCGGACTGAAATGGGTAATGAATAGGTTTGAACTTTCCCTGACATTTTTATGGCCACGCTTTATTTGTATTATGCTTCTGCTCAAACATAAATAAATAAAGCAGGGGCAGGGTCGAGGGTGGACAGGGGAGCGACTGCAGAGCCTGCACGGAGCTGCTCCTGCTGCCACCAGCGCCGTGGCCCTGCCGGAGCAATGCTGCTGGTGGGAGGTGCAGGTTGTGGAACCACGTCCCCATCCCTGCTCACCGCCTGCCAAAGAGCACAAGTCACCGAGAGCAAACAGCTCCTGGGCAGAGGGGCGCCGGGGGCAGAGCTCGTCACCCTGCGGCACCCAGGAGCCCGCAGCCCAACGCAGGGACCCCCAGGAGAGCTGCTGCACCAACCTCCCACCGTCCGTCACAGCCCAGAGGGACATTAATTGCTGCACTGTGAGCGCTCAGCAGCTGAAACAGGACATTACTGAGGGATGCAAATAGGTATTTAGAGTCCAGAAAAGTAAAGGCAAAGCAGTTTTGGAGGAGATGAGATTAAGAGAGCCCAGAGAGGAAACATCAGCGTCAGTGCATCAGAGGGGTGGCTGGAGGAGGGGGCACCCCCCGAGCAGAAACACTCCTGAAGCGCATTCAGAGCTGGGGGTGTTGCTCAGCTCAGCCAAAGGAGGAGAGGAGACAAGTTGGACTAAAAACGGAATTTTTCTGATTGTTCCTGCACACAAAAGAGGGCCCAAGGCACAGCAATTGTGGCCTTCTGGTACCGGAAGGGAGACTGCCAGAAAGTGGGAGAGAGACTATTTACAAGGGCCTGGAGAGCCAGGACAAGGGAATGACTTCAAGCTGAAAGGGAGGGAGCCCATTCTTTGCCGGACACCCCCTGCACCCCGAGGCGATGCCCATGAAGTGTTGGCTCTGCCCTGTGCCCTGCAGCTCTGGCACTTTGCATGCACGAAGGCTCCTTCACTACCAAGGAAAAACAAACAAAAAAAAAAAACCCAAAACCTCCCCCCAAAAGCCAGCAGTCACCCCTGGAAACCTTAGCACAGCTGCTCTGGCAGCATCTGCATCGGCTGGGGCTGGTACCCGGGGGCAGGCACAGGGCAGGGACGTGCTGGTGGCAGTGGCACGGGGCACACGCCGCGTGGGACCTGGGAGAGCGCAGAGTCCGACCCTAAGGACCCTTCAGACCCGTCAGTGCTCCCCTCCAGCAGCCCCGGTGAGTGGCTGCTCGCGTGCAATTAAACCCCGCTCTCCAAAGGTCACCGCGAACCCTCTCCCCGCCCGCTGTTAAACGGGGCATTTCCCGGCACTCGCCCTGACCTTTGGGATGACGGGAGGCAGCGCTGGCTGTGCCGAGCTCCCAGCCCGCTCACACCGGGCCCGGCTGTGCTGGGTGTGCAGGGGCCAGGGCAGCATCACCCGGAGGGGACCCAGACCCCGGGGTCAGTGCCACACCCTAAATGCTTCAGTGCACCCTAAGTTTCCCCTTCAAACACACGGAGCGGCATCCCTAGGGCATCTGGGATCCCTCCTGGCCCTGCTCTTGTACCAGTCTGCCCGGTCCTGCAGCCGCAGCAGTGTGGGATCCTCTGGTGTGGGTGCCAAGCAGGCCTTAAAAAATAGATTTGAGTCCCCACGATCTCCTGGGACACTCTCAGCATCCCAAGCTGACAGTTCAGCGTGAGGTAAGAGCCACCCTCTCCGGAATCGCACCCAAAATCGCTCCCCTCCCCACACATGTGTGTGTACACACACACTCATTAAACAAATGCTGGCTATCAATTTCTCTGAGTGCTCCCTCTGATAATAGCTGTATTTATCATTTAGCATCTCTGGAAGCGGTTCAAGTTTAAAATCTATTATGGGTATTATGATATTTAATAACTGTGGTTTATTTTTAAATGCAATAAAAAATAAAGATAAGGAGATGTGCTTTAAAGCCCCCTCCTGGGCTCTGAATCCGTCTCTGTCACCAACACGCTGGGTGACCTTGGAGAGGTCACTGATTCACACCGAGCTGGAGCTTCTGGATTGTAAAATGGGGATAATCACAGGATCTGCTGCCCGGGGTGGGGTGTGAAGCCTCTTCTTAATTTATGTTCATCGAGTGATTTCAGCTCCCGGGATGGAAGGGGTGAGCTCTGGCTGTGAGGGGCAGCTGGAGCCCTCTGAAGTGCCACAGCCAGTGCCAGGATGGGTCCCGTGCCCTGGGGTGCCCTGGGAGAGGGGATGAGGCAGTGATGGGACCAGGGTGGGACAGAGCTGTGCTGCACATCTCCGTGTTCTCACTCAGCCCTCCCTCGTTGTGCCTGAACACGAGAACATCACCCCAAAATCACCTCCTGGGCTGGCCAGACAGACCCTGAGCCTCCCCCGAGCTGGTGGGATATGGACAGGCAGCCCCTGGATGATGGGAGCAGAGCATGTGGGCTCCAAAGCAGCCCAGTGGTCCCTCCTGAGCCTGCGAGGGGCTCCAAGCTCCCCTGCCATCCGCCACTATTATTTTGTTTAATTAATTTATTATTATTAGCAATGCCCCTTTCTGCTGACTGCCCCCTTCCAGCAGCCTCACACCCTCCCAGTGCAGAGTGGACAATCAATTTGCACCCCTTAATTAAATTTACAGCAATCTCCCCCGAAGTCAGCCTGTGAGGGACGGTGACTGCACAGTCCTGGAGCAAATCACCGCTGGTGATGAAAGAGCCCATTCCAGTTAAGCAAATTATGAGGAGGCGGGCGATGTCCTCAGTATAATAATTCCATGTGAATTATTTATACGGAGTCTGCAATTACACTGAGCAAAACAGTGCATAAAGCACACTTAATTATCCAACCACCTGTTAGGAGCGCCGGCGCAGCCGATGGCAGCTTCCCCCACGAATTCCCCCGTGGAATCCTGCGGGAAGGGCGAGCCAGGGACCCTGCCGGGAGCGCCGGGGCCGGGAGGAGCCGGGAGCAGTGGGGCTCAGCCCCTCCGAGCCCCAGCCCCAGCAGCTGGAGCGCTCGGGGACGTTCCCAGCATCCAGGAAACGCTCCACTGCAGGTCAATTCCTAATGTTTATTTTCCTGCTGGAAAGGTCCTGTTTAGTTTTTTAACGTAGTTGGTGGCTGTTTTTCTAAGCTAATGCCTAACAGAGAGCTTTCAGTGAAAGGATTAGCTGCTTGTGTTAGTCCCTGGAGACTCTCACAGGGCAAACAAACTCTCCTCAGCGGAGATCCCAGCAGGAGTCAGCCTCAGGGAAGGAAAATCCCCTCTGCTCCTGCCTGCTCCCACTTCACTCCTGGACAGAGCTGTACTTGGTGATAACGCCACTGTTTTGGCAGTCCCTGACCCAGCAGCACACGAGCTTTCGGCCCCCCAGAGGCTGGGCCACTCCTGAGCGGTTAATGGAAAAGAAACGAGTGCTTTTTCTTTAAAGATTTACCACGTATAAATGTATGAGAGTATTAAAGGCAACAATTAACTTTATTGGAAACTTTATATTCTCCAGCCTCATTAGAACTGCCAACAAGATCTATTATTAGTATTACTATGCAGATAATGTAATAAAAAGGGTATTTAAAGTGGATACTTTTGCACTGAAATAAAATAGCTTTTCTCTGGTGTTCTTTCTGCCTCTCTCCCTTTCGCCCTGCGCTGCATCAGAGACCTGGACCGAGACCCAAATCCTTTTTAATCTCTTTTCCCAAACTCCCAGCCAGCTCACTGCCCTGGGAAGGAGCCAGGGAGCTGGAGTGATGCTCTCACCCTGCCTTTACTGCTGGAATCAGTGCAGCCACCTCTGGCCATGCTGGTGAGTGTCACCAAGCTGGGGACTGGAGGAGGAGGAAGAGGAGGACGATGAGCTGCTGAAATTATGCTGCACAGCGACCTCACAGCACAGGTTCAGGTCTAGAAACTGTCGTGTTTCTTTAAATAGCCCCAAGTACTCATTAAAACAGCAGGGGCAGAACAAAGGACTGACATGTTTTTGCCAAAGATGACCCTGATAACCCAAAAATATTGTCCGTGGGCAGCTGGAAGGGGAGCGATGGAGGTTAAGAAAGTGCTCGGTGGCGTTTGGCTTTTTGCAGCAAACCTGGGAGCTTTGGAGGGGAAAAGACACATTTCATCAGCCTATTTATTTAACGAATGCCCTGGTTCTGTAGGGAAGGGTGTCAACAGAGAATTCCTCCTGGCCCAAGTGGGTTCAGAGCCTGATCTGGCTGCCCGGAGGGAGGGTTAACAATGCTGAATTTTTTCCTGTTTTTAAGACTCATCTCTCACCTCTCCCACACGTTGGAAAAACCCCAGGGAGCAGAGGGTGCTTTGCTCAGCACCCAACTGGGGACCCAAAGAATCCATCGGAGCTGGCTGTAAGGGAGAGCTGCAGTGAACAGCAACATTTCAGCTGGCATCAGTGTCCAGGGAACCCCTGCAACGCAGCGACAGGTGCTGGGGGACCTGGGTCATGGATCCCATCATCATCAAGGAGAATCTGTTTCATTTGTGGGTTTAAATTTTCAATAACTGTTGGAGCAGAGCTGCTCTCGGCTCTCAGCCACTCTGTTCACACCCTGCTGCAGCAGGAGTCCCTGGGGCAGGGGATCCAAATGCCATTCAAACGAGCTCTTTTCAACCTCCTTTCCTGATACTTGTGCAGGGCAGGGGCAGGAGGGCTCTGCCTCTGGCCCAGCTTCCACCCACCCCTGGGATGTGCTCAGCATCCTTCACCCCTGCAGGAACCAAGCCCCGGCTGCGCCCTGGGATGCTCCGACGGCAGGACGTGGAGCAGAGGGTTTGGCTCCAGGATCCAGGAGGAGCAGCTCAGCCCAGAGGGTCCCTCTGCCCTCCTGCCCAGTGCCAAGGTTGGATGTGGCAGCTCCTCCATGTCCTCCCCGAGCGGCTCCAGCTCCCTCCGCTTTCCATCACCTTTATTACACCCCGCAGTCTAATTAACAGAGAGGAGTCAAAGGACCCGAGAGCAATGATTGTAATAAATAATCTCTTGGCGACCGTGGAGTTAATATTCCACCAGGGTCTCCTCCTGGCCTCCGGAAGGAATGGCAGAGAGGGAAGGGAAATGGAGCCTTGCAGTGAGGAGTGGAGCACTGCCGGGGGGCGAGCAGCCCTCCTCCAAAAGCTTCCTGCCCCTTCCTGCCTCACTTCCTCCCCAAAACTTTGGAGCAATGGCAACAATTTCTCTGGCAGCGCTTTGACTCGGCTTCCAGGGTCTGGGATTTAGGGACGCTCCGGGAACTGTGAAATGTTGTGAACATCAGTGAGTGCCAGCTCATCTCTTCCAAAGGGATTGTTCCAGAGGGAGCAGGACTGCCACATCTTGGACTGCCACAGCTCTCTGCTTCTCACGCCAGACTGTAGCTCCCAGCACAGCAGAGCCCTGTTCCCACATCCATGGAAACATCCACAGCTCCGAAAAGGAGCAGTGCATGGAGGCACTGGGATCACTGTTCTGCTGAGGACAAGGGGTCTGTGAGACTCCATCCTGCCTCCTCCTTCCCCTCCAAGGGAAGTGGCAGAGGATGCTCCGGACACTTCACTACATCCCTGCACATGCCTCTTTCCTGTGGAGCTCTGGCTGCTTTCCCAGGAGAACCCACGCTCCCCGCGAGGCTCCGAGGCTGCCGTGGGACCCTGCGCCAGCCCCGAGCAATTATCCACGGAGAACTGGGCTGTGCTGATCATTTGTTAGCTCCACACATATCCCTCCTAATTAAAAATCTCAGCTGAGATTTGCATTTTTATGAAATGCTTGTGCTGGAAATCTTTATAGAAAAACGCACATATTAATTCCATCTAATCTTGGTCGTTTCGGGTTCCGTGAGGAAGCGTTTGCAGCGAGCTCCAATGCCAACAGCTCTAATTTTGCAGTTTCACCGGAGCATTCCTCCAGCCGGAGCTGGACATTTATCTCCCGAGTCAGGAGCCGATGGAGCCCTGCAGAGCCTCCAGCCTGCGCTGGACACTCAGCCACGGCCATGCCCTTCAGGGATGCTCAGGGGTCTGTTTGCTGCAGGTGTGGGGGTGGCAGTTCAGGAGTTCAGGAGCCAGCCCAGCCCTGGGCAGGACACCCCCATCAGTGTCACTGCATGAGCCACGTCCCACTCCCCAGTTATTTTCTGTTTAATCCACGGCAGCGCCGGGATGCTGAAACCCAGCGTGTGAGGCCTCGGCATCTTGTGCAAGTGACCCTCTCCCCTTTGCTGGGGACTCCTTAAGGGGCCCTGTCCCACCTGAGGCTCAGAGACAGCAATCCATCAGCAATTTGTGTCTCCTTCAGAATGCCTTTGTCTGGAGCCAAAGGGGAAGCAGATTAACTTTTCCTCCCTGAAATATGGCTGCGGGATGCAGGGGAAGAGAGAAGGCAAATAAGCAAAGCAAAGTTAAGCTTTCTGCACAGAGCTGCAGGCTTAGCGGCGCAGATTACAGCAGCAGGTGAGGAGCAGCCCTGGCCTCCGCTGTGTAGGCTGCAGAAATCCTGTTAAAGCGCAGAGGAGGGTTAGCCACAGCTCCCGGTCCTGAACGGCTGAGCTGGGAGGCGCAGCGGGCTGAGGGACGGCGCAGGCGGAGAGCGCCTCGGGACAAGCTCGAGGAAAGGTCAAGAGCTTCACTTCTTGCCTTTAATAATTTATGAGGTGCCCATCTTCAAAGGAAGCGGTGCCAAGGACAAAACCACATCCACGGAGGTGCCACAAACTGGGCAGTGGGAGGGTGGTCCTGGGAGCGCTGCCCTCTGCGCTCTCCTTCACATCCAGCTCCCTCAGCACCCCCCCCGGCCTGCCCGTCAGGGCAACAGATGCCCGTGAAGCTTCTGGCCATTAGCTGCTAATAAGAAACTAATTAGCTAATTAGTCAATATCTGATCCTTTGAACTGGGTTCTGGGGTCTGGCTGAAGGCAGTGCCATCACCCCCACTTGACCTGCGGCGGGGAACACTGCCTTTGCTCCGTCCCCAGGGCGAACCCCTCGCTGGTGTGTGGCCACAGTGATCGCGGGGGTGACACCTCTGCAGGTGTCCCCTGCCCCCAGGACAGACCTCGGGGGGCAGTGGGTTCGGCACAGCACCCCCTGCCCTGGCCATGCCACGGCTGCCAGAGTGGCAGAGGATGCTCTCAGACCAGAAAACTCTCACCATCCTCATCTGCCTGTCAGCGGCACATCCCCGGAGCCCAGCCCAGGCTGTGCCGGCGCTGGCTGTTCCCTTTCCTGCAAAACCGAGCCAAATGTTCACTTTTTCCCTAAGAAAACCACGCTGGAGGCCCCCCTCAGTTGCCCCCTGAGCCACACGGGGCCAGGAACAAATGCGAGGGCTTTCCAACGCCGGGAAGTGCTGCCCAGCTCCGGATGCACGGGATTGCCAGATGAGCTTTAGAAAAGCAGCAGAAGTTTTCCAGCTTATCCACAGCGAATCTCCGGTCCCTGCGAGGTTTGTCCTTCACTAGGAATTAGAGACGAGTTTCCAGTGCTTTCCTGCGCCATCTGCCCCAGCCGTAGTTGGAATGCAGGGTTTTACTCCGGCAATCAGTAGGTAATCCTGTCAGCACCGCTTAGAGAGCCCGGCTCTGTCCTGCCCATCTGATGCTCAGTGCAGCAGAGGGAAAATCACGGCTCCCTCTTGAAAGGAGGGGAGAAATTAAGGTTGACTTTGGCACAGGAAAACAAGCAATCCAGAGATGACAGTGTGCCACAGGAGCTTAAAATAAGCATCAACTAATTCAAACAAAAACAAATCTGCATTGAAAACAGCCTCTTCCCCAGACCACATTCCCGCTTTAAAGTGCCTTTGAAATCTCCCCGGCGCATTTACAACACGCTCCCCCTCCGCTGCTCCCGCTCGAGCTGCCTTGCTGTTTGCTGGCAGGCAAATGAGGGCTGAAGCCTGGAACGATGTTTTCTTATTAGTGCACATGCAAATACTAATAAACAGCTCCCCACGCTGCGCTGGCTCCAGTGCCCCGTGCTCTGCCCCCGCTCCCGGTGCCCCCTGCTCCGTCCCAGCTCCTGGCAGCCCGTGCTCTGCCCAGTCCCCCTCCCGCAGGCAGGTGAGGGCAAACTGACTTTCAAAAAGCACGTTTTCACCACGTTTATCAGCTAAGGGCAAAACCCGGCTCCGCTCTACGAAGGGCCTGACCCAGGCTGAGCTCCAGCAGCTTCAGCTCTGACCCTCCTCATCCCAGCTCTGCCGAGGTGAGGGGCTGCCAGCCCCCGCCAGAGCAGCTTCCCCAGCAGCAGCGGCAAAGGAAAGCGTGTGGGAAATCTGGCAGCCATCCTCTGGTGGAGCTGACAGAGCTGAAAAACACCACAGCTCGTCTGCAAATGGGGATATTTGGGCTTCCTGGCTCTTTGGTCCACAGGGGCTGCGGTGTCCGAGCTGGTGCCGCTGTTTGCTGGGCTCTGAAGGGAGCCAGGGTTGGCAGAAGCCACCTGGACAGGGATTGGAGCAACCTGGTCTAGTGGAAGGTGCCCCTGCCCACAGCAGGAGGCTGGAATGAGATGATCTCTAAGGTCTCTCCCAGCCCAAACCCTCATGTGATTCTGTGATTCTATGATTTTCCTTGCTAGCTCCAGGTTTTGGAGCAGATTATGAATTGTTTGATATGGAATTTCAAATGATCACTTAAGTAGCTAATTAGCTCATAGCAACTTCGAGCAACCTGGGTGTAGTGTGTATTTAAGTGTTTAATGCCTTTTTTTTCTCTCTCTCTTCCTTTCTAATTGGCATTTAATTAAAAGAATAAATAAAAAGAAGAAAAGCAGCTTTGCCTGGGCTGCTTGGGTTTAAATATTAAACTGCTTGGGTTTAAATATTAAACAGTCACTGCAGTTTGGGCCCTGCAGCTGAGGGGAGGCAGAGGGGGCTGGCACAGGTCCCCAGAGGGTCAGGCCACGTCCCCTGCTCCTGGGTGGCCCAGCAGCACCTCTGGAAGCATCAATGCTCGAGGAGATTAAAACCCCGCCTGAGTTTGCCACAGCGGGTGAAGAACCGCCAGGAAAAGGACCCGTCCCGAAGTTTAGCTTTGCACATCTCCATTAGAGTTTGGGTGGATTTGCTGCCAAAGCCCAGCCAAAGCCTGTGGTTTTTGCCTGCCTGTGTATAGGGAGAGCGATAATGGGGCTATCATAAACCCAAAGTAACGTTTAGAAGCTGGAAGATGAAAGTAGATCACAGGGCAAGGATCAAACAATCCAGAAGCACTTCTGAGCCTTTTAGTGCTGTGGATTATTAGCATTTGAAAGTGAAGAGCATTAGTGGAAGCAGAGGATGAGGGGCGAGGGCAGGAATCTCTGCTGTGCAGAGAAGAAGTGAAGCAAGTGACGGTGGAAGAGGAGGGATGCGAATGATCCGGATTAGGGAGGGTCCCAGCCCTTGCCAGAGCAGGCTGAGCTCTGCAGTGGGGCACTGGCCAGAGGGAAGGGGACTTGTGAGCCAAGGGCCCTGGCCTTCCCTGGCTTTGGCTTCTTGGCATGGACCTGCCTGTCTGCACTGCCCTTCTGCCGACTCGCAGTCGCAGTAATTGAGTGCAATTAGGCCTGATGAGCACTCGGCAGGGCACGGCGGGTACCAGACACCCCAACAGCTCCGGGTACTCAGCCCCGTGACTGAGATTTCGGGTGGTGGGCTCTGAGGGAGGGAGAGCCAGTGGTGTGTCTGCAGCAGACAGCAAAGCTGCCTGTTCCCAGAGGGACTGGCTAACACAGGAGACCAAGTGGCGCAGCGTAGCCACCCAAGGGCTCTACACACAGCTCTGCCTAAACTCCCTACAAAATCAATCCAGCTTTTGCACCACTTTTGACAGGGTGTTCTAATATTAATCTGCTCCCCTTGTCAGTCAGCTCTGCTAACAAAGGCTCTAATGATCTTTAACCAGGCACAAGAAATACTACACAGGTGGGTGGACGGTTCCTGCATTCTTCCAGATGGAAAAAATCCCACCCTTTGCATTGGTGAGGGACTTGCGTTGCTGCCAAAAATAATCAGCCTGTAATTATTATCGATAATTAAGCGATGAAGACACAAAGAGCAGCAGGGCAAGGCTGGGCCCAGCTGGTGAACACCTTTCACCCCTCACATGCCACAGGGTGAGCAAAGCCAGGGCCGGCCGGGGGAAGACGCTGGGGAGGAAAAGGCTCAGGGCCTGGCGGTGCCGGTGCCGGCGTGACCGACAGCGCCCGGAGGCACGGCAGGCTGATGAGCACCCTGCTGCCTCCCAGCCTCTGCACAGCCTCGGGGGAAACTGAGTCCTCTCGGGGAACATGTGAAGCTCCTGGCCCTCTGATCAAGGCTATTCCCTTTCTCCTGCAGAGTTTCCGTGTCTCTGCCTCTGACTCAGGGCGAGCTCATTCTCCTGACAGTTCGACAGACACCTCGCCAGACACTTTGCCTCTCTCTTGCTGTAATTAGGCGGGTCCAGAGGTGTGTGAGGCCTGGCAGGATGGAACTGCTGTGCTGCCAGAGGGGCTGAGAACTCTCTGTCCCCCTGCCCGAGTGACCACTGCCCTCACACCCAGCCCAAACCCAGCCCTCCATCACCTCCACACAGAGATTCGGGTACTGCTGCCTTCCCACCCCCAAATCGATTCCTCCCAGCAAGGTGTGACCCCCACGGGGCGGGGGCTGCCAGACCTCATTTGGAGGTGTGGAACAGGCTTGGTTTGGTGCTAGATGTGTCCTAAAGTCTAATCACAGACTGTGGCCAGACTTTTCCAAGCAGAAATAGGTGTTTTCTCGCGCGCCTGCCCTTCCCTCGCACAGTCACAGGCAGCTGTGTGCCCCCAGCCTCTGCAGAACATCCCTCACCTCAAACAAAAGCATCACAATGGACACGGGCCAGAGCTGCGCTGATTTCAGCCCTGGCCAGTGTTTATTTATTTGTTTTTCTGCACTAGGGGATGCATTTTTTTACCAAGGAACCTCCCGGGTTTGTACAAGGCACGCAGCTCCTCAGCCACCTCTGACGCCAAGGCGGCTGCCTGGGGCTGGAGCCAGTTCCTCAGCCCCTCCCGCCCTGCCGTGGTTTTGCTGAAGTTTTGATGACTGTGCTGCTGCGAGGGCTCGGCTGCCGGGGGCTGCTGGCTCTGCTGACTCAGCCCCAGCACCGGGGACACCGCGGGTGGCGGCTGCTTCCCTGAGCGCTCTGGTGAGGGGGACATTCGGCCGGTGCCGGGGACACGAGCAGGGAATGCAGCTCGCCCTGCTCGTGCCTCAAGCCCTGCCGCTCCCATTCCAACCTCGGGCAGGGATAGGGGAAATTTTCCAGCAGCATGAACACTGCTGAGCCCCGCGGGGCTGAGCACGCACGCCTTGGCTGTGCTTCAGTCAGGCAGAGCAGAACATTAGAGGGAGATGCTGGAAATCGGAGAAGGAAAAGGGATCATGATCTGAAGTGATCTGGTGGTTACAAAGCCCCCCAGGATCAGCCAGATCCTTCCCCGGGCTTCGTTATACAGCAAATGGAATCACAAATACGGTGTCAAAATCAGTGTCTCACAGGCATCACTGGGGAATCACAGCCGTGTGACCCAAGGAACACCTTAACGCTGGAAAAGGAGTTCTGGGCAGGATTGCGCTCGCCAGGATGTTACAAACAGGTGCAGTGCTCTGCTTTGCTTCCCCCTCGACACAACTCCTAATTATGTATCTTGTGATATGTGAACGCGCTTGGAAAATGGATTATCCTCACCAGCTGCTCGCCGCCATGGCACAGCCTTCCCCGGCGCCTTTGTAGCCGCTCCAAAGTGTTATCATCCCCCTTTCCTGCTCCAGGAATGTCGTGGGGAAAGGATCACTCCGGGCAGCAGGGAGATGAGCTGGGCTTTGAGAGCAGCCGGGCAGAGTTCTGCCGGAGTCAGCCCAGCTCGGGGGATCCAGTGGTTTGAACAAGGCTGAACGACTTTGTAGCTTGCCTTGTTCAGCAGCAGGACGGCAGGAGGGAATTCGGGAGATGTGCAAACCCACAGAGACGGCACCTTAAAGGGATTTATCTCGCCAGCCTGGCGGGGCAGCTCCTGCAAGCCCCTGGGAGCTGACACCCTGCTGCTGAGGCACAGCCCTCCCGAGCCCCGGCCGGCCCAGGGCAGCGCTGGTTCCTCAGCAGCAGCGGAGCCAGCCTCTGTGTCCTCTGCGTTTTCAGCACTTGGCGTCCCAGCATCCTTGGACAAGGCTGTCCCTGGCACGGGACGGGGACACGCAGCCAGCAGCACCCATCAGCTCCTGTGCCCTGCTCCTGCCCGGGGCTCGCGAGGAGCCGTCCCCTCCGTGGGCTCCCGAGGACTCTCGTTAATAAAGCACCCCTGTCCTCACCAAGCACCCCGGCCCCGCGGGCTGGGCAGGCCGCCCTAATGGAAGCTTTAGCTCAAGCAGCAATGACTTTGACCGTGCAAAATTACACTCTATTCTGGCCAAATTAACTAGGTAATGCCTTGCATTAGTGTAAAATCCTCCATCAAACCATGAAGGCTGCCGTTAAAACCACTCAAGGCCAAAATGTGTGGTGGTGGGGGAAGAGGGCTGCTCCGTTGGAAGGCCGAAAGGAGGATTTTCCCGCTGCCTTGCGCCTCACGGGCAAAGCAGGGACGGGAATTCAACCATTTGTGCTTGGAGGTCGCAGGCCCTGCCTGGCCCCGCTCGGCCGGGGGGGTCCCAGCTCCCTCGTGCTGCTCCTCCTCGCTGTGCCCCCACCCCCGCTGCCAAATGAGGATCCGTCGGACACACAAGCAGGGTCCACAGGAGGGGACAGCAGAGCAGACCCCTCTGGTGACATTGGGCAGCATCTCCTCAGCAAAGGGAACGGGAAGAAACTGCAGAAGAACCTATTTGTTTTGCAATTACGGCTGAAATAAAAAATTACTTGGTCTGATTAGCCTCTCTGAGTAGGAGAGCCCTGCAAAATAAACCCCACTTCACTACCAAGGCCTGTGCGAGTCCCTCTTGCACTTTATACGTTTAAGTGAAAGTGTGGAAGGTCAATTTACTATGTAAATTTTCACAAATTTGGCTAAGCTAAAATGATTACTCTAATGTCTATGCAAATTAGCTTAATTGATAATGACTTCTCTGGTAATTTTGGGGGGGGAGAGGAATTATTCCAATTGTGACAACCCTCTAAAGAAAGCGTTTCTTCGCCCAAGAAAGAAATGATATCTTGACAAATTAAAGAGAATATAATGAAATCAGATTAATTAATGCTAAGACCAATTAGCAGACGCAAAGATAGAGGGAGAGATTTACACAAGCGAAATTCACTAGAGAAAGGCTACGAGAATTCATCACCTCTCAAGATGTTTACATCCCTTCATTTTCTTTGGAGCAATGAGTTCTTTGCCAAGACAAGCGCTTGGCTTTGCCAAGGAGAGTTTGGACAGCGCGAGGGGAAAGGAACAGGTCTGAGGTGACGGCACTGAGGGGTGAGGGCGCAGGCAGAGCAGTGCAGGCAGAGCAGTGCAGGCAGCAGACTGGCAGCACCAGACCTCCGAGAGCCTTTTCCTGGCACCAGCCCAGCGCCCACCACAACCCCTGACCCTGGCACATCCCCGCCCAGCCTCCCACGGGGTACGGGGAACATTAATTACTCCGAAACGGGAGGCGGCGGCACCTCCAAACGCGCCCAGCCACCACCATAAACCTCACACAGAGCCATAAAAATAATTACCAGCAACACCGTGTGTAATATCCTTCTGTGTCATCCTCTCCTGTTGGTAATAAAGCTCCCGAACGCATTAACTGCGAGGGAGGGCCCGTTATTCACCCTGTAATTAGACCGTGCTGCAAAACACTTCCCGTGGAAGGTGGTGTGGAGCGGGGGAGGCCGGGGAGCACGGGGGTGTGGCGGGGTCCCTGGGCAGCTGCTGGGGAGCTGGAGAGGTTGGGAAGAGGCACCCAGGGAGTCCCCCAGGATCCCACACTGGGAAACCCCCAGAACCCTGCTCTGGGACCCCTGGAAGCCTACACAGGACCCCCCTGGAATCCATGCTCTGGGATCTCTCAGGGGACTGCATTCCCCAGCCCAGCTCCATCCCCTTCACCCCCTGGGCACGCACAGAGCCTGGACACACTCCCGAGGTTAAGGCTGGGGGACCTCTCTGTTTGTAGAAAGAACTCCCCCATGGCTGTGACGGACGTCAGCTGCAACCTGCATGAAAGTAAATTAACTTCACTTTTAAATCCAATCCACAGCCCTCGTCCTGCAACCCTGTTCATGCCCTGCTACCCACAAACACACTGAGCCCATAAACGCCCCATCTGTCTTTCCACTGGGTTTTTCTGGCCACCCGCTTTTCTCTCTTTCTCTTTTTTCATCATTTTGTCACCTACAAAGACAAGCAGCAAGAAGGAGGCAGAAGCTGTGCCGTGATCAGCCGCAGCGATCTCTCCTCGCTCCATTTTCCTGGGTGATTTGTTAAACTTTAAAACATTAAAGGCAGGCTGGGGGGGCTGACGTGTTCTTTTCAACTTTGTCTCTCATTTGTTAATTGTGCTCATCAGTGAAAATCATTCGTGGCAGAGCCGGGGGAGCGAACAAACCCGAGGAAGGAGCTGATCATATGCAGAGGAAATAACTCAGATGTGAAAATACTTCAGCCAGGGAGATTGCGCTATTTATTCACACAAGTGTCCCGCTGTGCTTCAGAAACGCCGTGATTTAATGAGGTGCTGCAAAGGTGTTTGTTGTTATGGAGTCCCATCCCTGGTTACTCTCCGCATGAGCTGAGGAGAGGCCCGGCAGAAGTTCTGGCTCGACGCCTTATTGAGGATTAGAGAATCACAGGATCACTGAGGTTAGAAAAGACCTCCAAGTTCATCAAGTCCGACCTGTGACCGATCCCCACCTTGTCACCCAGACCAGAGCACTGAGTGCAGTGTCCAGTCCTTCTCTGGACACCTCCCTGGGCAGCCCCTTCCAAGGCCTGAGCACCCTTTCCGTGGAGAAATTCCTCCTGATGTCCAACCTGACCCTCCCCTGGCACAATGTGAGGCCATTTCCTCTTGCCCTGTCCCTGTTCCCTGGCAGCAGAGCCCGACCCCCCCGGCTGCCCCCTCCTGTCAGGGAGTTGTGCAGAGCCACAAGGTCCCCCCTGAGCCTCCTTTTCTCCAGGCTGAGGCCCCTCAGCTGCTCCTTACGGCACTGACTCTTTAGACCCTTCCTCAGCTTCATTGTCCCTCTCTGGACCCACTCCAGCACTTCAATGTCTTTCTTGAAGTGAGGGAAGAAAGTGAGATTTGGAGGCTCTTCCCTGCTGCTCCTGATTCCGAAGCGCCTCTTGAACCCACTCCAGAACGATCCACTCCGCAAGCCAAGCCAAGCTCGTTCGGCGCAGATGCCGAGCGCGAGTCACGGAGAACTTCGGGAGGCATTTGTGGTAGCAGATGTTCCTCCTCTCTGCCTTGGATGGAGGAGCCTGGCGAGGGGGGCACAGGGCAGCCAGGGCTGGTGGGCTCTGCCCAGACCCTGCCCAGTGCCTGTGGAGGGGACTGGGGGCTGAGCAGCCCCTTGTGCTGCCCCAGATCCACCCCGAGCCTGGCACAAGGATACGCATCCCCACCTCCGGCTCACCGGGATGAGCATCCCTCCTCTCAAGTTGCTGGAGCACAACTATTACTCCGAGGCCAAGCAGCGCTCACCGAGGATGTCTTCCAAGTTTCATTTTCCTCTGTAATGGAAAATGCAAGAGCGAGATTTCAGCCTGTGAGCCCTTCTCTGAAAAAACAAATATCTTTCCAGCGCTGGACAGCCTGCCAATCAGGCACAAAATTGCTGGCTTCTCTTTCTCCCCTGAAGGAATGCCTCTGCATACAAAGATACCAGGAAAACTTCAGGGCCGTGGGATAAAAGGCCCTTCTCTGCCTTTCAGAGAGTGATTTGCAATGCATTGCTTCAGCATAATTTCCCATCTCCAGCGCTCACAAAGGAAGCTCTGTTGCTATCTGAGAGTTTAATAATTTCTCTCCCCTCCACCTTGCATTAGGAATGCATCTTCCAACACCTCAGCTCCTGCTCTCCAGCTGGGCTGCAGCTCTGCCTGCGCTCTCCCTCTCAGGTAGAGCTAAAGTGGTAATAAACCCACAGCCTTAACATTCAAAGGCCATCTTGAGCCCGGGAGCGGGCGAGATGCTCGGCTGGAGGAGGGACGTGGCACAGACAGCCCTGGGACACCGGCCCTGGCACTGAAATGAGCCCCCAGGAGCTCCATCCCTTGGTCCCACCACAGGTCCCTCTGCAGGGATGTGGTCTGAACAAGCATCCCTCATTCCGGGGCAGCAGTGGTCCCATCCCCACGGCATCTCCCACATCCCTGCTCCACCGCCCAAGCTGGCTGCAAGGTTTGTCCTCCTTGGGCTTTGGGCTGCACCAAGCGGGTCTGCAGAGTCCTGAGAGGGAACTCATCACCGCCTGCGTTCAGCCCGGAGAATTTGCATAAGTTATTCCCCAAGGCCTGCAGTCCCCACAGGACATATTCTTTATCCATTTAGCCAGGAATGCAGCTATTAAGAGCCTGCAGACATAGAGCATTTGCAAAATTAGTACAAGAGGCTCCAAATAATCCATAAATCCATCTGTTACACGAGCCACATCTGATCATCTCTTTTCCCTGTAGCTTTCC
Source organism: Struthidea cinerea (assembly GCA_013397865.1). Lineage (NCBI taxonomy): Eukaryota > Metazoa > Chordata > Aves > Passeriformes > Corcoracidae > Struthidea > Struthidea cinerea. The sequence continues at coordinate 727,887 of VZTI01001914.1, forward strand.
AAGGGGAAATGCTACAATTCCTCCAGCAATGGCAGCGACCATTTTGTGTGTGTTCAGGCATGAACCCGCCATGCCCCAGGACGGAAAAGGTGAATTAGGAGACACTGCTCTGAAATCTGTGTCGCTCCTCAGCCAGTGCCCGCGCAGGGACCTCTGCATTCCAGCATGAAATAAATGTCTCTTGGCTCCCACTCACCGGAGCCTGACCCTTTTATATCCAAACGCATCCAAAGGCTTCTCCCGCGCCAGGCAGGAGCATTTCCACAGCCGTGGGGAGAAGAAGCTGCTCCATTATTTATCAGCGCAGTCCTACAAAGTTTGGCCCCAGCCCCTGGGGAAGCGAGGTGACTGTGCCAGGTCGCCGCCGGGCACTCCTGGCAGCCAACCGGGGCATGGATCGTTCATTACCCCTGGCACAGATGAAGGAACGGCCAAAAACAGGAGTAGGAAGTGCTGGTACCCCCCTCCAGGCCCCCACCTCACCACCACCTGCTGTGGAGGAGACCCCTGTCCCCCGGAGCCCCCGTGCCCAACGCAGACCCCAGCGGCTGTCAGTATTTATTTTGGGCACAGTTTGGCTCACAGCACAACTGTACACACATAAATAATTCAGGCCACTAAAGGCTGCTGCAGCGGCGACTTTCCAGGAGATTTAATGTTCCAGTCCCTCACGTTCCTGCCACAGCAGAACAGAGAAATTACAACTGGATCTGAAGGAGCAGGTTCCCCTCTCCAGTTCCTGGGCTGGGCTCACCCTGGGAGCTGTGGGCACCTGACGGGCAGCCAGCTATGCCAGAGGCTGCTCCCTGCTCCCGCCCACTCCTGGGGCCTCTCCTGCAGTCCTTGACATTTCCCTTCTCAAGGGGCAAGTCCCTGGTGCATCCTCCCAGAGTAATTGTGAAATTATTATGGTTGGTGTTTTAATTTAAATTGGATGGAGAAATGTTGTACTGCGGCTGCCTCATTTGCTATGGATTTTCACTTAACCAAATTGATTAGTCAACCAACTAGACTTACCTTGGAAGTTGTAATCATTCATTATTAGATCTAATTTTCGTGTCGCTCCCAGACTACGCTCAGAAATGGAAGTGCAAGGACTTTAACGGAGTCAGGGCGGAGCGTCTGAACCCTTGGAGCTGTCACCCACCGGCTGTCTGCTCAGGGCGTGATGCCAGTGCCAGTGCTGCATCCCCTCCCCTTCCTGGGACGCAGGAACAGTGTCCAGGCTGCTCAGGAATGACTATGAAATACAGCAACAAAGGCATCCCTCCCGTGGCTTACAGTCCAAGTGAATCAGTGAAAGGAAGGAAACGCATCTTTCGCCAAACACATCTTTCACCAAAAACGTGTTTCCTGACATTCAAACTCTCCTGCTTGCACCAGGTCGCTCACAGCACACGCCGGGTGTTCCCTGGGTGCACAGAGGGGCCGGGAGGAGGTGGGGGACAGCAGGGACAGATCCAGCCCCGCGGGCATTCCTTGGGCTCTGCTCTCCACACGTGTGCCCGGATCTCTGGGCAGCTCTAATTGCTGCCAGGCACCACAGAGGCCACTGCCTCTTTAAATGAACAGGCTGCATGCCAATTAATACCTTTAATTAACAGAGAGGACTTGCTGGAGGCACTCGGACCGGCTCTCCCAGATGGACTCTCTGCCTGTTGGTCTGGACGGTGCAGCACTGCCAGGTCAGGCTGCCCGGGACCCGCTGCCCAGGCACTGACCTTCCCTGCCAATTAAAATGCCTGCGAGGAGGAGATGCCGCGGGTGGACGGACAGAGCGACGGCGAGGGACGGCGAGGGACGGCGAGGGACGGCGAGGGACAGCTGGCACAGCCCGGCCTCCTGCAGACCACGGGGAACGCACCGGGACAGGCGTGAGCTCCGCACCTCCCGCCTCAGCGACGGCGCGGGCGGAGCGGGCGGCGGCAGATTTTTATTCAAAGCGATGTATTAACGTCTCCAAAAGCTTTTAGCGGAGGCCATTATCCCCCGCCCCGGGGATCGATGCGTTTTAATTCCCTCCGAGCTATTTGTTTGCCTTCGCTTCTGTTTTTCAGACGCAGGAGCCACCTTTAACGAAACGAGGGAGCCCTCCGAGAGAGGCACCACTCGCTGCCTCTTCCCTTGAAACTACTGGAAGTTCATTTTCAAAGCAGGGCAGTTTTCTTGGAATCGATGCATATCAACCAAAATCAATAGTTACTTTACGCAGATGGGCCGAGACACCTCAGCGATAGCACTCGGTGCCATCGGTATCCAAATCTGTGTGCTTTTCAACAAGTCAATGCATTTAAGCAGCTGCTACTGCCTTTTCACTTAAAAATAATCTGTCTGTAGATGAGGCAGTTCCTGGCCATGGAGCCCACTAATATCCCTGGCAATCTGGGGACTGCAGCTCCCCATCCAGGGAGCCCTGCCCGTGCCAAGCAGACCATGGATGCTCCTCCCAACCCTTTATTTAGACCACACCAAGGCTCCCGGCCCCGCTCAGCATCCCACGGGGGACACGGCGAGCTGCTCATGCCATGGGCTGCTGCAGCCGGGCGTCCCTTCCCTTCCTCCAGACCCCGAGGGGCTCGGCTGGAGCCCCCTGAAGCCCTCGCTGCTGGTGCTGCCCGTCGGGTGTCCAGTCCCCCTGTGGCAGAGCATCCCAGCGGGCCACGTCCTGCCCGCCGCTGGCTGTGTTGCCATGGAGAAGGTTTCTGTGCCACCGGTGGCACAAAGGAAGCGGCGCTTTCCCCAGCTCGCCTGGGATGCAGCGCTAACGAGGAGGAGGAGAGCGGGACCAGGGCTTGCTTCCTGCCTTCCCTCCTTGCAGGGAAGGGACAAAACACGAGCGCGGACAGGTCCCACAGCTCAGCCCTCGTCTCTTCTCTCACCCACTCTTCATCCCAGGGACGCACGAGTGTGGGGACCGAGCAGCAGCTCTGGGGCGGGTGACACCCGGGCACGGCATGGCTGCCCCCACCGTCACTGCAGCCCGTTCGGGTTCATAAATTCTCATTTGCTCTATAGCGTTTGATTTTTGAGCGTCTCCCAGACACTTCCTCACTTTACTACAATTGATGGGATCATGTGTAATTTGTAAATGATGTTAAGTGAGGTAATAACACTCTGGGAACCGAGTGAAACTCATAAATTATTAAAAATTACTGCCCTGGAATGTTACTACTTTGCTTTTGCACCTGACTGATGGCTCACGCGCTGTCTTCTCTGCCCCCAAGACCTTCAATCCCACTCTTCTCCATCCATTACACCTGCACGGAAACCCGGCGGGGAAAGCGCGGGGTGAGCCAGAGGAGCAGCTTAGCCAGCACTTTCCTCTGCTGAACTTCGGGAACAGCTCTCCAGAACTCTCTCACCTTCCCTGAGACCTGCCCGGGAGGCTCCTGCTGGGTTCAGAAATCCTCTCTGTGGTGTGCCCAGAGCTCTTCCTGTCGGTACAGCTCGACTGGCATTTCCAGCTGCCCTGTCCCCAGCCAGCCTAAGAGGGAGGGGTCCTCCTGCTTGGTGCCCATCGTGGTCAAGCACTGGAGACCCCCATAGCAGCTGCTGAGGTTTGGGGGCCCCTCCCTGCTGCATCCCATCAGCAGCATCATGCCCCGGGCAGAGCGGCACCCCTCTGCCCTGCCACTCAGGTCGGCTGGACACCCCGGCAGTGCCAGGGCTTCTTGGGGTAACAGGATTTTTCTGGAAACTGCAGTGAGGAACTGGTGCCAGCGGCGGCAAGAGCGACAGCGGGAGGGTTTGCTCTCCCGTGCAGGCAGAGCACAGCTCCACTGCTGCTCCCGGGCCGTGGGGGATGATGAGGAGGATGCTGAAGGCTGAGCTGCCCTGTTCCTGGGGCCATGAGGATGCTGAGGAGGATGCTGAAGGCTGAGCTGCCCTGTTCCTGGGGCCATGAGGATGCTGAGGAGGATGCTGAAGGCTGAGCTGCCCCGCTCCCAGGGAAGGAGCACGCTCATGCATTTTTCAGGCCGAGGGCTGCAGCCCGGCCCCCCGCAGACATAATGACGGCACTGGCCTGGATGCAGAGCCGGGCTGGGGGAGCAGCTCCTGCACTGGCAGAACAGACAGAGCCCAGCGAGAGCCAGGCATTACTTATCATTTAACTTATAATTTGCTGCTCAAACCCAGTGGTTAAAAGTGGTTGGATGCCAGCAGGCCTTTGGAGGAAGGAGCAGGACGGGAGAGAGGAGAGAATGGCGCTTCCCACTTCCCAGTCCAGGGCACTTGGAAAACCCTTTGCTCAGGTTCTGACCTGCTTTGCATGGCAGAAGCCATCTCCATCATTATTAAAGGAGGCAAAATGTCAAAATACAACCCAGGAGGCTGTGAAAACACAGAGCCCATTGCTCTGCATGGCAGCCAGGGGCAATTTGGGAACTCCACCGCGGGTACTGATCGCAGACCCTCTGCAACCTCAGGGGAAAGCGGACTGGGGCAGCTTCTCCCTCATGCTCCAGCACCCCAGTGCCCCATCCTCACCCTCTGCCTGGCTGCAAAAGCATCCTCCAAAGGAAACCCTCAGCACAAGGGCTGCTGAGGGGAAGCGCTCGGATGAGAGGAGAAAGCGACTTCCAGAGCCGGCAGCGAGACAGGGCCCAGGTTACTGTAAAAACGTTTTGTCAAAACTTTTTCCCTCCCACGGAAAACAAGGTTTTCAATCAAACCCGTTCTGGTTGAAAGCAATCTGCTTCCTCTGAGCAGCTTTCCAGACCCAGCAGCTTGGGCCAAAAACGTGTCACTTCTAAGCCAGCACTTTTCTCATCTTTCAGCAGATGATTTTTCACTTTCAACAAAGTCACAAACCATCCCCTGACTGGCACCAGGCAGGTTACAGAGTGCAGGCATCCAGTGGGATGTGATAAGGGAGTAGAGATACCCCTCTTGCAACTTCTCCGGCTTTTCCCTCTCTTTCCTCTGCATATCTCACCAAAAATTCCCAGCATTCCAGAGCAAGAAGAGCTCACCTGCCTCTGAGGGGAAAGCCAGGATGGGAAAGGCAGGACAGAGCTCTGTGTCTGTCCCCAGATCCATCCTGCCCGGTGTGACAAGTGGAACAAACACCCCGGAGCAAAGACCTGGGCACCACGGAGGGGTCAGGGCGGGGCTGCATCCTGCCCACTCCACCCCAGCCTGTTGCATCCATGCAGCAGCCCCTGAGCTGTCAAATCCTGTTTTCAGAAGCGAATTGCTTTTATAATTAATTTAATTGCCATTTACAGCACTGAGTTTTTGTATTGGCTTAATAAACGTAATCAGGTTTTGCCCTCAGCCTCCTTCCCCACTCCTGCTTCTTTCCCTGAGCTGGGCAATTTGGGGAGGGGGAAACCCAGGCGCGGGCTGAGTAATTAAAGTTTCAGTTGCTGTTGTTAATGGTACACGTTTTAATTACCCGCTGACTGTGCCCAAGCGCTCGCGTGGGCCGTGGCTGGTGGAGGAGGAACCGGCCCCAGCCCCAGCCCCAGNGCCCAGGCTCGCCCGCAGCAGAACGGCTCCTGCCAGGGCTGCTCCCTCCTCCCTCAGCCGGGAATTGTGCGTTGCCATGGAAACGGGCGGATGGGGCAGCTCACCATCTCCTCGTGCCACTGCTGTGGGAAGAGCTGTCAACTGCCCCCCAGCCCAGAGGGGACCCCAAGCCTCCATCCCAAACCTTTGGAGCACAACTGGGCCATCTCCTGGAGCCGAGGAGCGCCTCATCAGCACTGACACCTTTGTCAGGCACGCTTGCAACCGAATCGGAACGATCCCACCTCGGTCTGGCCAGGGCTGTGTTCCACACCCCGTGCTGATTGGCATTTTTTGTATCACCTCCTTTAACTTTTTATTAATGAGGTCCCACGTCAGCTCTTCCATTACCTTGTCCAGGACTGATGCCCACCTGACAGGCCTCTAATTACCCACATTATCCCACTGATTCCTTGGAAATGCTGCCATGCCACGAGGCTTCCCGGAGCCCCCCTGGATGGGACACCCAGCGAGCGCCGTGCCCGCTCCCGGAGCCGCCGTGCCAGCGCCGTGCCCGTTCCCCCACCAGCCGCTCTCTGCCAGACGCAGCCAGCGGGGCTCTCTGGCCTGTCATCTTATTAATTCCTAATTTCCAATTTGCAGGAGGAGAGAACCTTAGCCCTCCATCTCGCCAGCCCAGCAATCACAGCGATGAGCCAAGTATCTCTGGACAGTCTTTAATTTATTTCCCGGCGCACACGGACACTGCTGAGAGACTTGATGGCACCAGCTTAAACATAATAAATTACTCAAGTATCAGAGATTAGTTAATAAAGTGTCAAGCGCCTGTAAAGTGCTGCTTTGTCAAAGATACAAAATATTCCTCTGTTTCTCCCACGATAAATAGCTCCGACGGTGGGAGGAGCGCCCGTCTCCCAGGCCACGGCTGCCTCGGGAGCGGGTGCTCCCGGCATGCAGCATCCCTGCCCCGGGAATGGGCGCTGGACCTGTCCCACACGGAGAGGAATTTGATTATCCCAGTCTGTCCCCATCCTCCTCCCGGCTCCGGCACCTGCCCGCTCACCAGCACGGCCGCCTGCCCTGCCGACACCCTCCAGCCCAAAGGACACGCACCACAATCCCTGCCCGAGCTGTTGGAGTCCCCCGGCAGCACGGGAAACCTTCTGCTACCTCCAGGACGGAGCCAAATCACCGTTCAGGCTGAAAATTCCCTGTGACTGGACGCGGTTTGGAGGACATCCCAGGCAAACAGAGCGGAACCCGGGCCAGGCGCCCGCGGCACGGGCTGCTGGGAGCTGCCAGCCTGCGCACCGTGACCTGCCCAGGGCTGCGGGTCCAGGTGAGGGGAACACGGCACCGAGCCCTCAGCCCTTCGCCGCGACTCCCACTGATTCCAGGGATGCTGTGGGAACCCTCGGGCAGAGCCAGCACCTCGCTCCCGGGGGCAGCATCCCCTCCCACAGCTGGGCACAGGGTCCCAGAGGCCCCGAGCGATGGGCAATGAGATTAAACAGTCTGTTCCCAATGAGTGGTGTGGAGGCTGTGCAGGAAAACGGAGGCATTGGCAGCTTCGAGGTGTTGATGTAATGCCAGAGTGGAGCTCACGAGGTATTTCTGCCCTTGTGCTGCTTGATTTAATTACCAGAGAACAGAAAATGTGGCTAGAGAAGGGTAATTACAGAGTGAGGGGGGATTATTTGGGGGTAAAAATATAAAATATTCTCCAGGGAGCTCTGGGGAGCCCTGTGCGATCCCCAGCACCGTCGAGGGCTGCTCCCACTGGGCTGGGCTGGGGGATGCTCAGGGCGCTGATGGCTCGAGCTCTCCCTCGCTTCGCTACACCCCAGCAGCCGTACCCGGAGGAGATAAAAACCTGAACGAGACGTTCAGATCCCCCGTGTTGTGACCAGGAGTCTGCCGGTTGTGTTTTGGCTTTTTCATCGCTGTGGAGCTCCGGATGTAATCCAAACGTACGAGCGATTTCACAGCGCCGGAATCGCGGATCCGCTCCCGTCCGCCCCCCTCTCCCTGCACGAATCTCCCTGGCTCCCGGCCACGCCGCCCGCCGAGGCAGCTCCTTCCCTCCGTCTCCCTCGGAGAGCGACAGCGCTGCCTTTCCCTTGTCACAGCGGCTCTGTTTATCCCATTGGTGCCGCGCCCGCCGCCGCTGCTGACTCACACACCCGGAGAGTCATCCCGCTCCTTGGAAATAACTAATGAGACCGCGGGTTTCGAGGGAAGTTTCCTTGACAGGCCAGGCTCAGCTACTGGAATCACATCCCTCACCCCTTGCCTGCCTGGGGCTGGTGCAGGGTCAGAGCCCAGCCCTGGGGGTTTCCATGGGTCAGCAGTCCCACGGGCTCACGAACAGGGCTATCCCCCTCACACGGTGCTCGTGCTGTTCGTATTTAGTCAGCGGGGCTGTCCCAGCCTGGGAGACACATTCCAGGTGCCAGCATTCCACCTGGCCAAGCAGACAGCTCAGGATATCCCAAACTGCTTCCAGCAGTGCCCACACACCGCGGCAGAGCATAAACCACCCATTCCACGCAGGCCGAAATAAACACAGGAATAAACACGGCCTGAGACTCCACAGAGCTCAGTTCCATCACCGTCCCTCACCAGAGGCTGGGATGGGGACAGGGACGGGATTCTGACACTGCTGTGACTGAGCACAGCCAAAGCCGAGTTCAGCCCCCTGTGCTCCTCCGCTTCCTCCCCGGCTCCGCCGGCCCTGCCGTGTTGCTAAGCAATGGGAAGAGCAAACCCAGCCTGACCTGATGCAGATAAATCCTGCTGGGCTGGGCAGCGGTGCCTCAGCACACGGACTGTGGGTCCCCGATCTCCCCGCGCCCCTCGGAGCCAGTGCCGGCTGTCCCCCCTTGCCACGGGAACAGGGCCCCGCTGCCCAGGCGGTGCCATCCCTGCCGGCTCTGCTCCCACACACCGAGCCCGATCTCCTGGGGGCTCTAAGCTGCCTGCGTTCGGATCAATCGGAGCATTGACACGGCTGCGCTGCAGATCAAACCTGCCAGCCCTGTTTACACGGTGTGTGACTCCCAGTCAATAATCCTCGTTGGAAAGATCTGGTCTGTTTGCTCGATACAACCTGTGGGGCTGGGGAAACCACCAAGGCTCAGAGAAAAAACCATTCTACACAGGATTTCCTTATTTAAGCCTCGGCACAGTAACAGCGGCGTTTTCCTGCTGCTGTTTCCTGCCTGGCTCAGAGGGGGAGCGGTGCTGGCTCACAGGGAGAGTCCTGCTCCTCGGGAGCATTAATCACCTGTTACGGAGCAGCGCCTGGGGACAAGGAATACGAAGGGAGCCGGGCACGCCGCTACCCCACGTGGAAAGGCAGAGGGTGGTGAGTGGAAAAACGCTGCTGTATGTGCTTTACACGAGGCCCTGACTGAGCGGGTGAGGCGGCGCAGCCGGGAGCCCGGCTGGGATCCCTGCACTGGGCTCAGCAGCCCCGTGCCGAACGGATGGAGAGCTGTGCCAGGGAACCCCTGTGTGGGGTGGCAGTGCCGAGGGGCTGGGGAGCTCAGGGTGATCCCCCCGTGGTGCAGTGATTCCCTGGGGAATGGGGAGCCCTGCCCTGCAGGGGCCACCAGGCTCCGGAGAAGCTGGGACGGAACTTTCTGTGAGCACAGCGCCTGCAGGGATGGATGGGTTATTCGGGAGCCAAAGGAACATTCCCTCACTGCTCCAGCGCTCTCGGGAAAATCTGGTCCAACGTATGCAGGCAATTAACAGGATAGCAGAAACGAAACCAACCCAAAAATCTCCCCAAAAGCCAAACCAGGCCCAGACCGGGTGAGTTGTGTGGCAATAACACACAGAGTTATTCTGGGAGGAAATCTCTCTTTCCAGGCACTCCTGCTCATGGCCTGACCCTCAGGAAATGCCAGGTGGGGATTCCTCCTGCAGCAGTAATCCCAATCAGATTAACAAAGCCCCAGATGCGATTAGCGCCAAAACATCCTCCCGTGAAATCCGGAGAATTCCAATCACATTTTTGAGTAAACTCCAGCCAGTTAGGCGAGGATCTGTAATTCCCTTGTGTACATCTTTGCATGCTTCAGTAGAGTTTGTGGAGTCTATTTACCACATCTAAGACCAATTTCCTTCCCTTCAGTTGCTTTGAAGATAATTGAAGGTCCTTGCATCGTCTGCTTTCGAATGTAAAAGCCGGCTAATGTCGAAATCGATGCTTCCCAGTTAATGCTGCCTCTCCGGCGGCATCGAGCGCTGTGTAACAGCCCTGGCTGACTGGATCAGCAGATCCTGCCTGCCCAGGTGCTTTGTTAATCAGAGCAGGCTGGGAGCGAGCCCCGGACCCTCCGATAGCACCGACTCTATTGACTTGTTAAGTTGAATTAAATATTTAATTGCGCACTTTGCAGCTCTCGGGGCGGTGCTGCTGAGCCGGGACTGTCCCTCTGCCCACAGGGCAATCCCGGGGATGCTGAGGGCACCAGGTCGGTGCCCCAGCCTGCCACCATGCCCTGGGCCCACAGGAACAGGGAGTCAGGTTCTCCCAAGGCTGCGATGAGTTTCATGGGAAGGATTCATCAGGAGCTGCAGTGACAGGACAAGAGGGAATGGCTTCCCACTGCCAGAGGCAGGGTGAGGTGGGATGTTGGGAAGAAATTCTTCCCTGTGAGGGTGGGGAGGCCCTGGCACAGGCTGCCTAGAAAAGCTGTGGCTGCCCTCTGTCCAAGGCCAGATTGGATGGAGCTTGGAGCAATCTGGTCTAGTGGAAAGTGTCCCTGCCCATGGCAGGGCTTTGGAACAGGATGAGCTTTAAGCTTAAGCAGGGAAAGAAATCCTCTGGAGGTTTGGAAAAGCTGCCTTTGGGGAGCTGAGCTGCCATAAAACCAAAGCTTTGAGGAGGAGGAGGAGGAAGGACCCGAAATGTCAGGCTGGAACAGATGGAACGGTGCCACAGTCAATAGAATGTGTGACCCACGTGTGCAGCTGGAACGGGGCTGGGCTGGGGTTTAACTCAGGGACTCTCCCCACACGTGTCCATGTCCCTCCCGGCACCGCACAGCCCCACAGATCCCCCGAGCCCTCCTGCCCCAGCCGGGGGAAAGCCCTGCTCAGCACCAGTTCCCACCATTGTCCTGATCAATCACTCATGGGGTGCCTGAAACAGCTCCGAGTTCCCCCTGCACTTCCCGGGTGCCGGTGCGCACCGGCGCGGAGCTCCATTCCTTTATAACTTCCATAAAGTTTATGGCACGGCAATGAAAACTCATTATTTCACCTGAGCCTGCGGGTCATAACGAGCCGTCGGGTGCTTTTATGAGGGGCTGTAATGAGGGGCCCCTCACACAATCCTGCAGAGCCAGAGGGATGCGTGGCAGGGGTTCGGGTGGGCTGGCTCCGGGGATCCACACACTGCGGGAAAACCGGCACTGTGAGAGATCTGGGGAGGAAATCCCAAATTCAGGTGTCACTCGGGAGATATCCCACAGAGCAGGTATCTGGATCCCTCTTTTCACACTCCTCACTAGCAGGGCAGCCAGATCCTGGCATCCCTCCCTCAGAGGCATCCCAGCAGGCTGCTCCTCTTCCCTGCCTTCCTCCGGAGGATGAGGATCATCACCCAGGAGCTCAGTGTGGGGAGGAAATCCTGGGAAATGCTCCGCATTGCTGGCAGGCTTTCCCATCCAACGGGCTTCTCCCCACGGACACTGGGAAACGGGGGCTCGTGAGTTCACAGTGTGGGTTCTGCTGGTCCAGGAGAGGGCCTTGGTGGCATCTGCTCGTGAAAAGCATGAGGCTTTTCGGGAGACTCTTGGAGGGCATTAGGAATGGCACCAAGCTTTTCCTGTTTCATGTTCCAGGCGCTCTGGAAGGCAGCTGCTCCAGCCTCACCTGCGGTGGGAGCAGCGAGGGGTCTCCAGCCTGGCACAGAAAGCTCCTCACAGGAGCAGGCAGCCCTTTCCCCTCTCCCTGCCATGGCATTTGGGATTGCACCTGCAGGCAGAACATTGTGCAGGAAAGCTCCTGAACACAGGGAATGTATCTTTGACTGTGCCCAGGCCTGACCTGGATCCTCCTGCATTTGTAGGGTATCTGTTCCCGGCAGGAGCACCCTTGTCCTTGTATGACTAAGTTAGGTTTGGGAAGTACAAATGCAGTGTGGAAGTTAATTGTATTCTAAAAGACACTCGGAATCAGAAGATGAGTGCAGCTTCCTTTTAACTAGGGAGAGGATCCTGCTGGAGCTGCCGGAGCTCCCTGGAAGCCGTTAATGTTTTAACAGGAAAGCCGGGGCTGCCGGAGCCTGCCCCGGGCTCTGCTGCCGCTGCCGCTCACCCAGGAGCGCTCCCCATCCCTGCTGTTTATAAACCAGGACACGAGTATGTAAATGTCTCCCGACTCTTATTTACGGCGTGCTGGCGGCAGCCTGCCATAAACCCCGGCACCGAGCGTCCGGAGCGGGCACGGGGGAGCAGCGGAGCAGGGCGAGGCGGGGGAAGAGAATCCACGCCAAGGAACACCAGTGCTGATGACGGCAGCCGGGAAGCGAAACATAAAAGATGCTCGTTCTGCTGCTCCGTCCCTTCCAGAGCTGTGGCTCTGCGCACCCTTCGCTGTGGCAGAGCCAGGCAGGCACCAAAACCAGGGAATTACAAGAGGCTCAGCTGGAGAGGCGCAGTGGGACAGCCTGGCCTCAGGGCTGGATTTCCTTCCCTCCTGGAGCCTGGGGTCCCTCGGGAAGCAATCCCAGCTCAGCCGGGGAGCCTGGGCTCACACCGTCCCCTTGCCTGCCTCGGGATCGGCCACCCCACGGCTTTGGGGTCCCTGGGAGTCTCCAGAACCATAAAAACGTTTTAACCTCCATCTTCTCCTCCTCGGGCCAGCGAACAGCTGCTTAACAAAATGGATCTGCACACGGCAATAATTTTGCTGCATTACTTAATATAGCTCTCGGCTAAAGACATAATTGAGTTGGTTCACTAATCAATCTCTCCATAAGCAGAGATTTCATTTTGGGGCCCATTTATAAGTAAAAATAATAAAAATAGAAAGCCGTGCTAAAAAGCTGCAGCAACAGGGCCTGGGGATCTGGGGTCCAGATAGTCTGAGCCTTTATTGGGAAGGTACTTGGAAAAATTACCTGGGCGGGATGCAGCTCTGGGAAGCAGCAGCAGTGGTCACTGCGGAGCCCCCGGTGTGTTTTCCCGGACAGAGGAAGTGGGGAAAATGAGAGGGATGTTTTTTGGCAAGGCTGGCGCACGGAGTTGCAGTTGTCTGGCCTTATCCGGGTAAAGGTGCTTTCCCGGGACACGAGGTACCCAGGCTGCAGGACCAGGAGAGTCAGACACGCTCCCTCCCTGCCCGGGGGATGGGTCCCCTGTACTCACACCCCCAGGCGGGGACTGGAGCCTGCAGGAGCGAAGCCGCCGCAGCCCAGCCTGCTCTCGGCAGCTCCACATCTCCCTGTTCCCCTTCCCCGCTCCCAGCCCGGTCCTCCAGGGAAAGGCAAGGCTCCTGCTGCGACCTCCCGGTGTCCCGCCGCGAGTGCCGGGTGCTGCGGGAGCCGCTGTCGCACACGGAGCCGACAGCGACAGCCCTCCCAGAGCCGGTGCTAAAAGCTTCCAAAAATAACCCCCGAAGCATCTCTGACTCAAGCGTCTAATTCAGGCGAAGGATTGATCCTCCTCCAACTGTTGTTTCACGGTGTTAAAAGCAAGATTGATTGTAAATTTATGTTGTAAAAGTGCATCATTATTTCGGCGCATTAATGCAGCGCCTTTCTGTGCAAATTGATGTTATTTTTATGATGTTGTTTATGGGCTTGAATAATCGGATTGATTCTTAATTTCTGAGGCGCTGTTGGGAACACAAGAGGAGACTCCAAAGGCAGACTCCATCCCGGCGTGGCCACGCAGGACTGTGGAGACACCGGGGAGCATCCCGGCGCTGCTCCTTCCGTCGGCATCAGGGACGCCGGACCGCTGGACCACAGGAGCAGTTGCCATGGCAAGAGCATCCCTTGGGGCCAAAATACAGATGTTGGATGTGCAGGGCCTGGGAGCATCCGTGGGGATGGGCTCCTCCTCACACCCCTTTGGGTGGCTCGGGCTGGCTTTGGCCGGAGCAGGTGTGGGATTGCTCCCGGAGACTCGGCAGAAGAGGGACAACAAAGGGCTGGAGGCAGCGGTGGCTTCAAAAGGCACCAATGGCTGCAGAGCCAGCGCCTTCCTGCAGCCGAAAACCTCAGCCTGCAGATATTCCTGGATCTTCTGGTGTGGGCAAGGATCCTCCCACCCAGAGATCCCCAGCCGGGTCTGGAGAGAGGGAGCACAGCGCTGCTCCCCTCCTGTGCCGGCTCCAGGGGAAGGGACAGAGGGGTCACTGCTGCAAGAGCCACCCCCTCGCTGCCACTGCTTTCCAGGGGTACAAACAAACCCTGCCGAGCTGCCGGCCATGAATAATTAATTCCCACGTGTCCACACCCAGATCTCCTGCCTGGGGGGCTGCTCCCCTCCATTTCCTACCACGTTTTCCTTCCACCACCACTCCCAGCCCAGATATGACAGATACAGAGGGTGAGAAGCCTCTGCTCCTGCAGAAGAACTTTGTTATGAGGCCATTTAAATCATTCTAATTACTCCAGAAACACACCATTAACTTTGCCAATGAGGTCTGCAGAGGGGAGGAAGGGAAAAAAATAATATATACATATATATATATACACACACATGGAATGTGTGTTCTGCAGCTCACAGAAATAACGCAGAGGAAAAAGAAGGGCAGGGAGAAAACAAGCAGCAGCACAATGTCCTGACATCAGGAATTCAGAATTCATTAGAAAAGCATTGATTGCCACAGACTGATTTAGCACAGAGCGTGATTCCGGGGATACAGTAGAGCCTGCAGAAGCGCATTGTAATTCAGAATTAAAAACCAACAAGAAATAGCAGCAGTGCAAGGAGATACCCAAAGCACTGCTCCCACTCCTGTCTCCATCCTGGCAGGATTTTGCCCTGCTCGGAGGCACAAGATGGACAGACATCAGATGGGACTGCCCTGGCTGGGGAAAAATCAGCTTCTGCTTCCCAGGATCAGCCCAGACCTCACTCTGTTGGAGGTAAACACCCCTCTAGGGCCCCGTGTGTCCCCATTCCGGAGGACCCATTCCTCCAGGGAGTCCTCGGCACCCAGCAGGGCGATACTGGCAGGAATTACTTGGATTTAGGACTGATGCTGATCCTGGTTTCAATTCCCTGGCTTGAAACGAGATTCCAGCCACTCCTCTGCTTCCATTGGTGTGATACTGGTGCAAAATGAAACTCAAACAGAAACGTCCCACTGCACCGGTCATTTTGGGGTATTTCAGTTGAGGCCGGCCCCTGTGGGGGTCGTTATTTCCCGGAATGTCCCCACATCCAGGAGGCAGCTCCAGGCAGGAGATGGGGCTGTCACCTGGAGAGGGGACACTGCACCACCACTGCTCTTACAGACACAGCTCATCCATCTCCAGGTGATCTCCAGACGCTCCAAAGGGTTAGACATGAGGTTCCCTGTCCACATCCCCTGGCTGCTGCTGGGGCTCCCAGGATGTGGGTAAGGGAGGGGAGGTGGGGACTCCCCTGTGCCCCCACGCCCCACAGAGCCCGGCACTGCCTGACTTTGGCACCGTGTCCCGTGATGCCAATCCACACTTCACATCCTCACATCCCGTTTCCAGCCCGGGATCGTGGGGTGTGCTAATGAGCATCATTTTCCCATGCATTCCTCGGCTGTTAATTACTTCTCCCCTGCGTTCCGCATCCCACTGTTAATCACGGCACAGTTTGGCACCAGCACACCCGGGGCTGGGCTGGCAGGGCCGGCCCTCCTGCCAGTCCCGAGGCACATCCTGCCTCTCTCCGGGGCACGGAGGGATCGGGAGCACCGAGACTGAACCTCAGCATCCAGCCAGGACCAGCATTAGCATTGAACACTTCGCTCCTACAGTTAATTGTGACTTTAATCAAGCAAAAGAAAAACCGCTGGGGTTTTTAAAAGTGATAAAAAATATGGAGTTGTTAAAATAATAGTTTCAATTCCATAAAATCCATTCCTTTTTAAGGAGGGCAGAAACAAGCTCCCTTTGATGGTGTGAGGAGCGTGGAAGGGGACAGCCGGGGCCACGGCTGCAGGCTGCGATGCTGGCTTTAACGGACCAGGCGAAATAAAGGGGACGCAGCTTCAGGGAAATGGACAAAATTCCAGGGAGATGCACTACCCACTCCTCCAAATGGCCCGGCAGAGTCCATCCAGAGCACCTGGCCACTGGGTTATCCGTTCCCTCCCACCTCCCGGATCCCATCGGCCTCTCTGCATCATCCTGAGTAAGCCAATCTTTTGCTAAATGGAAAACCGGGAGATCTTGGATGTGAAGCGACACTTATTTATCCTTTTACCAGACGGTCTAATGAATAATTTCATGTTTGCAAAAGCTCATGTTGAAATTTGAAGACAAGAGATATATTGCCAAGGCGGCTGGGAGACTGCGACATTCATTTTGTGCTGAAAGATTTACTTAAAAATTAGATTTTACAATTTTAATGCCTCCATTCTTTTCTTTAAATAAGCTGTGAAATGCAGTTAATTAGACTTAAACCCTAGAAGCTCAGACATTTGGGCTGCAGCATCAGCTACAAAAGAAAATGCTCTTTTTCACTTGCAAATTAAATCTAAATTTATTAGGTGGCGAAACCTTCCTTCTCCCACATGCAGCCCTGGAACTGCTGGGATGGGGGGCCAGGAGCAGGCCAAGGGGGTTCCCCCAGAAAAACCCACGGGGTTCCCGCAGATGTGCACAGGGAAAGAGGAAAAGAGAGAGAAGGAGGCAGAGCAGGCGCTTGGCTCATCACTGGATGCTGAACTCCGGAGCTGGGAGCTGAGGGAAGGGTGATGGGCTGGATAATGATGGAGAGGAGGGGGATTTCTGCCCCAGCAAGGACAGAAGCTCCTGGCAGCCCCACAGCAGAGTGAGGCTCTCCCAGAGCATCCCCACCTCGGAAGGGCTGGAAGCACCAACAACCCAAAATGAGGAGACGACACCAACCGCGATCGCTCCGTTCCTGAGAGCTCCCCCGGGGTCTGCCTTTTGTCCACCTGCAGCCACCTCCCCTTCCAGGTGCACTAATTCATTTCCCAGGAAAAGCAGGTAAATGGCAAAGACCCCAATAAACTCATCCCTGGCAGTTCAAAACCAAGCCGGGCCCCAGGAGGGAGGGCTGGTGCAAACCTGGCTGCTCCGAGCCGGGCAGGACCGAGCACGGCTCATTCCCAGGTTTGTTTTCACCTTTCAGGGAGCCCCACGGGGCCACACCCCCTGTGGGGAATAAAAGACAGCAGCTGCCCAGCACAACTGGATTAGCCCTGGCTAAATCACTTTTTCACAGAGAATTTTTACTGGGGGGCAAGAAGCTGCAGGTTTCGGGAGGTAGCCCCAAATGAGAGAAGAGGGGACTCGAGTGCTCTGCCCTGCCAAAGGCCTCGAAGAGGAAAGAGGCCCCGTGGTCACTGTGATGAATCATACCTACATACATATTTATGTTGTATATTTATCTATAGACACACAGAGGAGAGCCCCGTGCACAGGACCCAGGCAGCAGCACCGGTGAACTCCCACCAGTGCAGGGGTTCAAGGGTCTCGTGAAGGGGACAGGAGCACAGGGCCCCGAGTGAGAACACAGCGTCTGTGGCTCAGTCCCTGGCAGCCCTGCATGTGTTTAAGCAGCAGCCAGCTCTGGAGAGGCACAGCGGGTAATTGGGAATAGCCTCAAATAAAAAAGGCATCTCGGGGCCCCGAGGGAAGTCTGTTAAAACACGGAATTATGAATGGTGTTAAACTGTAGAAGACAAAACGATGTCTCTGTTTAGATTCTGAATTTACAGTAAATACCAAGCTCTCCCGGTGGCTGCTGTTGTATTTATTAATGTTATCTGAGCACACCATAATGCCCGTGTTCAAAGGGGCCGCCAGCAGCAGCGACAAATCTCGCCCAGGTGCCTCCAGGAAGAGGCTGCCCGAGCCCCGAGGGCTCCACCCCGCCCAGAGGCTGAGGGGCAGCTCTTCCCCAACCCCTGCCCTGGACAGGAGACCCCTGTGTCCTGTCACCTCCCGCCCACACAGCAGCCACCTCTCGCCGGGGTTTCGCCGTCGTGCCAGAGATGACAAAACACGAATTGCCACGAGCTCCGGGTGCCCAGGCCGTGTGCCAGCAGCGCCCTGCGATACCGGCAGCAGAAGGATCTCAAGATAATGGGAGCCTCTTCACCTTCGATGGGGCTGGGTGGGAGCGACCGCCTGTGCGCAGCATCCCCAGCAGTGACGGACATCGCCTGTCACGCTGCCCCAGCAGCCGCGGCCTCTGACGGACGCGGGGTGTGCCCCTCCAGCGGGGCAGAGCATGCACCCGCCGGCTGAGACCCACCTCAGACCCACCGAGGAGTCCCACCTCAAGGGCGAGGCTGGGTCAATCGTCGGCAAAGCCACCAGGGGTGATTAACCAATTAATGCCTTTGGTCCCGAGCCAGAGAGCAACTGGTGAATGAGTGCACTGCCAGGGCTGCCACGCTCCGAGGGAAGCACAGGGTTATGTGCCATCTGCCTCCCAAGCCCAAATGGTTAACCAGGAATATTCATTCTGTTCCTATTAAGTATAATTACCCTCTAATCTGTAGGAGCCTTTTATTTCTCTATAATTACAGGATATTTAACAAATAAGCCGGGGAGGGCGGAACCGGCGGGGCTGGGGCTGGGTGCCGGTGTCAGAGCTGGGACTGGGAGCGGATGCCAATGGCACAGGGATCCAGCACTGGCTGTTTGCTGTTCCCAAGGGCTGGCTGAGAGCACACACAGGGATGGCTTCTCCCGAGGAGGAGCCTGGCTGGGAACACCCCTGCCCAGGACAAACCCCGTGCCTGACCCTGCAGAGCTGTTCCCTCGCCCCGGGGCACATTAGCCTGGTCATATTTATGAAGCTCTGTTCCAGGGATCAGAAGATAATCCCTGCCTAATTTACAGCCCTGGTTTCCCCCTTGAAGAGGCCAGCTATTTATTTAGCTTATTTATTTACTGCCTCTCCCTCCCTTGCCTTTATCAGCTGCCTGAGCTGTGGTGGGAAGAGGCTCCACGGGCTTGGCACGAGCTGCCAGCAAGAACCTCGCTGTGCAGAGGGGCCTGGGATGGACCCTGTGTCCTGCACCCCTCATCCCATCCATGCCCATCCACCCACCCTCAGCTCTGCAGCATCACACGGGGCTGCCAGCACACCCAGCCTTGGTTTGGAGCAGCCCTGGGCTGTGGCTCTGCCTGGAGATGTGCCCTCACTGTGCCCACAGCCGTTATCTCACACAACTGAAGCACCTTTGGCCAACTGCTGTTTTAAAGAAAAAAAAAAATCAAAGGGATAATTGCCTAATTTAGAGTGATTTATTCCATTAAGTAACTCTTTACCATAGGCCTTTTTTAGATGTTCAAGTGTATTTTTCATTAGTGCTGCATAATAAAATAATTGCAGACATAGGATGGGATTTCTCCCTTTTTTTTCAGAAAACTGAAATACAGAAAATCTCCCCTATTTTCTGCTCTTTCTGCTCTTTCTGACAGGAGTTGGGGTCAGCCAGGAGTGACAAGGGGATGACTCCCTGCAAATCGGGGATCTCCCTGTACCCCTGGGTGAGACCCCGAGGGGCTCCTTTGACCCAGCTGTGCCCCCTCTCCGGGCAGGTGGGCACGAGGCTGCCGGCGGTGCCACCTCAGAGCGCCCGCAGGAGCTGGGAGGCTCCAGTGTGGCAGGCAGGGAAACACCTGGTGCAGGGACAGGGCCGAGGCTGAGGCTGAGGATGCTGCGAGTGGACACTGGCTCCCCAGGGGGAACAGTCCTGCCTTGCCCAGGCTCCTGCCCTCCCACCGGGCACAGGCACAGGGGGTGTTTCGGGTGTGAAACACCGCCCTGGTGTCCCCAGCGCGGCGGGTTCAGGCTGCGGGGAGCGCAGCGAGGGGGCTCCCGGTGCCGCCTCGGCAAAGCGGGTCCAGCCCTGCACGCAGCCGAGGAGAAGGGAAGGAATGGGCTGAGCTCCCCCTCATGGCTCCCGGCGGCAGCGCCGGGATGCTGCGGGACCGGGGGAAGCTGCGGGACCGGGGGATGCAGCTTGGTTCCATCAGCCCCGTGCTCTCGCCCTCGGCCAAGCAGAAAAAGGGCTCGAAGGGCACCTAAACACGATCAGGGTCTTCCAGAGTCCCCAGGCAATTTGCACACAACAGGGAGCGAGAGGCAAGGAACAAACTATAAATGAACAGGACTGACTTTTCTGGGTGCTTCCAAGGATGCGGGAGGTGCATCCTGGCAGCTCCCACCGGCACACAGAGATGTGCCCGCAGGGCGGTTTGGCGACAGCTTGGCGAGGGCCCTCCTCGGGCACGGCTCTGCCATGGCAGCCGGGGCACAGCTGGTGCCTGTCCTTGTCCCTGTGCCCACTTGGCATTTCCAGGCCATCCCACCCCCCGACCATCCTTGTCCATTCCTCCCTCCCTCAGTGCTGGTCCTGCAGGATCACGCTGGAGCAGAGTCAGAACCGAAGAGCACTCGGGTCTATTTTGGAAATGCTGAAGCATTTGGGGGAGCTGATAATTTTTCCCTCCACACCACCTTGGCCAAGGCCACTTGCCACATTCAGTCTCAGCAGTGCTGATCCTCCCCAGAGCCAGCGGGGAGCTCATTTGCCAGGTGTTTGGAAAAACACCCAGTCGCGCACACCTTCAGCCACCAGCTGCTTTCCAGAGTACACCTCGTCTCTGTCCCTGGTTCCTTGTCATTTATTCTGGGATAAGCTGCCCAGCTGCATCCCCAGGGGATTGGGCAGGACACAGGAGCTGGGCATCCCACAGAAAAAACCTGTGGCTCTGATTCTCCCAGCGAACACAAAGAGGAGCAGCAGGCAGGTGCTCCATGGAGACAGCGGCTCCCGCATGCAGGGAATTTAATGGAGTTGTTTGTTTCCCGGGAACTGCCGGTGTCAGGTGGCATTTGAGGGGCTGGTGTCTCCTTTAGTGTCGGCCCTGCGTTGGTCTGCATTAACTGTCCAGGGAAAATGACAGATCCCATCAGAAGGGAGAGATGAAACCCCAGTGGAAGACCCAAGACACCACATTCCCCCCCTGGCAAGGGGCAGTGCCAAGCATCCAGGAGCATCCCTGCTAGCACCACCAAAGACAAAACCAAGATGTTCAACAGCAACCCAAGAATAGAGAAACCTCCCTGCATCCCCTTCTCCTCCCTCATTCATCACCCTCCCATCTGGAGAGGGGTTTTATTTTAGCCATCAATTTATTTCCAATCTGAGGCTGCAGCACAAACCCACCGAAGATGCCGGGGCTGGGAATAGACGGAGGAGCCGCAGTGGTTAATAAAAAACTCCTGTCAAAGTCCATCGGACAAGAGATCTGCTGGAGAGAGCCTGCAGGACACCGGCGGCCGCAGCAAACATCCCTCCTCCTCTTCCTCCTCCTCCTCCCCACGGCCACCACCGGGGCCTTTCAGCAATGGAGATTTATTTATTTGCCTTCCGGATCGCCCCGGCTCACCTTGGGAAGGCAACAAAAGCTCGCAGCAACAATTTATAGGGAGATAAGGCGGAGGGGCTGGCAGGGAGGGCCCGGCGTGGGGAGCTGTATTTCTCGGGGAGCCGTACCCTTGCCGGTAAGGTCATGTTGCAGCCGTAGATGTTCTCTGGAACAACAATTACTCTAGATAAGAAAAATCTAACTGGATAAAGGGACAGCTAATCAGGAGACTACAAGCCCCCGAATTGCTCAAGGAATCCTTATTGATCTGAACAAGATATCAAATGTAAAATAAAGGATTTTGCTAACTCCACAGGCTGCTTCAGCCCCTGCAACCTGGCACTGGATCAGCAAGCGGAGGAGCCGGCAGCCTGCAGCTCCTCTCCCAGCAGATATCGCCTGGCTGCCCCTTCAAAGGCAGAAGCTGCTTTTTCCCCCCACTCCAATCTCTCCACAAGCTCCCAAACAGGGCAAAAGCAGCAGCCCCGCAGAGGGTCCTTCCTGTGCTCTCCTCGGAGAAGGGGCCTGGCCATGGCTGCTCCCCCCTGTGCAGAGACACAGGCTCAGGGTCTGTCTGGCCAGCTGTGGCTGTGCCCTTTGGGGACCAGAGGGGATGCCAGTGCTGGGGGGTCGGTCACCGCCTTCACACCAGCAGGGATGTGCTCACAGCATGGATCCCGCTCTCAGCACATCCCTGGGGAGGGAGCACAGCCCTGGGGAACATTTTCCAGCACCCAGACCCGAAGGGAGCAGCCGGGATGGGGCCAGCCCGTTGTGCCCAGGGCTCCAGAGGCAGCTGGCAGCGAGGAGCAGAGATGGATAATGCCCTCCCAGCCCTGCGGAGCCGCGCTGGCAGCCCTGAGTCATGGCTGTGAACTACGCGCTGCTCCTGCAGCCATTTAGCAGGGGAGTTGGTTTATGCTAAACAAACACTGCTTGATTAATAAAAGCATATTTATGGAGGCTTAGCAGCTCTGGTAGCAGAGACGGGGCTGAAGATGGTGCCAGCTAGGCGAGTGCTCCTCGTTTCAGAGCTGCCCAGTGGCAGAAGGATGGTGCTGGTGCCGGTCCCAGTGCCAGGAAGGAGCCTGCATCCCCCTCTGGAGCAGCACAAGGAGCCACCAATACCAGAGCAGGAAATCCAGCATTTTCTTCTTTCCACACCCTGTTTGCACCCAGCAGTTGGCTGGCACCCAGAAAGGAGGTAGCAAGGGACAGCAGTGTCCCAAGGAGCAGCCAGCACCCATGGATGGGAATGGAGCAGGTACCCTGGATCTGCTCCTGCAGGGAGTAACCCTTGTCTCCGGTATTCCTGCGGCAAGACGGGGCTCAATGGCGGCTGGGAGAGCTCCTTCCTCCGCCACCAAACCCAGCTTCCCTTCCCGCCAGGCTCTGCTTCCTCCTGGTTGGGGCTGAGCAGCGGCAGGAGGAGATGCAGGGAGCCCCCCGGGGAGCATCTCTCTCCCACTTGTGTTTTGATGTTGCTATGGTGATTGCCGAGCGATAAATCTTGATTATTATTGCCCGGCGCTTTCAGCCGCAAGCAAAGGCAACCTTTCCCGAGCCACTGGGGTGCCTTTGTTCCTGCTCTCCACCTGCTCCTGGCTTTTCTGCTCCAAGCCCTCCCTCGCCTGGGCACTCACACTGGGCAGGTCGCGCTCCAGAGAGCTGGTACCCACTGTCCCCATCCATCCTCAGCCGGGGGCATCACGCAGGGCACTGGCAGCCCCACCCCGCCCGTGCCCCTTGCAGCCAGGAGGGTTAAATTCCCTGGCACTGTGTCATGGCCCAGCCAGCTCGAGACCAGCAAATCCTCCTGCACCCCGGATTCACATGAGCAACCCCAGAACATTTCTGTGGGGTTTGTCCAGCTCTAATCGACACCCTCAGAGCCCCAGGAGAAGCTGGGAGTCTAACGGGCGGTTATCAGCTCTCCACAGCACCTGAGCACAGGTGATGCCCCGCTGGGCCTCCACACCTCCAGCCAGCTCTGGAAATGCGGGCTCTGGCCCCCAGAGCACGGCCCCGCCTCCGGCGCGGGCTCCGCTGTCCCTCCCGGACAGATGCCATTTGCAATGTATATTCTGGGCTCTGCTTTCATCTCAGTCCCTTTCGTATTTTGCCAGAATATTTCTCTGTGTAATTTCACCCAGGGGGAAACAGGCGTCTGAAATTTTGCTTTTAAAATTCCCTTTCCTCTGCATGCCCGGCTCTCTCCCATGCTGGCTCCCCGCTCCGCGCCGGCACAGCCGCGACTGGCGGTAAATCTATAAGCCAGCTCCCTTCCCCTTTGAAGTGCACCCGGCGCTGCTTGGATTCCCTGACTTCTTGCTCCTTTTATCTTCCCCCCTGTTTCACTTGTGGATATTCAGATCCACAGATTACATTTGTCTTCCAAAATTGCTTTCTCGGTCGGTAGCGCCTTTCCCCAGCTCTTTCTGCGGAGTTTGTTCAGCCACTTGTGCAAACCTCCCCGTTCCTGCTGGCTCCGTGCTACGGTGACACTGAACCCCTGGCCGAGCCCGGATGCATCCCAGGGATCAGACCCCACACCAAGCTGGGTAAGAGCAGGGGAGAGCCCAGGGACACCCCAGGATCCCTCACTATCCTTCGGATTCCAGCAGCGCCTGTCGGGCACTTCGGAGGGGCAAGGTACTAATGGGAAGACTGAGCCAAGGGCACCCAGACAGGTCCAGGACAGACAGCCGCACCAAGGGAAGATAATCAGGGCTCCATGTCCCTTCCAGGGAAGTGGATGCTTCTGCTACCCCTGTCCCCCTCCACAGTCCCCCAGCTCCCTTTCATCTACCAAATCAGTAACTGAATTAACTCAGAATTCTGGGCAGCTTCCAAATGTCACCCCAGGTGCCAACAGAGTTCAGGATGAGCACTGGACAGAGGAGCAGACGGAAGAGGCCAGGAGAGCAGGGGATGCCCAGGGACCAGCCCTGTGGGTCGGAACACCCAGAAAAACTGCAGCGACAGCCAGCCCAGCGCTTCCATCCATTTATCAAAGCCCCAGCAGTTCCTCTTTCGGGGTGAGCAAAACAATAAAACACGCTGAGCATCGAGAGCAGCTCCAGAACACTGTATTAAACACGGGGAAAAAAATAAAGTGGGGACCTGTTGGCTCATGCCATCTCTCCTTCTATATCAACTGCCTGGCTCCCAGACTAATGGTGTTATGTAGACTGTTATATTGGCTCTTTGCTTTACAGCACTGTGCCTCCACCCCACGCTGCAGATTTATTCTCCTCTGCTCAGCAGTAAGTTGCCACGTTGTCCTCGAATGTCACTTTGTGCACCATGATGCTGAGCCTGGTGCCAGCCCTGCCAGCCTTTCCAGGGCTCACTGTGCCCAGGCACCAACCATGGCAGAGGCACAAACAGCCCTGGCCACCACCCGCTCCCCAAGTCACCTTGGGCCAGGCACTCCCCACCTCATCTCTTGATCTCCCGGTGTGTAAAATCCTCCTTTTTGCGCAGTAAACACCTGCCAAAGCCAGGCAGGAGGCCCCAGCCTGCACCCCGGGGTCTGGCAATGCAGGGAAAACAGAGAGAGAGGAACCAGCACGTGAGAGCACCCCGAAACCCAGCCCCTGAAAGCACAGGCTTGCGGTCTTGGAGCAGGAATTGAAGTCCAGCACTGGTTCATCCCCTCCCCTGTTCCCAGCACAGAGCAGAGCGATGCTCGCTCGGGAGCGGGAGTTTGTCATCTGCAGGATTATTGGCAGCTGTGCCAGGACACCTTGCTTCAGAGGGATAAATCAGTTCCTTCCTCCACTTCTGACTTGTCTGAGCGCCTCATTTAAACATTTATCAGAGGGCACGGCCTGATCTCCCTCACAAATGGGATGCCGGGGGAGCTGACACACCGGGATTGCGCAAAGTTTTGTCACCCTGATGTTTCCCCGTGTGCTCCTGTCGCTCCTGTGACTGCTGTCTGTTCAGCAGGTGTAACCATCCCTTTAAACACTGCTTCTGTAATTAAAGTTTCATATACACCTTCCTCAAGGAGGGGAAGGGGGAGAGGTGTCTTTGAAGCCGGCTCACAAAGGGATGTCACTGAGGGGGAAGTGTTGACACCACAGCAATCACCGTGTGCTGCAAGGGTTCCCCGCGGCGCAGGCAGCTTCACCTGCCACCACCCCTGCACCAGCACCCCTTGCCTGAGCCCTGCCTGGCCCCTTCCTACATCCTCTTCCCTCCTCCAAGCCCCCCGTGGCTCCAAAGGGGGGATTTCTGAGCACCCTCCCCCAAAGCCGTGCTTTTGGCCAGCACCTCGCTGGGGCTGAAGTACCAGAAGCACGGAGATGAAATGGCAGCTCCGCAGCACGGGGCTGGCTGGCGCCTCGGGCAGTCTGTTTGGATGCTTCCCTGGATTAGCGGAGGCTCTTGACACCCTGAGCCGGAGCCAAAAGCTCCTCTAAGGGCGGAATGCTCCGGCGCCGTGCGGTGCCGCACGCCGGGGGCTGCCAGGGGAACGTGCGGGAAAAAGCAGGTGGGGCTGAGCCTCCCGTGGTGCAGGGGAAGGGCTGCAAACCTTAGGGGAGAGGATTTGGGATCCCCTCCGTTTGGGTACGGAGGCAGGCGCGGGCAGGACACACCCAGAGCCGGACGGTTCGGGGGATGCCCCGGCACAGAGCGCGTCCGTGTCCTCCCTCGAACCGGAGCTGCAGCTCCCGCATGGGGTGCTCCATCCCCGGCTCAGACAGACAGACAGACAGACAGACAGCCCCGCGTGTGCCCAAGGGGACAGAAACAAAGCGATTTGAAGTGCAGGAGGAGGGATTTACAGCTCGGCTCTCTCAGCACTTGGCACGGCTTCCCCCCAGCAATTCCCTCGGCACCGGAGCTCGGGAGGGTTCCGGGGGGGCAGGGTTGGGGGTGTAATCCCTAATAGCTCACACTAATTCTCCACGGGCAGAAGGGCTGTGGCAGCTCGATGGGCTCGGAGATAAGGAGATTATCTTGTCCTGCAAAGAGGAGCGCCGACCCCTGACTCGCTGAGCCTGAGATTAAGGCTGAATTAACCCCCAGAAGGGGTCTCTTGGCAGAGCTTCCCCAGCCCCTTCTCACCCGCTAGGATTTGTGAGGGGGATGGAGCTTCTCCCGCTGGACATTTTTGGGGAGAAGCACTGTGTGCACCAGCCCCAGAGAGGACAAACAGTGCAGGCAGACACTCACTGAGAGCATCCATGTGCCCTGGGAGTGACTGAATTACAAAAGACAGATAGATGGACACAAAAAGACAGACAGAGAAGTAAAAGAACACGAAGACCTGTCCTTGAACCAAGAAATCCAGAAGCTACTGGATTATGTGTGATCACACCCCTCTGCTCCAGGCAAACTCCCCCTGGGTGGGATGCATCACTGCCAGTCCAGGGAGGCAGCGAGATGGGAGAGACCTCAGGAACGTGGCACAAGTCCCTGTTCCCCCGCTGTGGATGTGGGGGCTGAGCAGCCCCCGGGCACCCACCTGCAGGGGAAGCGTAGCAGACAAACCTGAAATAGCAATGCCAAACATCCCAGCGACGCAGCGGGCTGGGTGTGCTGTTCCACTTGTGCTTGGGATCAAAGCTGGGTGAGCTCACACAGTTCAGGTGTTTGCTTGGCACTGAATTGTGAGTGGATTCAGCCACTCAGAGGCAAAGCAACAATAAAATTGTCCTCAAAGGGTGACTTTCAACCTCCTCGGATCTTTCTCTTTTCCTTTGCTTTTTATCATTCACAAAAGATTGGAGATAAAAGCCTGAGGGAAGGCGACTGAGTGCTGGAGCGAGGGGCAGAGCGCTGCCCTGCACCCCCCGGACCAGCAACAGGTTCCCCCCACCCCATTGCCCCCCTGAGGCTCCGGGGTACGCAGCTTGGTTCCAACCCGTGGCATTGCACTGCCTTTCCAATACACCCATGGCTGCCAGGAGCCCCCCCACCCATTTCCAGAGCCCCCAGCACACCAAGGGAACTTATTTCATTCCACTTTCACCTCTGCCCACCCGGGGCTGAGCTGGAGGAGGAAAACACCAGGTGGGAAAAACCCAGGAAGTTTCTCAACACCGCTGAGCACGTTGCTTACAGAGACAGATATTTATTTCTCTGAGCCTGTGACAACCCGAGCCAGCCTTATCTGCCCCGAACACTTTGTTGATCAGACAGAGAAGCACAGCCCGGGCAGCAAGAGCCATCTTGGCACAGCACAGGGAACCGCCGGTGGGTCCGAGGTGCCGTTCAGAGACAAGAAATCACCTCGGAGTTCAAAGGCTGGGGAAGGAGATTGTCACCTTGGAAACCAGCCGGGCAAGGCATCATCAGCTGCCCGGCCCCGGGGGATGCTGCCAGGGGACCAGGAGGATGCTGGACACTGACACCGAGGGTCCCACCCCAAGTGCCGGCAGGGAGAGGGAGGAATCTCAGGATCCGAGCCTGGTTTAAGAAGCTGCTTCTCATTCACGGCTGTGAGGAGTGAA
The DNA here is from genome assembly GCA_013397865.1 of Struthidea cinerea. Taxonomy (NCBI): domain Eukaryota; kingdom Metazoa; phylum Chordata; class Aves; order Passeriformes; family Corcoracidae; genus Struthidea; species Struthidea cinerea. Next base: position 755,415 of record VZTI01001914.1, read on the forward strand.
GGGAGGGATTCACAGACCTGGGGGTGGGTGCATCCCTTCTTTTTCCCTTAAACACATGGATTGCAGATCCATCATCCTCTTCCATGAGCAAAGTGTCTTTCAGAGGAGTTTTGCCTCAGTGCTGTGGGCAGGGTTAATAAGGGGTTTTTGCAGCCCTCATTTACCTGCGGTTGTGGATCACAGAAAAGCCCTTGAGCCAAGCAAACTCTGAGCTGTGTTGGAGTGAGCTGGACAGGGGCAAAAACCAGGATATGGCTGATGAAACTCAGAACTACCTCCCTCGGCTGCCCAGAGACATTGTGTGGGGGCACCTCTGAGCCCTAACATTAAATTTGCCTTCCTTTCCCACAGTAACAAAGCACAACACGGATGAAAGGATTTACAAGCCCAGCAAAACTCGCCTGTGGAGTGTTTGCAAAGCATCACTGTCAGCACCACGAGGGCAGAGAGGTCTCCATGGATGCAGTGATTCAGTGGATCCCAGGCACCCCGTCCCCTGCCCCGGGAACACCGCAGCAGCATCGCCACCACAGGGGAGACCGAGATTAAAGTTAAAAGTTTGCTGGCCGGCTTTCCCCCGGTGGGCTGATAGGAATCATCTGCTGGCACGGAGCCTCGGTGCTGCTGCTGCCTTTGCTGTGTGTGTACATACACAGAGACACAAACGTGTTTATAAAATCCCCAACTTGGAATTGATGATGCCTGGTACGAAGCAGTTTGTCACCTGTGCTTTTATGATTACAGCAACTAAGGGGAGAGAGATGTCCTTTCAGATAAGCACTGAAAGGGGGAAAAAAAGGAGCTTTCAAAGGGTCTTTGTTCTCTTGAAGTGCTCTGGCTCCCAAAGCCGCAGATTTCTCAGAGGAAAGGCAGGAGGGAGGATTTAAAAACAAAATGCGTCCTCATTTTCAAACTGTTTCACATTAGCACTCATCAATTACAGAATTTGCCTTGACTAATGTTTCAGGCCATTATATTACCCTCTATGTTTATAATTGGATCCTAAATTAGGATTAATTCTCAAGGAAAATGTTCTGAGCTAAACAGGTGATTTCTCTCTCTGGAGCTCCGACAACATCCTCATTACCCAGCGTTTGCTTTTTACATCGATACAGAGAGACCGGAAACCCTGAAGGGCCTTTCACAGGTCACCCAGGCTGCATTTTAAGGGCCAGGAGCTGGTGGGGACCCCCACGGCGGGTGAGGATGGGAGAGCCAGGCCCTGCAGGGTGTTCGGGGCTCTCACACCTCCCGGCAGCATCCAGGGGACACAGGATGGCACGGGAATGGAACTGGGCAGTGCTGCTCCACACCCCTCTGCTCCCAGCCCTCTCCCCACCCTGGACACACCAGGGCCCTTCCCTGACCAGATACTGAGGCCTTGTTATTATTTATTAACCAGTCAGTGTGTGCTTAATAGAAATTTCATTAGGAGCGTTCAGTATAGATAGTCACCGGCCCAGAACCTACAAGTAATTATGTTTAATTATTATGCCGGTATGTTTGGAATAACGATAGCTCCCGAGCACCAGGATTAAGGAGCAAAGTCAATTGGAACAGGAGCTATTTATTTTTTTGTCTCCACAGTTCCCCTCTGTTCTTAACTGGTTTTCACATTTCTCAGCCATTGGTAAAAGTGCTGGAGAGAGACACCACAACACTTCCAGTCCTTCCCGTGCCAGCGGCTGTGCCAAGCAGGGAGCGTTCTCCTGGCACAGCAGGATGCTCACCCACGGGGTAGGGGTGGGTGGGGGCCCAGGGGGAAGCCAGGCTGGGGCTGGACACCTGGCACATCCAACCTGGCTCTCTGCAGACCAAACGCGGCCTTCTCACACACCTTTCCTGGAAACACCAAGTATTTTAAAATACCAAGTCCAAAAAGCAGCTTTCTGGACAATTTCCTCTCCCTTCAGAGCACAGTTTGAGCTCCCAGCCTGGGGCTGGGATCTCTGCCTTTTGACTTTCGGACAGGAAAGCTGCCCCAGCAAAGGAGACACCAAGCAGGAGCCTGCAGGCAGCACCAGCCCAGCGCAGCCCCCAACCCTGCCAAGGGCGCCCGCCTTTCCCCGGCCTCCCCAGCTGGGAGCCGGGAGGAATTAGAGCATTTGGGAGGGAAAACAGAGCTACAGAGAGACACTGTTGAATGTAAATACCAGTTAAATATGCATTACCATATGCCCGCGCCTTCGCGGTCTGTTCGGAGGCAGCGCTAGCCAGGGAGGAGATGCAGGAGCAAAGAGCTGGAGGCTCAGCAGAGCGAGCTCCTTCCCTGCCAGCCTGGCACCCCAGCCTGGCACCCCAGCCCACAGAAATGAGCAGCTGTGGACCCGCTCCTGCTCTCCCGCCCGTCGCCCTGCCCAGGCTGAGCCCACCCAGAGCCCGGGCACAGGACTTGCAGCATTCCCAGCGAGGGAACCCCGTCCAGGGAAGGGGTGAAGCGGTTTCCCCCCGGCACCACGCAGGCGGTTGCGACAGCAGCGCCTGTGCCACGGATGCCGTGCCTGAAGAAGGGGCGCGATCCCCCACCCAGCGCTGCCGCTGCCTGGGCACGGGGCTGCGCGCAGGCAGAGCCCAGATGGCAACCGCGGCTGCCTAAGGACACGTGCGGATGGCATTGGCCAAAAAGGGCCGCTCCCGCGGGGCTGCGGAGCGCATCAGCCAGCCGGGCTGCCGGGGGGCAGCGATTACGCAAATAGGATAACGCGCTCGCAGGCGGTGCTGCGCAATTCCAGCTTCCCCCTGCCCGGGGTCCCGCTGCCCCCGCCTCGTCCCCTCGCCCCGGCCCCACCGCTCGCAGCGCTCGGCATCTGCCTCCGCCCCGGGCACGGCTCCACTCAATCCGCGCGGGTGCAGCGGGAGGCGAGAGCCGGGGTCCAACGCTGTGAGAGGGGAGCAGGAGCGGTTTGGGGAAGGATTCAGCCTCTCCTTGCCAAAGCAGCCGAGCCCTGCACCGCACACCCAGGGGACCAAGGTGGAGGCTGGGAAAGCAGCAACGCTCCCTGCCACAAAGCCTCCCTACCAGGTTCTCATTTCATGTTGAATCAAGAGCACACCAAGTACCACAACAAAGTCACCTGGATCCGCTACAGCATTACAGCACGGACAGGGGTCCCTCCGCTCCTTCCCCACGGGCAGCGCTGCTCCTGGGATCCACCCCTCCCGCTCCATCCCACCCCTCCAGCAGAGCTCAGTTGCTCTCAGACACAGGCGATGGGTTTCTAACAGAGCACAGCGTTTCTCCAAAAGCCCATGAGTGGTTATTTTGGCGTCGGTGCTATAACAATGCCCCCCGAGGTCCCCCAGCAAGTCCCCACGTGCAGGATCCCCATCCCTGTCCCCAAGTGCTGGGCCAAGGGACGGAGCTGCTGCCTGCTGCGGCAGCTCGTGTCTGTAGAGTGAAAATACTTCACAGGGTTACACAAATAAACCTTTCCTGCCTCAATCTCACTTTTGAGAGGTGATGGCGAGCAGGGAGGAAAAAAAAATACACAAAAGATAGACTGCAGCAGCAGCTCGGCACCTCTCCCCAGGGAGGGCCGTCCTTAGAGAAGCTGTTCCAGGGAAGCGAATTGACACAGGCAATTACCGGGATGTCCAAAGGAGCCGGGCCAGCGAGTCCCTGCAGCTCAGCAGCCGCGAGCAGACAGCACCGAAACACAGACACAGCTCCACAGCTCTGCCGCTGCCCCAGAGCTCCCAGCCCCGGCTCTCGCCAGGACTGGACGAGGCTCCTGGGATCAGTGGATGCCTCGAGACAGACACGGATGTCCTGGCTGGCACTCGGTTCTGCTGGAGCCGTGAGAGATGTGCTTAATGCCCCTGATGGGATGGGTGTGCTGGAAAGCCAGCGGGGCCGGGGCACTTCCCACGGGTCAGGCAGGGACAGACCAACACCTGAAGTGTTCCAAAACCAGCACCAGGCACAGAGAAGCTGCACCTGCACCTCTCAGGGATGCAGGTACAGCTCTTGCGCCCTTTAACAGACACACAAAGCCCTCCTTGGGGGTGAGCATGCATTGCAAAGTCCCCATGGCCGCTGCCACAGGGTACCTGACGCACCAGCACGGGAAGGGCCAGCCCGGATGGTATTTCTAGGTGAAAAACAAGGCTTTTCTGGCTTGGAGAGCGCCGCAGCGTTTGACCTCGCTTTGTTCTGCTTCCCTTTGCAACTCTCGGCAGTTTTTGGCCACTCTCCAGCTTCTCCAGCCATTTTTCATCTCTACGTTCAGCAGCGGGCTGGGCCAGCCCAGCAGCTCCGCAGCCATAAACCTTTGGGATGAGCTGGGAGCAGAGGGAGCACCCAGCCCTGGACACTGCTCAGGGGGCCCAGGACAGCCCCCCAGGGCAGGCAGGGGGGGCTTGTCCCACCCCAGCGCCTGCTCCCCAAGCTTTTGGCAGGGACACAGCCAACTCTAATTGCAATTTCCATTCTGGTGGCTGCGCTCTGCAGGCAGAATCGGTTCTGTCTCTGTAATGAGTCACTCCTGAATATCAATCCACGCAGGGTAAAATGGAGACAATAGCTGCTTACATGCATAGTGAGTTAATTATGAGCATCTGCTATTAATCTTGCTATCAGACTGCTAATTGCTCCTTCTCCTCCGCAAAGGCGTGCTGGAGGTGAACTGGCTCTGCCGCCCTTCCCTGGGCCCCGGCTGGCTCCCACAAGAGCTCTGGGCTCCTGGAGCTGCAGCCAGGACATCATCCCCAGGGACAGGGTTGCTCCCACACCTGCAGGCACATCCCAAAAAAGAGGAGGATGAGCCAGCCAACAACCCGGGTTCTGGCTGAAGGGACCCCCCCAACAGGCTGGATGCTGTCATTCATGGGGGGCAGAGGGACACAGCACGGGACAGGAGCCACTCTGAAGGGTGCCAGGCTGAGGGAAGAGCACTGGGAAGGTGGGGGGCAGCTCCCTCCGGCAGCCACCTCCGCAGGGACCCTGTCAGCCAGGAGCTGGGAGCCTTCTGGGGGGAGGCGGACGTGCAGGGGAGATGTCGAGTTGCACTCTCACAGGTGAGGACTTGACATCTCATGTGTAATGAGGAAAGAAAATGCATCAGGAGCATTTGGGGAAGATGACAGCAGATCAGAACTGCCTCCATCTCCCACAGATTTATTGTGTCAAGCAGTCACTCAGGGAAGTGGCAGCAGGCACTGTCAGCAGCCCGGCCATGGCAGGCTGGAGAGCCCGGCCCTTTGATCCGGCGGCTGCTCCGCGATGGATTTAGACAAACTCCCGGTGATTGCCTAACAGGAGAGCAGCTCGCACACCTCAATTAGCTGCCGAGCAAGGTAAGAGACCGAGCTCATCTCATTAAGGAGCTGGCTCGCTTCCCCCACAGCGCACAAACGAAGAGCTGGTGGAGGACCCTGCAGTGGGAGCGATGGGGATCGGATGTGGGGGGCACTGACCCCCCTGAGCCCAGGCCACGTCCTTGGTGCTTGGGCAGGAAGGCAGCCAAGGCCACTTGTAGCCTCTACAAGGCTTTTCTGGCTGAGAAAGGGGTTGGAGAAGCTCAAACAACAGCTCCTGGAAAGGGATGCTCAGGGCCTCATCAGCATGTGAATAAATGGGAGATTAAATCTGAGCCCCGAGTATTCACTGAGGGATGTAGGAAATGTTTGTTCCTGCGTTCTGAAAAGCCTGAGACAAAAACAAACCCGACACAGCTTCCTCCTCCTTGTCCCCATCCCCATCCAGCCTGGATGGGTGCCCTCTGGTCCCCACGTCTCCTCTAGCCCGGAGACTCCCGCTGAAGGAGCTGAGGCCCCAGACTGAAAGCTTTGCCTCCAAAACCAGAGGTCCAGGTGCCCTGCAGCCCACCATGCCAGCTCCATCCCTCCCTCTGTCAGAGCTGCCCATGGCCCAGAGGCAGCCAAGCCCCTGTTAATCCCAAATCCTGCTCTCCCACACGCGGTCAAGCCCCGCGGCCTGAAGCCTCATCACCCTCACACTGCAGAGCTCCGCCGCAGCCAGCCGGCAGCCGCCTGAAAGGGAGGGAATTCAGGGTATTTTAAGACACTTGGAAATCTTCCGTATCGATTTCCCCGTCTCAGTAATTAGATGTAGCGATTAGACTCTCCTCCACTACACGGCGGGGCGGCTCCGAGCGGAGCTTCCCGGCAGTGTTTACATCGGGGATGCTCTCGCAGCCTCATCCTCATGCGCAGCAAACAGCCCAGCTGTGTGACCGGAGACACCTCCCCGCGAAGCTGGCACCGGGATGCGATATCCATAAGATATAGCAGCCGTGTTTATCAGACGGCAACGCGTCGCAGCTGCTGGTAAACGAGCGCGCGAGCCTTGAACTGCACGGAAACTTCATGTATTATTTAAAATACTTCCCCGGGAATCCTGTCAAACCAAGCCCAGGCTGTGCCCATGAGGATCGCGGCCGGGGGCTGCGGTGCTGCCTCACAGCGCCGGTGCCTGGCACGGAGCCTGCCCGCCTCGGCCGGCAGCCGGCACCCCACTGACTCCATCCCTTCCTCCGGGGAATTTTGCCAGGCGCCTCCGTTCATCTGTCCCCACAACAACGCTCCCACGTCCATGGATTTGCAGGTGCTCTCCACGCCCAGGACCCACCGAACCGGCCCCATCTCAAGTTGTTCCTGCCTCGTGTACCGCACGAAGCTGGGTGTTCCCAGCGCTCCTGCAGGTGGGACATCCCTCCGCCCGCCTTGCACGGATGAGGATTCAGCACCAGCCCCTCCCCGAGAGCTGCAGTGGGCACAGGAAATATCAATCCCTGCTGATGCCCCAGCGAGTGCAGCCGTGTTTGCTCAGAGCCAGGATAATTTGAAGATTGCTCTGTAATGAACAGATGATGAATGTTTCAATATCCAGAACAAGGAAAGCAATGGTGATCTCGGGCGGGTAAATCAGAGCTGTGGCTCTCCATGGACATTCACAGCTCCCCAGCAGAAGGGCAGGCCATGAAGTGAAGCGCTGGAATCCAATCCCAGGGAATGCTCAGCAGAGCAATGAGTCGGGGAGAGAGATCATAGAATTGTTTAGGATGGAAAAGCCCAAGCCAGCACTGCCAAAGCCACCACTAAACCATGTCCCCAAGTGCCACATCTACATGAATTTTAAGTCCCTCCAGGGCTGGACAACCCTCTCAGTGAAGAAATAGCTCCCAATATCCAATCTAAACCTCCCTGGCACAACTCCTCTCGTGCTACTGCTTGTCACCTGGGAGAAGACACTGCCCCCCACCCGGCTGCACCCTCCTCTCAGGTAGGACGTGTAGATGGTCAGAGAGACAGCAGGGCAGAGCTGCCAAGCAAAGGACCTCCTTGCTCCCAAAATCCCACCAGGCTGGGAAGATTCTGCCACAGAGCGAAGCAGCTCAAGGAAAGCCCCTGTGCTCTGCCACGCAGCTCAGCAGCCCTCTCCCCTCAGACCCTGCCTGCCTCTGCTGGCTTTCTCCCCAGACTTTGGGGCTGCAGCAGCCCCAGGTGCTCTTGCTCAGCAGGGGAGCAGAAGACAAATGGTTTAATAAATGCTAAATCCAGGCTCCAGCTCCACCACTTCCTTTTGTCTGCTTTCCTCGCAGTGTTTCCCAGCGCCCCAGATAAGAATGAATGCAAGGCTCTCATTAAAGTCCTGCTCTGTGTCGTGCGCAGGGGTCACGGCGGTTTGCCCCACTATCTGCATTTTTAAAGGTGTTTCAAATCCAGGCTTGCTTTTTCATCGGGAGAATAAAAGAAACCCGTGTGCCAAGCTGGAATAATCCATCCTCGGCTGCAACTGAGACGGAGCCTGCTGCCAGGGCCGGCAGGAGGGAAGGATCTCTCTGCCAAGCTGCATCTCTGCTCCCCGCCTCCGCTTTCCCACCCACAGATGATGATGCTCAAGTGCTTCCCCAGGAGCAGAAGGCTCCATCCCTCCCTGCCCGTTATTTCTCCATTCCCTGCAGCAGCAGCTGCAGGGTGCAGCCAAGGGTGGATTAATCCCAGTCTCAGAGGCATTTCCCACAACACCCACCTTCCCCTGAGCTGTGTGACCCATTGTCCCACTGCCCCAGGGCTGGGGTGGGACGTGAGTGGCCACCACCTCAGCCAGGCCCTCAGCCAGGGCTCCCGTCCATTCCAGCTCCACGTTCCCTTATTGCCCATTCAGCCACCCACAACAGCCTGGGACCTCTTTTTGTTTGGGGAAATAAAAACTGCCATAAATTTATGTACTTAAAGGATTTCTCACCAGAAAAGAGCCCCTGGAGACTCCCATTTTGCGAGAGTGAATCTCACACCTAATCACAAAGTGCCGCTATTTGCCGTATCTGCGACGAGGCAGCAGCTCCGTCCCGCCTTTCCCCACGTCTATTTACCAATTCCATTTGCAAGTCTAAAATTTAATCAGCCAGGTTTCATCCTGGAGGCATTAACATTCAAACGGGAATCACTCCCAGGGATGGAGCTGGAGTAAACCGGGGCATTGACACCGGGCAGCCCCAAGCTCGGGGCGCAGTGATTTACTCTCAGCCTGGCACCGGGGGTGGCAGGGGCAGGACCCCCCAGTCCTGATGGGCAACGCAGCGGGGGTGACACAGGAGCATCCCTGTCCTTCCACGGGAGGGACCCCAGCAAGACCCCAATCAAAGCACAGAGTGACCCCTTCCTAAGAAACGCCCCTGCTTTGGGATAAACCCCCCAGAGCCCCAGGGAAATCCGCTCCGGGGGGATGGAGAGGCGCTCCTGCCAGCACTGTGCTGGCAGCACAGGCCTCAGGGGAGGGATTCGTCAGGCAGCGCTCATAAAGCATGTTTTATGGGCTGCCCTGCTCATTGGGATGGACGGGAGGGCCCCACTTGACCTCGGGGGAAAGAGGAGACGGATGATGACAGGAGCCAGCGGTATTTTATCCCGACCAGATTAACAGGCCCTGCAGAGCAGCCGGGCTGCAGGACCCACGTAACTCAGAGGGACACTCCAACGCTGCGGAGCAAAATCCAGCAGCTTCCTCTAAAGCACCTTTTGGGGAATTTCATGGGATTTGGGTGCACAGGCAGCAGCTCTGCAGACCCTGGGCACAGGGATCCCTCCCTGGGGACTTCAAAGACAAACATTCAGTTTCACGCTGGTTAAACCTTTTCCTCTTCAGCCAATCCTCACTTTGCTAATCCCCCAGCTCCCTGCAGGAGAGGAGGGACCTGGACAGGCTGCCCCAAGGTGCCACACAGAATCTGACATCATGAAGTGTCATTTCCCTGTCCCTGCGCCCAGCCAGGGCTGCGGCACCACAGTAAAGCACCTGCTCGGTGGAGGTATCCAGGAATCACCAAGGCTCCTTTCATTCCCCCACCTCTCTCTGCCTCCAGCCCTGACAGGTTTTAATTACTTGCATCACTTTCTCACGTATCTCATTAAATTTGCTCTGGTGCCTCTTGCTGGCACCGGCGGCAGGAGCCGGCGGCACTCGGGGCCTGCCAGGGCTGAGCGGTGCCTCCGGCTCTGTCCCACTCCAGGGCTGCCCAGGACACTCTGAGCTGGCAGCTGTGCTGGAGAGGGAATTACGAGGCTCTTGGAGGCATGCAGTGAGGGCAAAGGTGACACAGTTCATCCGTGCTCTGGCTCAGGGAGGGTGAGCGCGAGCCTGGCCCTGCGAGCAGGGATGCTCCATCCGGCACGGCAGGGTACCGGCCCCGCAGCAGCCTCTCCCCTCTGGAAATAACCTTTGCTGGGCTTTATTAGGAGCCATAAAAAGCAGGAGAGGGAGTGTGAGTGAAGAAAGGCGAGAGACATTATGTGTCTCGCTCCGGGAGCCTGCAATGGCTCCAACGCCAATAAATAAATAACAGAAGAAACATTCCCCCGGGTCCCTCTGACATATCTAATTGATATCACCAGGGATCTTCCATGAAGCAAACAGGAATCTAATCTATGGCCTCGCACAGCCGAATGGAAGCAGCAGGGTGGCTGCCACAGAGCCTCCCACTCCTGACAGGGAAGTGGAAACCAATTCCAGGCAGCCCAGTATCCCAAAAACAAATGGCAGGCCTGGCGAGGCAGCAGCTGCACTGGCCTTGGAGAGGAGCTCCGCTGGAATTCCTGGGAAAAATGTCATTTTCCAGAGATCCCACAGGGGAAAGAAAGGAAAAGCAGGGGGCCAGAGAGGAGGTGGCACCACACTGGAGTTTTCCAGCTGCCCCCAGAAGCGCTGGCACGAGCAGACAGCGGTGCTGAGGGCTGGCTCCCATCTGGCACATTGTCCGTCCTGCTCTGGAGCTGTGCCTCCACAGAAATGCCCTCAGCCACCTCAGCTGCCACCTCCCACCTTCCCTGTTTAATTAACTCCCTCCTGATGTAGGTAATGGAGCTCTGGAACTCTTAAACAAAGATTTAATCAGCCCCAGCTCTGCACTGGCAGCATCCAGCTCCCTTTGTTAGATTGGTGTGAAATCCAGGGCATGGCCAGCCCATGACGGCCTCCTCACTGCTAATGGCTGCCCGCACCCCGGAGTCCCTGGACAGTCCGGCTCCAAGTCCTCTGGACTCTTCTCCACCTATCAGAGTCGCCCGGGTCATTGATTTTTAGCATCATGCAAATGGAGCCGGCGGGGAGCTGGCAGCTCCAGTGCATTATTATTTAGGATGGATAAACTCCTATCCCGAGCTCCCAGCACCTTGCCGAGGCCAGGGGAGGGTTTCTGATTTATCGTGATTGTTTTCAGCCCTGTGGAGGAACGGCAGCAGGGAGGGGAGGGGAGCAGGCACAGCCACTTCCATCACCAGGCCCTGGCAGCACAAAGGGTGGCAGCGGCCCCAAGCCCCCCGAGGGGCAGAGCTGGTGACCTCCATCCCATCCACTGGAGATGGGCACCAAGGCAACACCTGACACGTGGCCCCCGCAGCGTGCGGAGCAGCCCCTCCGACAGGCAAACCCCCAGTCCAGCACCAGACACCCCTCCCCGAGTCCTGGCACACCCAGACGGCACCGCCCGCACCGGAGCCGCTGCCGAGCCGGGAGGCGTCTCTGCCAGTGACGGTGGGTGATCTCTGGGCAGAAAACAGCCATCCACACCCCCCAGAGCCCTCTCCCACCCCAGCCCGCTCTGCCACCGCCGGCAGCTCCTTCCCGACCCGGAGCCGATTGCGGATAGATTGGCTGCCGGCAAACGGCAATAGCTTTGCAGAAAACCATCTTAATAAGTGCATCTCCCAGCCAGGGGTGAGGAGCAGCAGCTGAAGCGCCGGCGTGGATGTCAAGTTACAAATGAGACATCCAACTGCTTCATTTATTAGAGGGAATCAATTCGACTTTTCATATTCACCGGGAGCTGGAGGCAGGAAGGACCCCATCAGCCGCCGGCACTCAACCCCTGCGCTCCAGCTCGATGCAGCGCGGGGGGAAGGGGGAACCAGGAATCTCTGCCTGCACAGCCGTGCTGGATCGCACCGGTGCTGTGCTCCTGGCCCAGGACAGGAGCAATGAGGAGAGAATTCTCCTCACCACAGCCCTGCTGGAGGCCACTGCGGGGAATGGCAGGCGGAAGAGGGGCTGTTCCACGGGGATGCGGCTGCCTTCGCACCAGGGAGCCGTGGCTCTGCCCTTTAGATGAAGCCAGCGGGCTCTGTGTGTGTGTGTGTGTGTGTGTGAAAACGGTTTAATCCTCCAAGAGCTGTAATTGCCACTGTACAAAAATATTACAGGTCACTGGAAGCAATTTAATGATAATAAAAATCAGAAAAAAAAAAAAAAACAACAGGAAATGAAGCAGCTGCCATCCTCAATTTTCAGGCTTCTTTATCATGCAAAAAGGGCCTGTTCGTTTCTCCACAGATATTTAACATGTCTGCAACTGCAACAGAAAGGCCTCCTCAGCCTGCCCCACACTCCTCATCCTCCCCTGCACCCCCTGGGGACAAGGACCACCATGAATGCCATGCCAAGGGGCATCAGGAAAGTCCAGGCTGTGCCCTGCCTGGTGCTTGGCCAGGTGAGTCCAGAGCCTCCAGATGAAAAGGTGGCTGCAAACCCCTCCATGCAGCACAGGCGCTCAGCTGGTGAGTTCTTAGTCAGGAATAAACTCACACAACCCCCTGAGAACTCGGGGCTCACTGCTGCTACCAGAGAGAAACGTGACGGGTCCGTTTATCCGTGCCCACTTCTCCGTGCCCAAATGCCGATGATGTCCCTGTCACAGAATCTGTGTGCCACAGGCAGTGGCACAGCTCAGAGCCGTGGGGGTGGGCAGCCCCCCAAACAGGGGGTTTGTGGCTGGGAGAGCCACACCAACACGTGAGGAGCAAACCCTTGGGCAGACACCGTGCCTTGGAGGGCTCCTGCAGCAGCCAGAGCGGCCACGACGGGAAAGAAAACTCCCTGTGCCCCGCATCCCTCCAATCCTGGAAAGCCACAGCTGGCTGCCTGGGCAGGCAGGGCTGGTGCCTGAGCTCCAGCAGCCCCCAGTGCTGCCTGAGCCCTCCGGAACAGCACTGCAGGAGCCTCTGGGACGCAGGAGCACAGCCCGGACACGCATCGGCAGCTCCTGATTTTCCAGGAGCCTGCTGGAAGAACCTCTGCCTGCTGTGCTAGGGAGCAGTGGTGCTGCTTGTCCCTGCCTGTGGCTCCCTTCACCAGCTCCTGCCACTCCGATGTCCCACCCAGGGCCAGGGAGGAGCACAAGCAGTGTCTCGGGGCCCTTCCTGCCGGTGCCACGCTGGCACTTGTCACAGCCAGCAATGGCGACACTGTTATTATACATGGCCTTGAAGCCCATTCAAGGCACTGAAAGATGAATTATGTTTCATTTATATCAAAGAAGCAATCTCAGAGCCCATTTGTGATCAAATTTGCTGTCAGAGAAACTTTGCTTTATCTCATTACATCTGATATCTCTTGGCTTCTTGTCCTTGAGACTATTAAAGTTTAATGTCAAATTCGAGATGAAATGGAATTGTTGCTGTATCATCTCATCAGGACCCGGTGCGCCCCGTCCATCCTCACCATCCTGACAACTCATTACACCAGGGCAGCTGGGGAGAGGAGGATGAGGGAGGAAGGCCCCGTGGGTGCGAGGGAGGGCGAGCACAGCACCAACCAGCACCCGAGGAAAGGCATCCCCCCAGCCAGGGGGGTTTGGGGCACGAGGGGCAGAGCGATGGCGAGGGCTGGCACAGCCACCACCCCGCTGTGGAGCTCAGAGCCACAGCCCAGGCAATCCTGGGCCTGGAATCCATCAAACGCGCTGCACTTTGGTCCTTTGGAGACCGAGCCGGGCCCACAGCACAGCGAGGGTTTGAAATGCAGAGCCAGGCTGGAAAACAGACCTCTTTGAGGTGAAACATCCTCTCGGAATCATTTAGTCTCTCCGCAATCCTGCTTCCCGCAAAGACTAAACACCTTTGATGATCAGCTTTAGTGGGCTCCCAGGAGAGTTCCCGGGAGCCAGCCCGTTCAACCTCCCGAAAGCGCCGTGCAGAGGGGTCTGCCGGGTCCAGATGAAAGCCAGTCCTCCCGGACTGATCCACGAAAGCATCCAGAGCCGACACACGGCTATTTTCCAGGAAAATAACTCCCGGGTGCTGCTCTCCCCACCCCCCCAAACACAGACAGTGGGGTTCCCGGCGGCACTGAGAGGGAAAGGGCAGGAGAAGAGTGGGGTGTGGGGAGGATGGGGCGCTGGGAAGGACGGGAAGAAGCAGTGACTCCCCAGCTCCTCTGGACACAGACCCCACAGATCCCAGCATGGGGACACTGGCTCAGGGCAGAGAGCACACTCAGGGGGGAGGGCTCAGAGAAGAGACAGCGTTTCCCTGGAAAATCTGCTTCTGAGAAGGAGTTATTATCCATCACGGGAGAAAAAAGGAAAAACACGATCAGAAACTTCCCGACAGTCACTCTCACAATGTCAAAGCCCACTGCAAAGCAGGCGAGAAGCGCAGAGCCCCGACGGGGCGAGTTCTCCAGGTACCCTCTCGTTTTCAGGTGCCCAACCTTCGACTCTCTGGCTGGGAATTTCAAAGGAGCCGAGGGACACAGAGGCACAATTCCTGCCTCATTGCAAAAGTCTCAAGGAGTTCAGTCTCTGCAGATTAACAAAGGGAAGGTGATGAGGTGACTTGATCAAAGTCTTTAAATACCTACACAGAGAACAAAAAAAATTGATAATAGAGGGTTCTTCAGTCTAACAACAAAGGTGGAAAAAAACCCAGTGCCTGGGAGCGGGAGCCAGACGAATGCAGCCCAGGCACCAGGTTGAGGGGGATGGAACATCGGGAGCTGGGCGAGAGATCTCAGCAGCTGGAATGCTGTAACCCCCGCGGGGTGTTTGGGTAGGAAACCTCCCCCACTAAAGGAAAAGCACATCAGGGAACTCCTCCAGTCCCTGTTACACAGGATGGACAGCCGAAAGCAGCCACTCTCCAGCTCTGTAATTTATGGGAGAAGCTGTTCCTTGCGGAGTGCTGGCTGACCAGACCCCCTGGGGATATAAATCAGGACACCTCTGTCCCCGTGGCTTCAGGCGCTGATGGAAGCCAGGCCACAGCCGAGAGAGCTGGGCCAGACCCAGGGGCCGTGTGGCTGGAAGTGACCCCGGGCCTGGGGCAGTGAATCATCCCAGACATCCCCCAAGCCCCTCGGTGCCCGGCCCTTGCTCGGAGCTTCCCGCGGACATCAGCTCCTGTGATTTGTGTCCCGCGGGTCAGACCCTTCCCCGCACACTCTGCCGGTGCTGCCAGCGGCAGGAGAGAGCCCAGGGTGGGAAAGCACGGCTCCAGCCAGCATCTCCAGCCACCCTTCCCCGGAGGAGCCGAAGTGTGTGTAACCATCCCCAGCGAGCACCCGCCGCAGCTCTGCCTTCCAGCCCGGCCCCTTTGCGCCGGGAATTTAACAGAGACACAGGGATCCACCCCACGGAGGGAATTCCCAAGGGAACAGCAGCGTTATGCGATCATCACACACGCTGCAGGAGCGGGATCCCACAGGCACCCAGCACAGCCCGGCCCCGGATCTGCGGGGCCCCCGCCGCCCCGGGATTACCGCGGGAGCCGGCACCCAGGGCCAGAGCTGCCGCGGATAAACACAAACTCCTTTCTTCAGAGCGCCAAGCGGCTTTTCCAGCCTGGGCTAAACCTCTGGCATCAATAGCCACTAAACACATCATCATCCACACTTAAAAGAATCAACAGCAGCCTTCATTAGGGCAGCAGGCAGGGGCCGGGGCTCTGCTTTTGTGCTTTTCTGGGTTTAATGGGTTAGTTATGGCACTTTCAAAATGAATGAACTCCGAGCCCAGAGCCCCCAGCTCAATTGTCAGTTATTGCTGGCAGTTTATCAGCATTAACTGATTAGGCTCAGGATGATGGATGCCCCTGCCTGTGCCTGGTGCGGGCCGAGGAGCCGCCGCCTCTCCCTCGGTTCCTCTGTCACCCTGCAGTAATTGCCGGCTCTAATTCCCCACCGCCACCACCTCCAGCAGCAGCTTTTGTTTTCATCCTCTCGCAATCACAGAGAAGTCATAATAATAAAATAAAATTCAAATGAGAGGGAAGCTCAGCCCCGGCAGAATTTAATTGATGATCATTACACTTCGGAATCTAAACTCTTTTAATTTCATTGTGTTTCACAGAGATGAATTACGAAATTACGGCTGGCCAATTACTGATCCTGCCTCGGCTTTGTGCGCCTTCCCACTCCTCCCGCCCCTCCAAACACCCAACTCTTTCCTTCTGGAAAGACTGGTGGAAAAGGGGAAGCTCTGCCATTCATCCCTAGAGCAGCTTCCCAGAGGGGAAAGGCACAGAGTGGGGAAAAGAGAAGGGCTGAGGTGTTAAATCCATCGGTTCCCAGCAGGAACTGGGGACGGCGGCTCCTACGGATTCTCCAGCATATGGATTGCTGCCAGCAGGCAAGGAGCATCCCGAGGATGCTCAGGGGTGCCAGCAGCAGCCTCTGCACCCCAGAGGCGGCTCTGGAAGAGCTGGCACTGGTCTGCAGGGACCCTGCAATGGCCTTTTTGAGGGGCTGTCACAGAGGGAAGCTTGGAGAATCAAGGCCACTCTCGGTGTGGTGACACAGGAGCCCCACGCGCCCACAGCCCTCCCCAGCCACGGCTCCAAGCGGGCTCGGAGCCCTCTGATGCAGCCCAGCAGACACACAGCGCATGGTTCCTGGAACCTCATCCAGGGAAACTCTCAGGAAGCCGGCTCCTCAGGGCCTCATCAAGGCTCCATGCCTTAAATTCCTCCTTGTTTTGTTTCATTCACGGCCAGGATTTTGCTGAAAGCGGAGCTTTGCCTGCTACAGGAAGGGAGAGACGTGCAGACACTCACAGGTCTCTCCCACACTGTCTGCTCCGCTCGGGAGCTCCTCCACAGCACTTCCACAGAGCCCAGCACCCACCGGGAGGGGGATCAGACTGAGAAAACCCATCCCACACCCCAGCTCTGTCCCCTCATCCTGCACCTCAACCACCTGGGCACAGCTCAAGAGCTCCCTGGGAGAATCAAACCGAAGAGTGGCTGACAAGGGGCTGCAGTGCAGCCGAGACGTGGCTGCTCCGTGGGGGCCCAGCACAAACTTATCTCCTGCACTCGCTTCCAGTGGGGTTCATTACGGAGCTGCCTCCTCTTTTGGGCTGGGTTTGCTTTTTTCCCCTAGGGCTGAACGGGAAAATAAAGCCTTTTGCAAAACGTCACTGGAAGAAAAATACAGGCCACCACCAGAGCCCCACCAAATAAATAAATAAGTGGAAAGTGATAAATTTTGGCTGTCTTATAAAGACAGACCAGCATTGCTTATCGGCCACAATGTGACCAGATAGCTGCCTCAGAAAACAGGCGCTGGCCCCTGGGTAATAAATGAAAGCAATAAAGGCAAAGTGGCTCCTCTGAGCAATAATTGAGCCCCGCGGTGCCGGCGGGAGCCGTTCCCCTCGGCAGGGGCTGCCCCCGGGAGGGCTGCAGGGATGGGGGTACCCAGTGCCTCTCCGGGGAGGCTGCTGCTGCCCAAATGCCGCTCCCAGCAGGGAAGCTGCTCCCGCTGCCACCCAGGATCACAACGGAGAGCAGGAGGGAGCCCAGGGCTGTGCCTCTCCCGATAAACATCCCCGGAGCAGTTTTCCTTAAAGAGGTGTCTATTTAGCACCATTTCCGTCACAAGCGGCTGCTTTGCATTTCTTCTGCCTTTATTAAAACTGATTTTCTATTTGCTCCACACAAGCCGATCTGATTACATTTCCATTTTCCCCTGAAGAGAGGGTCTCGCTCTCCTGAGGGAAAATGGAGATGGGGCTCAGCCCCCCCGCTCGCCGCTCAAGGGCTCTTGTGCCAGGGAGCGGGGCTGAGGACCAGAGCCCGAGCTGCGAGGAGCTCTGCTCTGCAGCATCCCGCAGCTGTTTCCATGGGGACACGGAGGCAGCGATTCGCAGGCCTGATCCTGCCTGTGCCTGCAGAAACACCAGCCAGGAGCCATTTCGGCCAAGAAGGCGGATTTGCCTCGCCGAGAGGCAGCAGCAGGTGAATCCAGGCAGGAGCCAGCAGAGATATCTGTCTCTGCGTGCTCCCCTTCGGGCTGGAGCATCTCCACATCCACCCCAAAATGCAGCTGGGCACCACCAGCCTTCCCGCACAGAGGCTTCCCCTCCTTCCCCCTCGCTGCCGCCCATATTGCGTCCCCACGGGACGTCTCCTAAACTCGCATCCACGTGTCCCGAGGGCGGCTCGGCTCTGGCAGCAGAGGGAAAGATGCCGGCGAAGCAGGTGCTGATAAATAGGTCAGCAATTCATCCCCCAGCACGACCTGTCGGGGCTGGCACGGTCCTGGCAGCACCATAAGTGACATTAGAAACCACAGCCAAGCACAGGAGCCCTCCTGCTACTGGCGAGGGGACGGGCCAGCAGCAAGGGCTGGGTCAGCATCACATCCCTGTGGCTTCCAAACCCCCTTCCAGCCACTCCGGGATGAAAAAACAACGGGGAGTTTTCATTTTGGGTAAAGATTTCTAAATTTATTTAATTGGAAAGCACCCATTAATGTCCCTGCCCTCTGCAAGGCTCAAGGCTCTCTCTCCATCTCTGCCTTCCACTCCTCACCAACCTTGTGGAAAGCCATTACCAGGAAGCAGCTTTGAAGTCCCAACTTTATTAAGATTGATTCCACCTACCTCCAGTTTTGACAAGTCCAAAGCAAACATGCAGGGCCACAGGGAGATTTGGTAATAATTACCATCTTTAATTACTACTAAAACATCAATTGCTCTTGTTCAATTAGTATCAGAGATCCAGGCATGGCAAAATTTGTAGCACAAAATAAGCTGAAAATTGATTTCTGAGCACTTAACACAGATCCCAAATTGCAAACCTGATAAGGGGCGCTGGCAGAGCACCGACAGGGAGGGATCTCACCGATGGAACAGCTCCAGAGCAAGATTGAGAACTTGTAAACCTGCATCGTGTACCTGGAGCAGGAGGGACCCGTGAGGGGAGCGCAGGGGAGGGGACAGGCTGTTGACAAGGACAGAGGCAACTGGAGACGGAACCACAGGTGAACCATGGCTGCAAAGGGGGCACAGCTCCTCCCCTCTCACCAGGGCAGTGCCACCCACCATCCACATCACTGAGGCTGGAAAAGACCTTCAGGACCGAGTCCAACCTGTGCCGAATCCCCATCTTGTCACCAGCCCAGAGCACTGAGTGCCACGTCCAGTCACTCCTCAGAGGACTCCACCACCTTCCTGTGCAGCCTCTTCCGACGCCTTTCTCCCTTTCCACAGGGAAACTCCTCCTGATGTCCGACCTGAACCTTCTTCCAAGAAAAGCACCACTGCCAACCCTTGGAGGACCCACAGCCAGAGCCCCCCGCACCACTGGAGATGTCCCTGTCAGAGAGGGAAGAGGGTTCATCTGTTCTCCAGCTGCTTCCCCCGGATATCCGCTGCCCAAAGCCCGGCCCGGGCACAGCACAGACATCACTGTCACTGCAGATCACCCTTCACACCAGAAATTCCAAAACCCCACTCCAGCATTACAGATTCACAAGCAGCCAACAGTTTCCCTTCCACCGCCGGTCAGGAAGAGGAGGAGAAAAGCCCGGTTTCCTCGCCCCCAGCACGAGGGAGCAGCTAATTGCTGCAGCAATGGGCAGAGCCATTTGCATAATGAAGCGTGGAAGGGATGTTTAGCTCATGTATTTTTTAGGAGGTTTATCTTTCATTTTATTTAGCTTAAGAAGGGCACGTCACTCAAACCCGGCGGTCATTTATAAAGACATTTCCACCGTGCCTGTGCAGAGCTGTCTCCAGGCCTAAGTGGCTGCTCCGACCAGCCCCGAATACTAATGGGAGCTGCATCCACACAGGAGTGAGGGATGAGGAAGCTGTCTCCAGCAACTCCCTTCCCGCTATTCCCATGTGCGGAAAAATCTCCAACTCCCCCCTTGTGAGTAGCAGGTTTCTCTCTTCAGCCTCCTGAGCACCATCCCCGCGAGGGAAACGCCAGGACTGAGGGAACAGGTGCCGGTGGAAACCCACAGGCAGGTGGTTTCTGAGGAAAGCTTTCAGCTGAGGCTGCTCGTGGGCTTGATGCAATTTAGGGAAGCTACCTTTGCTGCAAGCAGGGAGCAAATGAGTTCTCTGGGCCCTTCCAGCCTGTCCCAGATGTGCCCAGGGCACAGCTGGGTGCATCTGGGACTCTGCAGCACCCCGAGGACCACCCTGTCCCACTGAGCAGGAGCCAGGGGCACCAACCAGGCCCTGGCACAGCACCTCTCACCAGCTGCTTTTCCTTCAGCTCCAGAGCCCTGCAGCACCCCCCTGACTGACCAACGCCCTCCCCAAAACTTCTTGTGACCCAGCACTTCCCCACAGCCAAAGACAGGACTTTCTCTCACCAGATCCTCGAGCCAAACAGGCAAACAACTGGAAAGTCACGCAGAGGGAGCAGCTGCCCACTTGCTTGGCACATTTCCTCCTCTCTTTCATCTGCTCCCCCTCCCACACTGCCCACATCTTAAGAGGAGAAGCTCAGCCCCAGTGCTGAAAGCCGGAACTCGGCCGTGTGCCTTCGTCCCTGCCACAGGCGGCTCGGGGACCTCCTCACGCTGTCCTTGCTCCCACACAGCGCAGCACCTCTTATTCCTGCCACACTCCCTGGAGGCGACCACCCACGGGCTGTGGGGACGTGTGGCAGCACCGTGTCACCTGCCAGCATCCCGAGGCGGCCCAGGCTCTGCCCACCGCCCCAAGGCAGAGACCATTTCAACTCGCGGGTACAGGACAGGGCACTTCCAGCGCCGGAGCTATTTCCTGGGCACCGCTCCTGCCCAGGCAGGGCCCGCACTCAGGACTCCGCCTCCCCAGCCCACCAAAACACACCCAATTCTCCTTTTACACAGAATTCACACCTACTTGGACGAAACTTGGGGTTCCCGCAGCGGTGAGTGTCTCCCAGCAGCAGCAGCACAGACAGCCTCCCTGCAGCCCTGGGCGGGGAGGGGGCCACCCCTATTTAAAAGCTCTGGATTAGCCCAATTATCCCCTGGTCCTAAGGACATAACGCAGCTCAGGTGGGCAGCAGGGCTGGCTCCCACCTGGCAGCTCCTCCCCGAGCTGAGGAACCCAGCACGCACAGGTGCACCCGAGCTGGAGACAGGGCTCCAAACTAATTAGCGCACGCACAGCCACTCATTACTGTTATTACTATGACATTATTAATTTCCCCACCTCTCGTCTGCAGCTTTTCGGTGCCTTCATTTCAATCTGCTTTAGCATCAGGAGATGGAAATTAAACCCAGGCGTTTATCCCGGAGTCACACAGCCCCCTTCTCCTCCTCCTCCTCCCGTCCCACTGTACCCACTGCCCGTGCACCGCAGGCTCCCAGTGGTCCCAGTTTGGGTCAGAAACGGCGCCCACAGCCCCATTTCACCCCATAAATGGGGATTTGTTAACTCTAGGGCTGCAGCCAAACAGGGGAACAGGATGCAGCTGCTGAGATCTATTTGTTGGGAGTCATTAGCTACTCTGGGCGATCAATCTATTACCATAAACTTAAGCTTCCGGATTCTTTCATTTTAAATGAATTTTCACATCGTATTTCCAAACGAGCTCTGCCTCCAGTCAGCTCCCCTTTATCTAATAAAGCTATGCAAATATTTTGTTATATTTCAATGAAATATGTCAAAAAGTATTACCCGGCGCATTATCTCAGCATCAGCAGGAGGCTCTGCTCCCTGCCACGGGCAGGCTGTCACTCACCGGGCCCTGAGGTGTCCCCTGCCCCACCGCCACCTCTGCGAAGGTCACCTGGGGCAGGCAGTGCTGCCGTGAGCCCAGGGGGGCTCGGGGGGCGAAAGGGACCCGGTGCCATTGAGCACGCGCTGCTCTGAGCTCCCAGGGCACGAGGTGGGAGGAGGAGGCAGCTCCCCCTGGCCAGAGGCCTGGGACACCTGGAGAAACACCTTGGTGCCTTGGATGTGCAGCAGGGGCTGCTCTCCAGCCCTCCCCTCGACTCGTTATTGCCAAAGGACACCATGTGCCAACCTCCCCCCTCTCCCGATCGCAGAACTCGCCTTTATAGATTTATTTTTTTAAAAGCACTTTTATATTTTTAATTGGTATTCTGCAAACTCAGAGCCTTCCCCAAGGAGCTGGGATGTTTGTCTTCAAAAGAGCCTTTCTTTTCCCAACAAATTTTTTCAAGTACAAATTTTGCTGGCACGGATGAATGAGCTGCCATGTGCCCCCCGTGCCCTGCCTGGCTTCTCCCGTTCCCAGGCTGGGTGTGAGGGGGAGGAGAGGCAGCAATGCAGCGTCCTTCCAGCAATGAGCCCACCACCCCCTGCCCCCCCCAGACCCCCAGGCAGCTCCTGCCAGGCCCAGGGGTCCGGATCCCAGCTCGGCAAAGAGCCACCGCTCCCCCTGCTCCTGCTCTCCTGAGCTGGCACCAAATTAAATAACTGCAACTCCCTTTTTATTCTCCATTTGACAGTAACGTATTGCAAATGCAGCTGGTTTTGACATCCTAATACTCAGGCTTGTATCCCTTGGGATAAACACGTCATCTGTTATCTGAGCAAATGATTTGTACCGGGAC